>CAJNDT010004502.1:215000-450000 GCA_905221615.1 Symbiodinium sp. CCMP2592
ACGAGGGGGCCCAGCCAGCTTCCCAGGGCAAAACATCAACATGTTTGCCACAGGATTCCCTCTTGCATTGCCGTCTAGTGCACACAACAGAGCGATGAAATGAAAAGAGCTGGACACTCTAGCAACGTGACATCGACATCATTGCTTCCAAATTCACACCCTCTTGGATGCAACCGGCTGTCCTGGCTGCAGCATTCGGCATTGTGAGCGCATGCTTGGCGAACTTCGTTTGAGCCGCAAGAAGCAACACTGCTAACTGATGCCTATGCTTGGAAGAATGCTATGCACCGGAGGAAAAACAAAAGTGCACAATAACAACCTAAGGAAGGGTCTCACACGCGCTTCAAATCGGAGACTTGTCCGAACATTCTGCCAGACCCCTGGTAAAAGTAAAACAAAAAACAGTGGCGGTCTGACTGCATCAAGCAGTGCCTAGCTCAAAAGCCTCACCAGGGGCTCCTTTCCCGGAGAAGGAAAAACAAAAAACACAGAGACAACCAAAAAGGACGGACAAAAGACAAAACAACGCAGAAGACACAAAAGACGAAAAGAAGGGACCAAAACAGGAGCAAGAAGGCAGGCAGCAGCAGCGGCAGGCGTCGGACGTGGCCCCCCGGACGGGGCACACGCACCCACGCCCTGACCTTAGGAGTAGCAAGAGCAGCAGGCAAAGAAACAGCGACCAAAACCACCACCGACAACAGCGAACAAAACGAAGAAGACACCAGCAAGCACAGACCAAAGACAAACAACAAAGACAGAGAGGACACAACAGACGCGACAAGAAAGGACCAAAACAGAGCAAGAAGCCAGGCAGCAGCAGAAGCAGCAGAAGCCAGAAAACAGCAGCAGCACCAGCAGCAGGCAGCAGCAGCGGCAGGTGGCGGACGTGGCCCCCCGAACGGGGCACACACACCCACCTCCTGACCTTAGGGGTAGCAAAAGCGGCCAAAAAAGAAGCAGCGACCCAACCCAACACCAGCAACAGCGAGCACAAAACAAAAACCGACCAGAGACAAACAACGACGACAGAGAGGACACAACAGACGCGACAAGAAAGGACCAGCAACAGCAGCAGCAGCATCAGCGGCAGGAGGCGGACGTGGCCCCCCGAACGGGGCACACGCACCCATCCCCCGACCTTAGGAGCAGCAACAACGGCAGGAAAAGCAAGAGCGACCAGAACCACCACCGACAACGGAGACAACACCAAACGAGGCAACAGAAAGGACACAACAGAAGACCACCACCGACAACAGAGACAACACCAAACGAGGCAACAAAAGGGACACAACAGAAGCGACAAGAGAAGACAAAAGCAGAAGCACCGAAGAGCGCAAAAGCAAGCAGCAGCAGCAGCAGCAGCAGCAGCAGCGGCAGCAGCGGCAGGTGGCGGACGTGGCCCCCCAACCGGGGCACACGCACCCACCCCTGACCTTAGGGGCAGCAACAGCGGCAGGAGAAAAAGCAGCGACCCAACCCAACACCGACACAACGAGCACACACACAAACACCGACCAGAAAAAACAACGAGGACAGAGAACACACAAAGGAAGCGAAAAGAAAGGACCAGACAGAAGCAAGAAAACCGGGCAGCAACAGCAGCAGCAGCAGCGGCAGGGGCGGACGTGGCCCCCCGAACGGGGCACACGCACCCACCTCTGACCTTAGGAGCAGCAACAGCGGCAGGAAAAGAAACCGCGACCAAAACCACCACCGACAACAGACGCAACACCAAAAGGCAACAGAAAGGACACAACAGAAGCGACAAGAGAGGACAAAAACAGAAGCAACGAAGAGCGCAAAGGCAAGCAGCAGCAGCAGCAGCAGCAGCAGCAGCAGCAGCAGCAGCAGCAGCAGCAGCAGCAGCAGCAGCGGCAGGTGGCGGACGTGGCCCCCCGGACGGGGCACACGCACCCACCCACCTCCTGACCTTAGGGGTAGCAAAAGCGGCCGAAAAAGAAGCAGCGACCCAACGGAACACCAGCAACAGCGAGCACAAACCAAGCACCAACCAGAGACAAACAACGACGACAGAGAAGACACCACAGAAGCAACAAGAAAGAACCAAAACGGAAGCAAGAAACCAGGCAGCAGAAGCAGCAGCGGCAGGAGGCGGACGTGGCCCCCCGAACGGGGCACACGCACCCACCCCCTGACCTTAGGGGCAGCGAAGCGGCACAAAAAGAAGCAGCGACGGGAACCACACCGGACCGCAGACGAAAACAAAAAAACAAAAAAAAAAAAAACACTTCCGGGTGTCCCCTGGATCGTAGGACTTACTCGGTTGTCGCAGCCCCAGGGACCCTCAAAAGATGCAAAATGCCGAAAGTGTCCAGCGCAAGTCCAATGTTTAGCGCACCCGGCTCGCAGGACTTACCAAGATGCCGCAGCCCCGGGTCTCTCTTGAACTAGACTAGCGCCAAGACAGTCAGGTACAAAGCGGGACTCCCGAATCCGAATGAACAAACCTGTCCAGGTATCAAAGCCACTGAGCTCTAGAAGCGAGCACAAATATGGACGCATAACGAGCAGTGATTCAGTTTCACTGGACGTGTTTGAGAAGGCTGCGGCAAGCAGAACGCAAGTCTGAAAAAACAGTTTTTCAGCTTCACTGGACGTGCTTGTGAAAGGCTGCGGTATCGTACCCTTTCAGAGGGTCAAACATGCAAAGCGCACCACCATGCTGTTGATCACGAGCATACCCCTACATGTCCACTTGCATCCACTACTGCCAGTTCAGCTCTATCTTAGAAAGTTTGAACTTTTGGGGGCCCGGTTGTTGAAGAAGAGAGGATTTGGGTTGAGGGTTTAGAGTTTAGGGATTTAGGGTTTGGGGTTTGGGTGGAGGCAGGTTCAGCCAGCTGCTGATGAAGGAAGCTACCTACCTCAAGCTGTTGATGATATAAATCCTGCATTACCTTAAGGACCCTAAACTATGGATTTATGGTTTATTCCTTATAATGGGTCGTGCAGGATTTATCATCAACCGAAGGACCCTTTTAAAGAAAGCTTTTGCATGAACCCAATTCTGACTACGAGCCCCAAGGCTCCACAGACAGCATATACAGGTCTTTTCAGGCCTGCATATACTACACAAGTATATAGAGCTTTCAAAGGCTAAAACTCTATCGAGCCGTTATAGCACCCTAAAGGAACCCTGAAAGTAACCCATAAAGGAACCCTTAAGACCTTGTGCCGCCTGGAGCCTTAGGGAAAGGCCCCATAGAGCAGAACCTCTAGATAAAGGATCATGGGACTTAGTAGCTAGGGTTATAATTAGGGTAACTATACCTATAACTACTTCTAACCCCACGTAAGGTACTTAGAACCGTACTTACGACGTCCCATGATCCTCCAAGTAGAGCAGCATCCCTAAACCCCAAACGAGGAAGACCGGCGTTCTGGTTGCTCTCGAGCCACTCGTACTTGGGCCGCAAGAGTCGGGAGGGTTTAGGATTCCGTCAAGGGGTCCTTGAAGTGAGTACCTGGGCCCCAAAAGTAGGTAGAATAATGGCCTTTTTTAGGTGTTGGGCAATTACTTTACCTACTTTTGGGGGTTCAGGTAAGGGTTATGGGTCACCATAAGGGTTCCGCAGGGTATTTAAGCTGTTATTTGGAGGGGGGTGTAGGGTGGTTAATGAGTTCAGCAGGGATTTCAAAATGTTTGGGGTATAGGTATAGTATACCAACATGCTTGGGGATAGTGTTACGAATTGTTCCCACACCCAAATGCGGGGTGTTGTTTTTTTAGTTGATTTGTGTTTGCGGTTTCCATTGGCTGATGCAATCGCAATTACGAGGTTTCTATGAGGTGCTGCAACTGTACTATAGGCATAGGTGACTAATGAAGGTTCCAAGCCGCATATGTGGCTTGGCAACACGGGTTTCAGGTTTAGAGTTTCAGGTTTACCTAGACACCCCCTCAACCACCTTCTAATATACCCTAAATACCCACAAGTAAGGACCCATACGGGCTCTACTCACAGGGCAGTTTGGGGGGTCATGGTACGGGTTCAGGCCCTAGAGGTTGGAGGTTTGGGGCTCAAGGGCTTCAGGTTCCAAGCCCAGGGTTGGAGGGCTCTCGAGCTTGGTATAGCGGTTCTTTGCAGGGTTCGCACGAGGACTTGCACGGGTTCCGTCAGAGGGTTCAAGATACGATGCAAGGTTTAAAGTTTAGGGTGTTAGGCATTTTTTCGCTTCACGGCCAAGTTCAGGATTTAGGGCTTCGAGGGTTTAAGGGTTTGGGGTTCCAGGTTTGTTTGGGCTTGAAGGGCTTTGATATGAATTAGGCGATTGTTGTTAAGGCTTTGATTGTTCACGGATTTGTCAGCATTCCGGGTGTATCGGAACTCGTCATCGAACTTCTCATATGGCTACAGGATTTGAAGCTTCGGCGTTGCGTGTTTCACAATGGAGCAGGGGCAATTAGACTGTCTTATTCGTCTTGGGGTCTTGCTTATTCGCAAGGTTTGTGCAGATTGACCGCGCAGGGTGGGTGCGTGTGGAAGTACACTTACTACACGAACCGCGCCCCAAGGGCCAACCCTCAATCCAAAAACATGCCAAGCAGCCGTGTCCCAAAACAAGTGCCTAAACCCCTAAACCCAGCACACGTATCCGAATATTTCACCAAGCTCTACACCCTAAACCCTACACCCTAAACCCTATCAGAGTCACCGTCCCAAAAGGCCCAAGGCCTCTAGCTGTAAATGACATTTGCTATTGCATCAGCCCTCCACTTGAAGCCCCCTACCCTGGGCATCAAAATAGTCCAAAAGCCTTATATAGTATGGTATTTGGGCCCAAAAGCCTTAATAAATGAGTCCTTAGATGCCTAGGGCTAAGCCCTTTTCAGCCTTGCTCTTGAACTCAAGTTGCAAAAGCAGCTCTCTGTCCTTGCAGGTGGCCTTCCTCATCATCGCCAATGGTATCATGATCGGCTTCCAGACGCACCCGGAGTTTGAAGACTGGGAAGGTCAGCTGAGGGCCCATGGCATGTACGGCTAATATAGGGCCTTAACAATTGGGGCGGCCCAGTATACTATAGTTATAGTAACTTAGTAGCTGAGTGGATACACTTTACACTTTCTGGGGTAATTACCTACTATAAAACAGAAAGTGTACACTTTAGGGGCGTATGAACTCGGCAACTAGGATAAGGAGCCCCTTCAAACAGCATAGACAATGATTAAGGATCCTATGGTCAATGGGCAGCCTTGGAGACTCCATGGAGCCTTAGGTTTGGGTTTTGGGGTTTACTGTTGACATACACTTTACGCAAAGTGCTCTCATGTCTATTAACCCGGGTAAACCCGGCATTACCGGTAACACGGAGTACCATGGTTTAAGGTGTGGTCACTTCTGGGATTCTGCTGGGGAAACGTATGCTAGAGAAACTTGGTAGTAGAGTGTAGCAGCCTGTTCGGGGGACTACAATCCCCATACCGTCAAGCTTAAAATGTATAGTTCGTAACAAAGACTTAAAGAAAGAAAACCCTACACCCTAAACCCAAGCCACTGGACAAAATCATATCATCAATAAAGCCTACACCCCACACCCCGATCCCAATTTGTTAACCCTACCGTAGACCCTGTCGAAAAGCTTATAGACCTTCTGTCAGAACAGTGTATGGTAAACCCCATAAAGTCGGGAAGTGGATCAAGGCCAAATAGAGCTGGAATTCCCTATACACGCCTCTCAAGGATTGAGGCCATGGGGTTTCCAACTTTTGGGCTTCTACTGTAATTTCGTAGCAGCCATGCTGTTTCAGGATGGCCCACACTGGAGCTCGTGTTTGTGGTCGTGCTCATTCTGGAGCCTCTGGCTGCGCGTAACCGGGGCCCGAAAATCACCTTCAAACCCGTGATGGTTTGGGGCTTAAGGTTTAGAGTTTAACGGTTTCAGGTTTAGGGTTGAGGGTTTACGGAAACTCTTCTCCCATGAAGTTTACATTAGGGTTACCGATCAGATGCTACAAACAGTTAGGCCATGGTAGGTCAAGACATACCTCAAGCTCTTGACATTCGTTCCTGTCACAAGGGTTTGCGAGGTTTGAGTGGTTGGTTGCACCTAAGCCCGACACCCAAAACGCTTAAATCCTAATCAAAAAGTTTAAACCCCAAACATCTAAACCTCTATAAATCCCAGACCTTATACCCTCAACCCCAAACCCTCAACTGCAAAGGATCTACAGGGTTTAGGGTCATAAGTGGAGTTGCGAGTCCCCGAATATAGGCTTTCACTATAGTTGCCCTACTTATCACTCCACTGATAACTGTTCATGAACCTCCAAGTAGGCCCTAAACCCCATACCCTTATAGAATCCTATTTCCTCGGAGTCCATCATTTCAAGGGAAAGGCTAGGTGTGATGGCTGCTGACATCTTCGGTATCAGTGGCGTTCTGGATGACAGCATCCGCAAGAGCTCAAGCTCCGACTCATCGGATTCTTCCGAGGAAGGCTCTGATGCTGGCAGCAAGTCGGATGCCACTGATTCGGAATCCTCGGAGATGGCCATAAAGCAGTTCATTCGCGAGTATCGGTTCCTCTCAAACTTCTACGTCGGCGACGTGCTCTATGATGGCCACACCTATCCCTCGGCAGAGCACCTCTACCAGGCCTTGAAGTGTGATCCCTACAGCCAGAACTAATTCCTGAGGAAAGATGTGTCTCCCGCAGAACAAATCCCAAAAGATCCTTTTAAAGGGACCCTTAAAGGAACTCTTATAACTACCCAACGAACCGCAAAGTATTCCAGGCATGGAAGCTTGTATGCCGACCCTAGGCCCAGGCCCTACCTAGTCTCCATTGTAGTACCCTGGGCCTTTTTTTAGGGTTCCTTTAAAGGGTCTATAAGGGCTAGTATAAGGGGATCTATAAGGGTACTATAATAATGTACCTAGAGTCTCCATTGCAGTTCCTGTTTCTGGTTAACCAGTTTAATAGTTAGGATCCTATAATGGAGATTTTGGTTAACCAGAAAAAGGAACTGCAATGGAGACTATAGGTGAAGCGGAACCCTTGGCATGGCAGGGCGTGACATGTAAATTTCAGGCTTCGGCTTTCAGGCGACAGAATCCCTAATCCCTACTTAGAGGTTCATGGGTAGCTATGAGTGGAGTTATGTGTAGGACAACTATGTCTATAGCCCATCTCAGGGGACTTCTAACTGCACTTATAACTACCCATGACCCTCCAAGTAAGCCCTACTTGTAGTCCACTTATTAACGAGTTAGATAAATAGGCCATAATAAGGAACCCTCAAAAGGTAGGCTTTTCGGCTACAGGTATACCCAACTCCAACAGGAATTGAGCAGAGGTGGCCCCTAGGCCTTCATTTCCCGGCTCAGGAATGTGTGCTGCGGATGTTTGTTCTAGGCTGCCGGCGGCTGCTTGGCGACCTTCTGTTGGTCTCGGGACTTCGGAACGTCGTGCTTGAGGTGTTTGCTTTATGGTTGGAGTTGAGTAATTACCGTTGCTGATAGTTTCGGGATATGTTGAGGTTTGGAGAAGCTTGCTATGTGTGACGTGTGAGCTATTTAGAGGAGTTATTGCGCAGGTCCAGAAGATAACTGCCATTATTCCGGCCTGTAAATACGCATGACACTTCAAGCTGTCCTTTTTGTGGGGATCCAAACCTCCTTCTGGGTTCACGAGATCACCAGGTTTTGCAAGGAATGACAAGAACGACTTGCAGGGTGTTTAGGGTTTAGGGTTTAGGGTTTAGGGTGTTACGATGTTACAGGATTGAGGTTTGGATTCGGTTTGGATGGAGGGTTTCTCAATGTGCCAAGCTATACTGTACATTCCCAAACCTCCGATCCCTCAAAGGGCTTCATGTTAGGGTTACGAAGATGTGGACGCATCCTGAATTTCAGCAAAACTCGATTCCAGTTCGTAGTTAAGGCTGTTAAGGCTATCACCCTAAACCCTAAACACTAACCCTAAACTCTATACCCTAAACACTAACCCTAAACTCTAAGCTAAGCCCCAAACACTATCAGATGCGTTTGGATCCGAAGGTTCTTTTGTGGCTCGGACCGCCTCTTCAACTGGCTTCCCGCATGCAGTCTTCGGGTTTCCTAACCCAAAGGCTCCATGTACATTTTATAGTAGGTACTTAGGCCTTGAAGGGTTCCCTATATAGGTACTCTAACGCCTAAGTATATACTATATGGGTACATGGAGCCTTATAGGGCAAGTGGGTTCTCTTCGGGGTTTAGTATTTACTTGGAGGATCATGGGACTTAGTAAGTAAGGTTATAAGTACCTAAATTGAGCTTATAAGTAGTCAGAAGTATAGTTACCCTAATTATAACCCTAGTTACTAAGTCCCATGATCCTTTAAGTAGGGATTTAGGGTCTAGGGTTCAGGAGCTTACGGTTGATGGATTCTGGTTCCTTTAAGGTACCAAGGCTTCTACAGGTGTGGTTTCGAGGTTCAGGAGTAAGCCTAAACCGTTCAGTGCTCAGCATCTTTCTGTTAGCCGACCACGTATGGACTTGAAGCACCACTGAGGGCGTAAACCCCTAAGCCCCGAAACCCTAAAGCCTAACCCCTAAACCCCTATAAGCCCGAAACCCCTAAACCCTAATGCAAGGTTGGCGACTGATGGGTGTTGTAGGCTTGAAGCTGATGCTAAGGATTTGGGGTTTAGGAAAACAGCAACATTGATTTTGCAGTTGTGCATTCGGCTGTTAGGTATCGGTCGGCCAAAAGTAGAGATAGTACCGTGGCCCCATGGGGTTTACAAAGCAGGTGTGTGCACTACCTTGTGGACCGATTTGGTAAGCAGCTATATGCAGAACTCATGAATAGGAGAACCCAACTTGGCTCCCTCAACCCGCATGCACGCACGCACATACAAACACATATCGGCAAAGTAGAATCGCACCCATGTGCATGACACGGGCTTGCACGCACATTGACAGACCGAACAGACAGACAGTCAGACAGACAGACAAGATGTACGCAAGTGTATGTACATGTGTATACATGCGTGTATGTATGATTACATGCCTGCCTACCTACTTCCCTACCTCCTGCCTAGCTTACCTACCTGCCTACCTACCTACCTAGTACACACTGCGCACATGCAGCTGCCTCTTTCGGTCCCTTGGTCGAAGAGAAAGCCAGTCTGTTTTTGCAGAGATGCATGCGGATGGTCTGTCGTTCTTCGTCTTGAAACCTCTAGCCCAACCCCCGAACCATAGTTTAGGCCATAATGACCTGGACCCCAAAAGTATGTAGAGTAATAGCCTTTTATAGGTTTTGGGCCATAATTTTACCTAGGACCTAGAGTAGGCCCTTATTCCCATTTTAAGGGTTCAGGTTCACTTAAAAGCCCCGTTAAACCAAAAAGGGCACCCTTTTTATTCCTAAGCTACTCTTGGGTATAGTTACCTACTTTAGAGGGTCTAGGTACAGGTCGCTGCACCAGGCATGAGTCATGTCCCTAAGGCTCCATGTGCCCATATAGTAGATACTTAGGCCTTAAAGTGCCTATATAGGGACCCCTTTAAGGCTTAAGTATCTACTACAATAGTACTTAAAGGATCATGGGACTGGGTAGCTATACCTATAGCTACTTGTAACCCCAATTAAGGGTACTTATAACCTTACCAAGTCCCATGATCCTCCAAGTACATGGAGCCTTTGGGGTGTAATGCACAGAAAGCGCGAACCGAGATCGGTCTGACTTGGCTTGTAGGGTACTACGGTTGATGATATAAATCCTGCATTATCCCATAATAAAGAAATAAAGAATATACCATAATTCTCATGGTTTAGGGACCTGAAGGTAATGCAGGATTTATATCATCAGCCGTACCGAAGCCTCCGATTTGCGAAGGTTTGATCTGTTCCTGTCCCTGTCGGGTTTGGCGGACGTCTTTGTCCAGAAGGTGATGGGAGAACAGTCCGACATGCTAGGCAACTTGGCTACTTCAAGGGTCATAGGACTTGTATGTAAGGTTATGAGCATTTCAATTTAGGGTTATAAGTTATGAATGTTGATGTAGATTCACCTAATATTGGCCAAATGTATATATATATATATACACATGTAACCCGAGTTACTAAGTCCCGTGATCCTTTTAGTAATCTCGGATGCTCTCAAAGCCTTAAACCGGAGAGAACCTTCGCAACACCGTGAGAGGAACCCTTGTAATAATTAGGAACCCCTAACCCTAGACCGGAGTGCAGGAAGAACCTGATGCATTGTACGCGAACCCAGGGCTAGGATTGCCCGGAATATCAGGGAGGGTTTAGGGTTTAAGGGATTTCGGGTTTCGGAGTTTTAGGGTTTAGGGGTTTAGGCGGGATTTTGGGTTTAGGATGTTTAGTGTTTAGGGCTGTGTAGTTCCATTCCTGTCACTCTTCGCTTAGATCGTCAAAGATGTCAGCCCCGAAACTCGCCCCAATCCCCCGAGCCCAGAACTGCTTGGATGCTCCGCATCCCGTGTGGCTGGCCTTTAAAGCTTAGTAGCTGAGTGGATACCCTTCACACTTTTGGGTTAACATTACCTACTATAGAACAGAAAGTGTACACTTTTGGGGGCTTATGAACTCAGCAACTAGGTAAGTGAGTGAACGGTAGTTAAGCCTAAAGCGCCAGGTCGTGAAAATCATTCACATGCACTACTCACTACTCCTTACGCTGAAGCCGAATCTAAAACCAGAGTTTCAGCCCTGTCCATTCACGAGTCACAGCGAAGAAGAATCGTCACGGAAGAACCGTCACGATCTCCCTACTCACGTCGAAGTGAAGCTTCGAGCAACTATACTCAGGACTCCCCACAGCACCTCTAGCGACACTACTGCTCAGGCAATTGGATTTTAGGGGATGGCCTGGACGCTAAGTAAACCCTAAACCCTCACAATTTCGGCCTTGAGGTTTTTAAATTCGCTTGGATTGCTCAGCTTGTCGATTGAAGGGTTCCCCCTGGTAAGCGAACTCTGAAGACCTTAAACCCTAAACCCTAAACCGAATCAAGTCGCAGCTCTTGGAGACACCCGTATGGACACCCCTTAATCTAACAACCCAAAAAACTCTTCAAACATAGGCCGCTAAACCTGATAAATCACCGTAAAAACCTCAACCCTAAACATCCCTCAAAGCCTTAACCTGAGATTCGATTAGCCCTGAGCCTTCTACGCTCAAACCCCGAAACCCTTCTGGAACCCTTTTAGACCCCGTTTTCAAGCAACCCCATAAACCCTGAAAGCCCTAAACCCTAAACGCCTAAACCCTAAACTAATATTCCAAGCTAAGGTATGTCCTTGCTGCGTTTCTGTCGACTCATTCGGCTGGTCCGGGTTGTGAAAGTCTTCCGCCTCCGCTGCATGAAGGAGAGCCTTTAGCGGTTCCTCTAAGAGGTTCGTTTACCCTAAACCCTGAATCCTTTTAGGGGTTTATCTATGCTTGCAGTACAGGTTTTGAAGGAGAGTCTTTCAGGGTTCCTCTATAGGGTATGGGGCTAGGAGAGCCTTTGAGGGTTCCTGCACGGATTCTTTTAAGGGAGGGTCCCCTTAAGGGCCTTGCAGAGGGTTTCTCTCTGCAAGAGAGCCTAGTCAAAATACTTTTTTCAAGGGCCACCTGGGTTTGCCTTCAGGGTTTCCTTAAAGGAGAGCGTTTAGAAGTTGGGTTCGGGAAAGGGTTCCCGTAAGGGTTTCTGTAGAGGTTGGCTCCCCGAAAAGGGGTTCCCTTTTAAGGGTTTCTTCCTGGGTTCCTTTCAGACCTCCTCCAGAGTTTTTGGCTTTATGCTTTATGCGGCTGCCATGCATGCGAGACTTCGCGAACATGCCTTTTAAGCTGGCCGGATTGCGCATTGGCACAGACTCGAGGTGCTGTCGAAACTTAGGGGCCGTTGGACCCTTATACTCCATACACTTTGTCCCACTTTCGCCATGTTGTGCTCTATTCCACGGTAGAACCAATGTTGGCTTACCAGGTTGCACCAGAAGGCACCATAAACTACCGCTGGCACCAGTAAATACACCCCACCATACCTGAAAGCATGGCCTGGTGCGCTTGAGAAACCTCCTCGATTCCGGGGAGGCCCGACTGAGATGAGGACCGTGCAGCGGACGCCGGAGCGACCATAGTTGAGTTTGAGAACATGGGCAGGTTGATGTTGGGGAACATGGAGACCCAGGCGAAGACGTTCTTGGTTCTTCTTCGCAGCTGCCTACACATTCTCCACCTCGTACATCCCTTTTGCGGAGACCCTGCTGCGCAGAACCTTCAGCAGATGGGGCATGAAGGGTCTCCTAACAATTGAGGGTGTGGATGCCCCGAGAAAGGCGGCACCGAATGATCCCAGATACAATTATGGAATTAGGTCCCAATAGACCATCCCTATTATGGTTTTGGGGACCTAATTCCATAATGGTAACGTACATGGGAATCTACAGTGGAGAGACCAGTGTGCACGTGGGCCCGGCCGATATCAAAGCCGCCAAGGCCTATCCGGTCGTGCGTGATTTCGGCTCCTTACGCATCTTTGGCTGCTGTGGACGACGCTACGATTGCCAGGGCTTTATGGTTTCGGGGCTTCGGGTTTGGGCTTTAGATTAGGGAGTTCTACGACGTGTTTTAGTTCACAATAGGGTTCCCGTAGGGTTTCATAGGGTTTAACTTCAGGGGGATCTGAGTACCTGAGTGTAGGGCTCTGGGTGAGTTTCAAGGGTTGTTCGAGTGTAGGAATTCAGGGTAGAGGGATTGAGGAGTGTATGGTTTCGGGACTTCGGGGTGTCTTTACACCATTTTGATATCACCTCTCTCAGCTTCCACACCCCTCCCAGGGATCCTTGTTATGCATGTTATTTAGAGACTCTAGACTCCTTGCTGAAGAGAGCTGTGTAAGCTCTACTAATAAGCATCATTCGATGTTGGAGAATATTGCTTCATGAAGAAATTCTGGGCTCGCTGAGTTATTGCCAGCACCCAGGAAAGGAAATCTTTTGATCATTTCGGAAGTCGGGGACTATAAAAACAGGGACTCCGCTCGAGCTGATGCACAGTGTGATGGTATGGACCGACAAGGACGATTAGGATGAGAATGAGAAGGGTGCAAAGCCGAATCCAGACGTCTGGTACATATGTGGTGAAGCCACTACAAGAATCCCAAATTAAATTCTAGACCCCACTGCCTCGAACCAGAAAGCCCTAGCACTAAACACAATGGATAAGCCTGTCACACTCTGGTATCAAATCTCGCAGGAGCTGCGACTGATGGTCAAAGGCAGGCACTGATACCGTAATATGCACCTTTGTACAAGGCGTATCAGTGTGCACTCGTAGCGGCCATTCGCTCAGGGGAACACCTATAGTCTCCATTGTAGTTCCTTCTTTTGGTTGACCAATTTTATGGTTAGGATCCTATAATATAGTTTTCGGTCAACCCAAAAAAGGAACTACAATGGAGACTATAGGCAGTATCCAGGAACGCTATGCACCAGAGAATCAAGGCTTACGAAATACGCTATGCCACGTTATGGCATCTAGTATCCAGGCAGCACCACTATGAGGTAAAATTATTGTGAGGTTACCTAAACCCTTGCCCCGCGGCCCTGAACCTAACAAGAGTGCCATAAGATTCCCTAAACTTTAAACCCTAAACCCTAAGATTCACTGTTGCGGAGTACGGGCTAAAGCTGTGTTCCTAGCCCCCCGTTGCCCTCGAGGATGCCGACATACTAAGGACGAAAAATGAGGGTTTAAGGTTCATATACCATATAGGAACTCATAGTATAAGGGTATAAGGCCCTTACTTTTAAGGGTCTTTCGGTCTTTGAGGATGTCGGGTTCCGGAGTTTGGAACTCAGGGTTTAAGGGTTGCAGTTTGAAGGTTTTTTTTTAGGGTTTAGAGCTTCAGGTAATGTAGGGGCCTGATTAAGAAACCCTGGGCCTATAACCCCAAAATAGTAGGATTCATATAAGGAACCCCAAAAAAACCGTGGCACCACCACAAGAGAGGCTGCAACTGCAGAGGCAGCCTCAGCTGCTGCTGTGGAGGGCGAGGCTGCGGCAAAGGCGTCGGTGCCATCCACCGCCGCAGGCAGCGCTGAAGGAGCATCAAGTCAGGCCCCAGCGTACATCAAGGCGGTGGAGACGGATGCCATGTCCATGATGGAGGATGTCTTGCTGCTGTATCAGAAGGTGATCGGAAAGCAGGACGTCGTGCCGGATGCGTTCCAGGCCGGCGTTCGGTCCTCTGGCCCAAACGCGAAGTCGATGGTGTATGTTCTCCCGCCACCGAAGCACAATCGCGGTCGCCCTCAGAACCTTGGCTACTTCGGGCCCTTTGGAGAATGTGGGCCTGCAGCTAGAGGGCCTCCACGGATGGCGCTCCAAATCAGGTCCCTCATTCCGCCGTCTTTCTAAGAATTCCGTAATCCCTAAAAGTCCAAGTAGTTCCTATTTATGGTTTTTGGTACCTAAAAAGACCCTAAAGAAGTTGAGCTTGCAACATCCTCCAGAGTGGTGTTCCTACATTACCTGGGGCTTGTAGGGTCGACGGGGTGTAGAGTTCAGGGATTGTCTGTGCGTTTGTGTTTCAGTGGCGACCGGAGCAAAAACAGTGGTTTAGGGTTTAGGGGTTTGGGGTTTAGGGGTGTGCCATCAGGACCACCGGATGATTTGGTATGAGGTTAGCAAAAGATGTTTTAGGGTTTCGGGCCATTGGTGCAAGATCCCAATGTCTCAGCTCTCGATGCCTACAGAACCAGCGACAGGAGGAGACATTTGTCGGAGCAGTGTCTTGTGCTCCACAAAGAGATCTAGAGAAAAGAGAGATCAACATAGAAGTGCAATGAGCCGCGGTTAGATCGCAAGCCATTGGACACCTGCTGCGAAACCTTAACCCGAAACACTTATAATCCCGTGACCCCCAGCAAGTTTGTAACACTCCCCAGTGGAACCAAGTGCCCTAGGAGCCTGCACCCCGAGCTCCAACGTCCAAGTTCAGTACAGTCTAAAGCACTGTGGAAGGCCTCGTTGCCGGCTTCCGCACACTATGCCTATCTTTCGTGCTTCTCGTGGCGGTTCTCTATGTGATCTCTGGCTTTGCTACAATGACGATTGGCATCTTGGCTTTAGGAACCATGCCTCCGGCACCGATTCCTGAACCTGCTTTGACCTTTGGCTGTACGGTTTGGGGCGGAGAGTTGAAGCTTATGAGATGTCACTTAGTAAGCCAACTCCCGGTCCTACTGGCAGGTTAGGCATCCTTCAATGTCACCATGTGTTTTATGTGTACACACATACATGTAAACATGCATACCTGCATACACACATACACACGTACGGATATAATGCATACATAGACATGGAGATGTAGGCCATTTTCTACATCTAAATATATATATATATATATATATATATATATATATATGGTGTGTTTACACATATACACACATGCATACATATTCATGCAAACAGGAACCATCGCATTGCAGGCCCGAGTTTGAAGCTGCATACATATACACATACATACATTTATACATATACACATGTACATACCTATGTGAATATATATATATATACACATATATATATATAGGTATGTAAACATACCGAGAATCAGAATCACAAACGGTAAGCTGTAGTCTCAGAGAGTAACTGACCAAGTCAGGTAGAAATGTAGATCCTGCTCTTGCTCTGGCAATGTCCTCCGGTTTCGGCCCGTGTTAGACCGCATCGTCGTCACATAGATGTTCTGTGGTGGGATTCATGCAGATCGGTATGGAGACCGTCTTAAACAAACTGTTATCACTGTACCTCTGGTGCACCCTCAAAATGGAACTCTGATGGGAACAACGTGCGACTGCTATCCGTGGGCAGAGCAAGGTAGTGATACGACAACAAGTTTACTAATCTGATTTCGATTCCTCCTATGACTGTTTTTTTCGTTCCGGTGCTTAGTAGTACGAGTATTTACCACCTAAGGTAGTGATCTCCGCACCACGGAGATGGGTGCCTCGGCAAAGGGTGCTTGGAGGACCATGGGACTTAGGGTTCCTTTAAAAGGGATCTATAAGGGTTCCTATAATGGGATCTACAAGGGTTCAAGGTCTACTTGGAGGAACATGGGACTTACCAGGAAAGTATGGTTCAACGTTTCGTGCTCGGGTTTCGGGTTTCTTTTCCAGGGTTGTTTAGGGGCTTAGGGTTTAGGGTAGTCAGTGAGGATATCAGTACCTTACTTGGGGCTTTACATCAACAGAAGTATGGTTTCCTTACGTATACCCCTAGTTACTAAGTCCCATGATCCTTTCGAAGGGCCTCATAGGGGTTCCCTGAAGGGCTTCCCTAGTTTGGTGGATTTGAGGGGTCAGGGAGAAGAGGTCTGGGTTTGGCGTTTGGTGGATCTCAGAATTCGAGGATAGTTTGGCGCAAGAGACCAAAAGCCGGAAACCGAGTTGCTCGTGAGGGTTTGGGGTTTAGGGGTTCGGAGTTTAGGGGGGGTTTCGGGGTTTAGGGTCTGCCGGTTTGGCTGTAGGGGTTTATGGTTTAGAGTTTCGGTTCCCGCTGGGAGCAGTCAGACACTGATGGAATGAGGGCCCAAGAACATGTCAGTTGAGCGACCATCTGATGCAGACTCGAGAGCATAGTCGGCAGCCGCGATTCCGCACGCACTTCAAGCCGTACACCATGTAACGCCACGGCAACCGCAAAAGTCCAAAGCCGTAACCATCCATTCCTATGTGCACAACGGCGCCCACCTCGTAGCAGCTGTAACAACAACCACAACAACAACTCTTCTACACCTCGTCGGGCTGTTCCTACTGCCACCACCAGCAGCAGCACCAGCACCACCAGCACCAGCATCAGCACTTCCACCACCACCACCACCACCACCACCAGCACCACCACCACCACCACCACCACCACCACCACCACCACCACCACCACCACCACCACCGCCACCACAACCACAACCACAACCACAACCACAACCACTACCACCACCAGCACCACCAGCACCACAACAACAACAACAAGTACTACTACTACTAGAACTACAACTGGAACTACAATGCAACTAAAACTACAACTACCACTACAGCTAGAACTACCACAACCGATCACTACCACTGCGATTACGACGACGACGACTACTATTACTACTGCTACTACTTCTGACGACAGCGACTTTTGCCAGCAGTATGCTGCGAGTTCAACGACGATATTGCTAAGTCCTCTGTGCTATCCGAGGCTTGATGATTCATTTTGAGACTGTGCCGGCGTGTTCTGGCAGCGCTGTGATTGTGGGAGTTGCGGGCTTGGCCCTCCCTAAACCCTAACATCCTCAAGCTCCAACAATCGGCAAAAACGCCGGGCGCCAAGCCCCAAGCACCATGAATATAGACATAATAGTGTAGGGAAGTATGAGGAGCCCGAAGGAACAGTTTCTGCAGTTATTCAGTTTACCAAGCCGTCTCTATGTTCAAAACCAGGGTTTGTAATCGTACCTCCTGCATTCGGAGACACATGGCCCATGTCCAGAGCGATGGAGTAGTTTTTGCTTGTCCTCAGTAAGATAAACTTTCGGGCTAACGGGTTCAGGGTACCCGACCGTTGAATGTCTGCCGGCTATCACACCCATGCCGATCAAGTTGCTTGCGCTGCTGACAGTGGTAGCAACTCAACAACACAAAGGTCAGTAGCTGCCCTAAAACTTCAACCCCTAAACCCCTAAACTCTAAACCCTAGAATGGCTCTCGATCAGAAGGGCTGGGGAGAACTCTTAGTCTGCAAGGCTACAAACAGAAGCTACTTAAAGGATCATGGGGCTTGGTAACTAGGGTTATACTTAGGGTAACTATGCTTATAACGACGTATAACCCCAATTAAGGTACTTATAACCTTACTTACTAAGTCCCGTGATTCTTTACACAGAAGTCGGCAAGGACGAGAGCCCAAGCTGGATTGTATCCTTCGCACTGAAGCCACGAACCCAGGTCCATGTTTACGGCCTTTCTGTGCTTTGCCGGCGAGTGCATTGATCGTTCAGGAGCCGACTCTTCGGTTGTAGACCCTACTACCCTACCCTACTACCCTATCCTACCCCACTCTACCCCACTACCCTACCCTACCCTACTACCCTACCCTACCCTACTACCCTACCCTACCCTACTACCCTATCCTACCCCACTCTACCCTACTACCCTACCCTACCCTACTACCCTACCCTATCCTACCCCACTCTACCCTACTACCCTACCCTACCCTACTACCCTACACTACCCTGCCCTACTACCCGACCCTACCCCACTCTACCCTACCCTACCCTACCCCACTCTACCCTACCCTACTACCCTGCCCTACTGCCCTACCCTACCCCACTCTACCCTTCCCTACCCTCCCCTTCGGGGCTTTGGGTTCTAGATCTGGTCTGGGATCATTATTGAACTAGCTCGACAGGCGCTTGGCACAGTTTACGATTACCTAAGAATGCCTAAACCTCAACATCAGAAGCAGCTAGACCCAGGTCGCCGTAAGCACCCAACATGCATGCCCGAACTATTCATTGACATGGATGGTCACGTGTGCTCTCGAAGACCGCGCTGGGCAAGTGTTTTGGGGCTCTTTCGAGGGTCCGAAGTCGAAGTCAGCCTCTGTCGTGTTTAGGAGCGTTCATTTTATACCTCAACACTAGTTAAGCCCTAGACTAAGGATCAATGGACTTGGTAACCAGGGTTATAAGTAGGGTAACTATACTTATAACTACTTATAACCCCCCAATTATGGGACTTATATCCTTACTTACTAAGTCCCATGATCCTTTAAGTACAGTCTTGCTGTTGCAGACTGCGGTTTGGTCCCGAGCCCTCGGCTCTGAAGTGGTAGCTGCAGGGATTACAGTAGAAGCCAGAAAGTTGGAATATCATTATCGTAACCCCTTTAAGGTAAATTATAGGGGATCCTACCATTAATCCATATTCCAACTTTCTGGAGTTCCCTTTAGGCTTCACGGTTCAGGGTCTGACGAAGCCCAAACGGCTTTCTAGTAGGGTCCTGAAGCTTGCAAGCCCGAAATCCTGAGACCCCTTAAGCCCAAGCCACTCCCCCAACCCGTTTCCGAAACCTGATATTCCAGACTCGACTTTCGACAGTATTTCCGAATTTCCCCAGCGGCTAGATCTTTGCAAACCCTTGCGGTGCAGGTCTCCTACTTGGAGGATCATGGGACCTAGTGAGGTTATAAGTACTTTAAGTAGGGTTATAAGTAGTTATAAGTATAGTTACCCTAATTGTAACCCTAGCTACTAAGTCCCATGATCCTTCAAGTAGGGGTGGCAGCAATCTACCATGTTCCGGGTGTATATAGCTAGGTTCTGAGCCGCTAAGCCCTGAGGATGAGGCGCCCACGGTTTAGGGTTTAGGGTTAAGGGTTTAGGGTTAAGGGTTAAGGGTTTAGGGTTTAGGGTTAAGGGTATGTAAGTCCTAAAACCCTGACCCTCAAGACCCATAAAATCCGGAAGAAACCTGCTCACCCCTAGAAAGCCAGACGACCACCCTTACGGCAAGACCCACTTTCTTTTGAACAGTTTATAAGCCGCTAAATCGAAAGATGCCCTAAACTTCCTAATCCGAACTCCCTAAGCCTAAACTCGCTAAATTCCCTGAGCCCTGAATCCCGGAACGCGCTTTCTCTCCAGACAACCACCCTTATGGCAGGAACCGTTTTCTCTTATAAGGAAACCCTGAACTCCCTGAAACTCTAAACTCCCTGAACCCGATTCCCTAAACTCCCTAAACCCTAAACTCCATCGTTCCCTTTCTTTCCAGGAAGGCCGATCCCGACTCTGATGGCTGAAACTTACGGCTTTCCCTTTGTGATGGGGTACGTCGTGCCACTCGGCTCGGTGAGATTTCTGGAGGGGTTTAGGGAGTGTAGGTTTTAGGGTTCAAGGAGTTTACTGGTGTTTGGAGTTTAGGGAGTTTAGGGAATTCATGGAATTTAGGGGGTTTAGGTTTAGGGCTAGGGTTTAGGGTGTACTGGTTTTGGCTTCGTGGTTTGGAGTTTAGGGGGTTGAGGGCTGAGGGAGTTTCTGAGGCCGCGCCGCTCGGTTCGGGGGGGCGTTTAAGGTTCAGTGAGTGAGCCTTCTTTAAAACTAAACTAACCATTGATATTGGAGGAGCTAAGGAGCCAGGGGTGATGATAATCCCTACTTAATAAGGAGCTAAAGAGCCAAGGGAACCCCAAAACCATTGGTTAGTAAATTTTTGGCTGGTTTAGGGAGTTAAAAGGTTTCAGGGTTTGGGAGTTTAGGGAGTTTAGGTCTTAGGGTTTAGGGACTGTAGTGTTTAACAAGTTTTAGGAAATGGAGGGAGTTTAGAGGGTTCAGGCTTTGGGGTTTGGAACACAGGAAGCTAGGAATGTTTCTGTTTGGGGGATTTGAATACGAGGCTTTAGGGCTGAGAGCTTCGGGTTTAGGTAGGGTAAGTTGGAAGGGCAGGGTTTCCGGTTTCCTAGTGATGCTCTACGGAAGTTTTGAGAGTTCCCACTCAACTACACCATAGACCTCTGTTTTGGCAATATTGACAAAATTCATAACATGGGGTCATACCCTGAACCATAAGTGGTAAACCCTAAGATCATCCTTATCGCCGCTAAACCGTCAGCCCTGAACCCCCAAACCTTAAACTCCTGGACCCTAAACCCTACACCGTAAACCCCTAAACCTTGAACCCCTAAGCCTTAAACCCCTAAACCCGCAACCCTAAACCCTATACTCCATAAACCTTGAAGGTTCATCGGTAGTTATAGCTGGAGTTATATGTCCCGTAATATGGGTCATCATTATAGCTTGCCCTACTTATAACCCCACTTATAACTACCCCTGAATCTCCAAGTAGCCTCCTGAAGCCTGAGGAGCTACATGTTGGTCTCCATGGGCCACCGGGCTGCACGGATTTGAGGGCTGTCCGTCGCCTCGTGTCGGCCTTCTTTTTCGTAGGGCGTAGGGTTCAGTTAGGGTTTAGTTGGGGTTTAGCTAGGGTTTAGTTCAGAGTTCAAGGTTACCAGGCCAGGTTAAGGCTTAGAAATTGGTCGGATTCAAGATCGAGTTTGGGTTTAGTATTGAATCAGTATTGCTTGTGACGCTCTTGGACGGTGGCGACGCAGGCAGGGCTTTGTCCTCAGCAGCCTGGATTCCCGGTAATCCCTCCAGTATGAATAACTCAGCCTACCCTCTAGCTTTTACACCTGCCCGTTTAATGTATGACCCATACAAGCCGAGGGCATACCTGAAAAACAAACTTAGGTTGTGTAGGGTGCAGGTCGAGTCCAAGAACACTGAAACTCCACTTTGCTGTTCTCTGAGTGTAGAACCGTAGAAGGGGTTCAGAAGCCAGCCGCCTCTCACACTTTGCTCGAAACCCGAAATCAAAGCCGAGCGCCCTGAAACCCCTACACCCTATAGATCCCTGATTGAACCCTTACTTATGGATCCCTTCAAAGGAGCCCCTATAGATCCCTGATAGAACCCTTACTTATGGATCCCTTTAAAGGAGCCCCTAAAGATCCCCCTTTAAGGGAACCCCCCTTACTGATGGATCCCTTTAAAGGAACCCCTAAAGATCCCCCTTTAAGGGAACCCCCCTTACTTAGGGATCCCTTTAAAGGAGCCCCTAGGGATCCCTTTAAGGGAACCCCTAGGGATCCCTAGGGATCCCTTTAAGGGAACCGGCGATACCCTAATCTGCGGGGATCGGAAGCTCCGGCCTTCTTCCGGGTCAGATCTTTGGCTCAGGATTTTATTAGGGGTTTAGGGGTTTTAGGGTTTTAGGGTTTTAGGGTTTAGGGTTTTTAAATTTTAGGGTTTAGGGGTGTAGGGTTTTAGGGTTTTAGGGTTTTAGGGTTTAGGGTTTTTAAATTTTAGGGTTTAGGGGTGTAGGGTTTTAGGGTTTTAGGGTTTTAGGGTTTAGGGGTGTAGGGTTTTAGGGTTTTAGGGTTTACGGTTTAGGGGTGTATAGGGTTTGAGGGGTTTAGGGGTTTACAGCAGAAGCCCAAAAGTTGGAAACCCCATAGCTTCAGTCCTAGAGAGCAATTTACAGGGAATCCCAGCACTATTTGGCCTTGATCCGGTTTCCCACTTTATGGCGCTTACTATAGGGTTTTAGGGGTTTAGGGTTTAGGGTTTTAGGGGTTAGGGTTTTAGGGGTTAGGGTTTAGGGTTTAGGGTTTTAGGGGTTTGGGTTTAGGGTTTTAGGGTTTAGGGTTTAGGGTTTTAGGGTTTAGGGTTTAGGAGGTTAGGGGTTTAGGATTTAGAGGTTTAGGGTTTAGGGTTTGGAGGTTACGGTTTGAGTCACATACATGTGTGTGTGTGTGTGTGTGTGTGTGTGTGTGTGTTTGGACTCTTCGGCTGTAGCACTACGGTCGATGATATTCATCCTGCATCACCCAGAATAAGGAATACAGCATAATTCCCAGAGTTTAGGTTCCCCAAGGTAATGCAGGATGTATATCATCAACCGTAGGGCCTGTGGGAAGGCGACTTCGAGGGTTCAAGGGTTGTGTTTGCCTTGGCATTCAGGGTTTAGTAGAAGCCCCTTACAGGTGAGTAGTTCCTCTTCCATAGTACTCCCATAAGGCCCCCTTTACCTTATAGGAGTGGTATGGAAGGTTTATGGGAAACTACCCACCTTATAACTACCCACCTGTAAATGGCTCAGATTTAGGGTGAAGGATTTGAGGTTTGTGACTCTGGGTCGAAGGTTTTGGGTGTTGCCCAGTAATTGGAGGATCATGGGACTTAGTAAGTGAGGTTATACGTCCCACAATTGGGGGGTTATAAGTAGGTATAAGTACAGTTACCTTAATTATAAGCCTGTATACTATATGTCCCATGATCCATTACGTAGGTTTCAGGTTGGTGTTTCATTGGTGCGGGGATTGCAGCTTGAAGCCTACATGCCCACATGCTGCTGTTGCTGGGCAGCGCAGTCTATACATTTTTTGGACATGCCAGACTCGTTTTTTGCAACTTTTAGGACTTTGAGAAACCCCCGTTATGTGTCCATAAACAAAGTAGGTGGTTGGAAGTTTAAGTGCTTTCGCGCTTGCGCTTGAGCTACGGACTTCCGTGCCCCCATGTCGAAGCATGCCAGGGTCCGGGGCTACACGTCAAGAGGATCCATTTAGATGCAGTTGCAGCGTGGAGGGGCTGAGGCTTGAGGCTGGTAAGCGCTGCACTCCAAGCCCTACCCTAACCGAACTGCCAGCACCCGAGGTATCTTCAACGTTATTCTGGCAGCATTTTGGCTCGCAATTGGCATACATGTGGTTACATAGTTCAAGAGTTCGCTTCAAGTCTGAGGACTTAGGGCACCTGATAGTATCTAAAACCTACGGCTTTAGGGTTTGGTCTTGGCCATCGGAATTTTGATGTTCGCAGTATGTTTCAGTCACTGCAGGAACTAGGCCATTCAAACTCGATCTGACAGGTCTATGTTGACATCACGATGAAGGCGGCAAAGGAGCGCCCCATCCCCCACCCCAACCCCTATATCCTAAGCCATAAGCCTCCAAGCCAGAAGTGAGAGACCGACAAAACTGTAACCTTAGATGCTAAGCCCTTAAGCCGGAGAGCCCCAAACCCCAAGCCAAAACTCATAGACCAAGCCCTCACCCTAGAGGATAAAGGCTCAGCCCTGAGCCCTGAAAGCAGGGTTGAGCTCTGCTCTGCCTGAACCTACACTGGAGCCAGGTAGTTTGGGACATTTTGTATTTTCCCTTGTTGGGCTTAATAGGACTCTATTTACGAATATTTGTCAGAGGCTTTAAAGGGCCAACCTAGGAAGCTAGCATAATCTACTGCTCCAGGTCCCTATCATTTCTAAGACTCATGTCAGGGTCAGGACGCCACGAAACACCAGGTTACAGTTGTTTAAGTCACTGGCTCATAGGTTTGATGTTTGGCAGGTTGAGTCGTTTCGGGTCTGGGCTCGTTTCGGGAAGCCGGGCAGAAACATGTCTTGCAAACTAATCAGGGGCCGAGATAATTACCAATACTATGTTGGGGGTTCCTTATTATAACTATAGTATCAAGGAGCCCAAAACCCTATTCTAAATTATTAAGGCCCCTATAGTAGTCCGTTCCTTTTGTGGGTTAACCAAAATCTCTACTATAGGATCCTAACGATAGAACTGGTTAACCAAGAAGAGGAACTACAATGGAGAGTATAGGTAGTCCCGTGAGCCTTCGACCCCAGATGTGTGAACCCTCAGCCTGCGTACTTGCCTGTTTGGAGGATCATGGGACTTAGTAAGTAAGGTTATAAGTACCTTAACTGGGGTTATAAGTAGTTATAAGTATAGTTACCCTAATAAGAACCCTAGTTACTAAGTCCCATGATCCTTTAAGTACCTGCACAGGAGACGGAAGCCGTCACTGCAGAACAGTCCGCGGCTGAGTGAAGGAGAGATTCTGGCTTGTCGCTCCGGATTTCGGATTGAGCGTACAAGACGCCCCCAACGATCTTCAAGATTCGTCGAGCACTCCAACACTGATATTGTCCCGAGCCCTCTAAGGGAGCCCTCTAGAGTTTTTCCCCACATCACTGTGTGGGGTTCTTACTTTTTGGGGCTGTCCCGCCTCCTCATCCTCCTGCTCCTCCTCCTCCCGCCCTCATCCTCCGCTCGCCCTCCTCCTCCTGCCCTCACGCACTGTCATGACGGTCCCTCATCGTCGCTCACACACAAATGTGTCAGGATCTCACATCCCTAGTCGGCTATAAAGAAGGAACTACAATTCGCTTGCGCAGAGTAGATCTTTCTATTTCGGCCTCAAGCCCTCGCAACCAAAGGCCATGGATCCTCGAACCCAATCCCGAAACCTTAAGCCCACATCCCGCAAGTCCCCGAAGTCCATATCCCAATCTGTTTTGATGCTGCACCTTAAGGCATGCACGGGAGTCGATCCGGATTGCGCGAACCACGCGCCACTCGCCTTCACGATCGTGCTTCCACGAATGCTTCTAGTCCCATCCAGACCCCCCAGCTACCCTTTAATACAGCTTAAATGCCCGCTGTTACGGACAAAAAGGGCTCTATTAAGGACCACACTTCCGTATAGCCCAAAGACCCACAATTATGGACCATAAGGGCTCTATTGAGGACCACACTGCAATCTAGCCTAAAGACCCACAGTCAAGGACCATGAGGGCTCTATTAAGGGACACTTGGAGGGTCCTGGTAGACCCGCAGTTGCCTTAGTGATTCACACGGCTTCAGACCCTACCTGGACCCCAAATAATACTAATAGCAATAATACTAATAATAGTAACCATAATAGTAATAAATTTCTAGTAATACAACCTACATCCTTCAGGACTTGTACAAGGAAGTCGCAGTTTTTTCGAGTAAACCTTGAGCTCATGTGCTTGTGAGGGACTGCATAGCCAGATATTCCAATCTTTATGGGCACGATTGAACGTTTAGGCTTCACTTTGGAGAAACCTATCCTTCCTTCGAGGAGCCTGATAGCAGGCACTCATCCGTCTTCATTCAAAGCTCTCCAGTATCTTGATGCATGTGATCCTTCATGTTTCTTTGGCGGTGTCTTGGAGGACTCGCCCGAGTATCTTTATATGCTTTGGCCTCAAGAGGGTTCTTATGCAGCAACTAGGACGCGTTTTGGAGCTCAGGGGTTAGAAGAGCTTTCAAAGCCGAAGCATACTCCCTTGAATCCTGCTCTTCCCCTTAACAGGCGAGTTGCTGAAAAAGTTCGCTGCCGCTTACCGCCTCTACCAAGACGCGGAAGAGTCCGCCACGCAGCTCCAGATAGTACATACCCAAAGGCTCCATGTACCCTTATAGTAGATACTTAAGCCTTAAAGGGGTCCCTATATAGGTACTTTAAGGCCTAAGTATCTACTACATGGGCACATGGAGCCTTAGGGATACTTAGGCCCTTAATTACCAAAAGGGGAGCCTCTTCAAGGTGGGTCCTGCACAACATAGAGTCTTCGTTGATGTGTTTCAGTTTGCAGGGCTTCGGGAACCCTAAACCGTATAAACCCTATAAACCCTATAAACCCTATAAACCCTAAACCGATGTAGCATTAAACCCCGAATTTAATCCTGGTGCTCCGTTGTGCCTGAACCTCATCAGGATCTTCGAAGCCCCTTTTTGGCATCGAAAGAGCTGGCAGCTACTACCCAAAGGCTCCATGTACTCCTATAGTAGATAGTTAAGCCCTAAAGCGGTCCCTATATAGGTACTTTAAGGCCTAAGTATATACTATATGGGCACATGGAGCCTTGGGGCTATAGGGGCCTAACGAAAATTACCCCTACATTACTTTTTTTGGGGGTTCCTTATTATAAGTATAAGTATAGTATAATGGGCCCCCAAACCCTGTTCTATTTTTTATAAGGCCGCTATAGTACTCTCAGAACTCGGACCGGCAGGTAAGTGAGTAGAAGCCGGGAGTGTGAGACTTGATTCGCAGCCCGAATGTAGAGATGCTTCAGGGTAGACCCTAAACCCCAAACCCTCATGCATGGAATGTTATCGGACTGTTACCCCTCAAGGGGTCAGCCTTGTTTCTCTCCGCTAGTTCTAGATATAAGGGAGGTGCAGAAAAGTTTGAGACCAAAAAATGGCCCTAACGTTAGTTAGCCCGAGCAACAGTCGGATATAGTCGGGTCCTGATGCAAAGCCGACCAAAAGATTTTTCGGATCTCACAATATCAATTTTGCATTTGGGAGGCAGGCTATCACAGGGGTTCCGGGGTCGGAGTTGATGCGGTGTAGCTACCTCTCCATCTTATCGGGGAATGTAGCAGTGCCTGCATAGCTGGCATAGCTTCATGCATTAGATTCGGCGCTGGCACGTTGAAACACTGATATGGTATTTATGTACCTCAAGAATTTGGAAGTAGGCGCCGCATAGGCTTCCAGTGCAACTGTCCCGAAGTATTTGCCTCTTTGACCAGGGGCTTTCGATTGTTCGCAGTCCTGGACAGTTGGCTTCAATCGTCTTGGCTTGTCTACAACGACGAGGGCCCTGCATCAACTTTCTTGGGATGCAACTTTCTTGGGATGCCAGCTCCAGATGGGAATCCTGTTTCAGGGCTGTGCGACACCCAAAGCTTAATCCTGCCACCAAGTTTGAGCCCTACAGTTGAGGATATAAATCCTGCATTACCCAAAATCAGGAATATACCGTCATTCCCATATCTTGGGCCCTTAAGGTAATGCAGGAGTTATATCATCAACAGTAATACACCCGTCCCCGAACATCTGCCAATGCAACTGAGAACAAGATGTCGCAGCTCGATTTCAACACGGGATCCATACAATTCACGGACAACGACATCCACGCCCAGATCGCCAGGCGCCCAGAGGTACCGGGGAAACTCTGCAGACTTTCCCTCGAAGCCGCAACTAACCTCGAATCCTGAACACTCCCCCAGAGAGGCCAATACCCCTTGATTGAGGAATATGCCTTAAATAATAAGGGGCGTTCAGATTATGATTTAAGCTACACTCCTGAATTAAGGGGTATTGGGCTCTCTGGGCAAACCTTGACGTCTGGTCACACTTGGAGGGTCATGGGTAGCTATAAGTGGAGTTATAAGTAGGCTAACTATACTTGTAACCCATATTCGGGGACTTACAACTCCACTTGTAACTACCCATGACCCTCCAAGTGACCCGCGAGTTCGAACCTGTGAGACTGCTCTGAGAAGCTGGAATCTGACACTGTCCGCGCATCTTGCCCTAAGGGTCCATGTACCGAAATAGTATATACATTGGCCTTAATGTAGGTATATACCCTTAATGTAGCTATTATATACCCATTATATAGCCCATTATAGGGTAGGGGTCCCCATTAAGGGTAGTCCCTATATGGGCCAAAGTATATACTATTTCGGTACATGGACCCTTAGGGTTGAATACTGCGCTGAGAGAGCAAAGCTGTGATGGCTTGCAGTGCTAATGCCGCAATGGCTCATATCCTAACGACCTACCCATCGATCTACTTTTCCGTCTATCTGTCTATCCATCTACCTAGATTTGCATCTGTCTATCTGTGTGTGTCTCTCTGTGTGTCTGTGTGTCTCTGTGTGTGTGTGTGTGTCTGTCTGCCTGCCTGCCTGCCTGCTTGCCTGCCTGTCTGTTTGTTTGTCTGTGTGTGTGGGGTGGCATCTGTCGATCTGACCAACCTTTCATTCTATGTATCTGTCTGCCTGTCGATCTACCTATACTTGTTGCACATATGTGCACACACATATGCACACATGTGATGGTACACATATACATGTGCATATACATATACATTTACATATGCGTATGCATATGCATATATGCATACGAATACACATACACATACACATACATATACATATGCATATACATATGCATATGCATATACATATACATATACATACATATACATATACATATACATATATTATACATACATACATACACACATACATACATACATACATACATACACACGTACACACACAGAGATTATATATGTGTAATCTGTAGACAGATAGATAGATAGACAGATAGATAGATAGATAGATATACACACATGAGTGTATATGTATGCCGGCATGTATGTCTGCATGTATATAATTACATACATACACATGCATGCATGCATGCATGCATGCATACATCATACACACTTTTGCATACACACGTCAGTAAGTAAGTGATGGTCTTTCTACGAAAGCTTCTCTGTCGGGCGTACTTCTGTACACACTCTTGTGTTCTCTGGTGTCGACTGTTGTTGTTGTCGTTGGTGGTGGTGGTGGTGGTGGTGGTGCTAGCATACTTCTGTCTTATTGTATTGTGATTGGTTTGCCGAATAAACTCGAGGATCGTTGCGAGGTTGTTTGGATTTCTGCTGTTCGTAAAGTAGGTACTCTACCAAGCAGAGTAGGGTATGATGCGCATCCTAGGTAAACAGCACAACCCAAGGCTTATAACTCGCAGCTGATCCTCTGTCGATGCGGGAAAAGGGATTAGGATTCGGCCCTCAGTTTCTCTCTTCCGAGTGCCCAGTAGTACTCTTCTTCCCTTTTTGTAGTCCTAGGTTCCTTATAAAGTTACCCACACTACCAAAAAGGGAGGCCTTTCCATTCCTAGGCTACTGGGCGTTCTAGATCTGTGTCATTGTGTCTCAGTCCTACCCATGCAAGCAGTCTCCCGAGGTCTTCTACTTCGCAAGGTGTTTCGGCTCATACACACCTGGGTTTCTATACTTACTGCAGCCCTAAACCTTAAATCCAACCCAAAATCCGAATCTAAACGTACTTTATGTAAGTTTCCCACCCCCCCCTGAGGCACTTGGCATTCTGTAGCACCAGCCCTAAGGGTTCACCGATGCGCCCATCACATGAACATCTTCCTGGCCTTCTCTCAACCCTAAGCCCTAAAAAATCTTAAAGTTCGAACCTTACATCAAAACTCTAAAACCTCGGCCCCGAAATGCACAATGGACCGATTGACCCAAGCCCTAAACCCTAAACCCTAATTTGTACGTTTTTCTGCCTGGGCCATGCTGCGCATCACCTTGCTCTCAGGGGAAGAACTGACCAGGCAAGGGGTTACTGGAGTTTTATATATTGGGGTCTCAATACTATCTTGGGGGTTCCTTATTATAATTATAGTATAATATACCGCAAACCCCTAGTCTAATTATACAGGCCCCCATATTACATCCTGAGTAACCTTTATACAGAGTCCTTTAAAAGAGCCCTTACAAAGAACCTTGTGCCAATTATTATGGCCCCTAATTATTAAGGCCCGTACAGTAGGGTTTAGGGGTAAGGTTGTACAAGTGCACTTGGAGGATCATGGGGCTTAGTAAGTAAGGTTATAAGTCCCATAATTGGGCTTATAAGTAGTTATACCTACCCTAATTATAACCCTAGTTACTAAGTCCCATGATCCTTTAAGTAGGGGTTCAGGGCTCAGGGCCCAAAGTTTAGGGACCCAAAGAAGCACATAAGCATAAGCATCTTATAGGGAGATCCCTACCTTCTTGGGCTTTAATATAAGGGGGTTTATATGGGATGTCCCTATCCATATTTTTGCTTTATGTGCCCTGAACCCAAAATTTCTATTGGGGCCCAACGTTTGGGTTGAGGGTTTGGGTTGACCAGGCTTCCCCTCACGGAGCTGAGCGATGTGAAGGCCTTGAAGCGACGATTGCATCAGCAGTACTCCCTACCTCCACGATTCAGACAAAAACTCTTCCACGACGGCGAGAGTTTGGATGATGCCTTCAATCTGGATTCCGCCATGGATCTGCAAGTCTTGATAGTTTCGTTCTGCGATGCTTCTCAGGAACAGCGGCGACAGCTATGCGAAGCAGCGCGGATCGGCCAAGTGGCCGAGGCAGGCGGTTTCACAAATGCACTATCTTCAAACTCGTGCATGTTTTTGCTTCTCTACCCTAAACCCGGCAACAAACGCCAAGCCTACCTCCATAATAACTTCAAAGCCTTGCATAGCAAGGGAACCGAGATTTGTTGGAACGGAAAGGTTGACGCACAGCTGCAGCTGCCCGTGGACCCAGATGGTGAGGATTATGAGTGCGGGCTTACGCCACTGCAAAGGGCGTCCGGGGAGGGCCACGTTGATGTTGCAGAGTCTCTGCTGGAGGCCGGTGCTCAGGTGAATCTGCGAAGCCGTATCCAAACCACGGCCCTGATGGTGGCTTCGTGTAGGGGTCACACTGCAATCGTGGATTTGCTCTTGAAAGCCGGTGCCGACATGGACTTGTGTGACCATGAAGACTGGACAGCGCTAATGTTTGCGTCGTTCGAGGGTCATGCTCCCAGTCTTTGTTCACGAACTATTGGTTCAACTTGCCTTAAACTTAACAATGCCATGTACAGTAGTCGAACCTGCTTTCTTACTTCTGATGACTTGACTGAAACGCTTCAGAAAGAGCCCAGGTTCAAGTCGTGCAGATGCTATTAGCCGCCGGAGCTCGGAGGGATCTCCGCAACATCGACGACGACACAGCTTTTGACCTGGCCATCGATCATGACGAAGTCAGGCTGTTGTTTTGGGAGTGAGTGCTGAGGATGCAGAAGAAATCTCTGAAGAGCAAGCATGCGAAAATCTTGGATCTATTACAATTAAATTACTACTACTGCTACTACTGCTACTACTACTACTACTACGACTACGACTACCACTACCACTGCCACTGCCACTGCCACTGCCACTACCACTGCGACTGCCACTACCACTACCACTACTACTACCACTACTACTACTACTACTACTACTACTACTACTACTACTACTACTACTACTACTACTACTACTAACAACTACTACTACTAGTACTACTACTACTACTACTACTACTACTACTACTACTACTACTACTACTACTACTACTACTACTAGTACTACTACTACTACTACTACTACTACTACTACTACTACTACTACTACTAACTACTACTACTAGCTACTACTACTACTACTACTACTACTACTACTACTACTACTACTACTACTACTACTACTACTACTACTACTACTACTACTACTACTACTAGTACTACTACTACTACTACTAGTACTTGCATCACTCAAAGTCGTATACATGAAGCAAGCTGGACTGATGCATAGTGAGAGTAAGCATGGTTCAGACTCAGTTCAGACTCCAGGGCTTAGGGTCAGAGGGTCAGGGGCGACAGTCCAAAATTATCCTAGATGCACTGCTTGTTCTGGTGTGTGCTGACTTCCAATTGGGATTCAGCCGCACGACTGGCAAGATTTATCATACTCCGTTTAAATCCTTGGCCTTAACCCTAACCCCAAGGCTCAAAACAGCCCAAGAGACTCATATGGGTAGTTGTCAAAATTCGGGTCCCTGTTTGGGTACCTGAAATATTAGGTGCCGTACTATAATAGGGGCCCAAGAAGGGACCCTAATTTTGACAACCACCCATATGGTGTTTGGGCCCCACAGCCTCGAACTACGAGTCCTCAGAGTTAAAAGGATCCTGAGGCTTAGTAACTATAGATAGGGTTATAAGACAGGTAGCTATACGTCTAATTACCTAAAACCCCAAATGGTACTTATAACCTTACTCACTAAGCACCATGATCCTCCAAGCTAAGAAAATAGATTTGGGATGTGCAGGTGAGCCTTTGGGGTCTGGGTTTGGGGCAAGCCTCAGCAATTAACGTAGGGTTTGGGGGCACATGGTTCTTCAAGGATGTTGTCAAGCATAAGAAGGGCCTCGGGTCTAGTATAGGGGGATTTTGTTAAGGGGTACAAGAAGGGTCTCGGATCTAGTATGGGGGCTTGATGTACTAAACGTATAGGGAGCCCCAAGGAATAATCGTGGTAGTTCTCAAGGCCCTCAGAACACCTCTGGCTATTCCAGTCTATGTGTTTCATGTCCGCTACTCGGGTTCACAAGGTAGGGATCGGTTCAGGGTTTAGGGATCATCTCGTATTATGGCCTCTTACTTCCCGTCGTATGGAAAGCCCCCGATACAGCGATATCTGGAAAATCCTCTCCACACCTGCTCCAAGCCCTACCCCTAAACCCTAAACCCAAGCTCCAAGGCCATCACCAAAGAGCTCTTCCTTCTGGTCATCCAGGAGCTCTGAAACCGAAGTTTTGGGGTTCAGGGGTTTACAGTAGAAGCCCAAAAGTTGTAAACCCAATAGCCTCGATCCTGAAGAGCAATTTATAGGGAATCCCAGCACTATTTGGGTTCCAACTTTATGGGGTTTACTGTAGGCCTATCGCCTGATTGAAGAGGCCTCATGCTCTAAGTAGTCGCCATTCGGTAGGCGAACTCAGGACAGCCATACAGATGCAGGTACTTTGTCTGGTAGCTCTTGTCTGGTGATCATGGTTTTATCATGCCTCGATTTCACTAGCCTTTCCCTGATGCTTCCAGGTCCATTGGCTGCTGAGCCCCAAACTGCCCCGAACTGGCAACCCAAAACGCCTGAATGGCAACTCTCGACTCCCAACGCCCGCTGGCAAAGCAACGAGAAACCAGGGATTACCTGTGGCTACCCGACAGCTGAGCTATATAAAGAAACCATCTTAAAGAACCCCAACAAGGTAGTTTTTCCGCTAACTAGAGGTATCCATCGGCCCCATAGTAGTTCCTTTTTGGGATTACCTTATTGGATTCTATATATGAACCCCCAAAAAGGAACTACAGTACTTTGGGGCCATTGGGGTAAGGGCACCCGCCAAGATTTCTCCGCGCGTAGGTTGTAAGTTGTTGACACCCAAAACCCAAAACCCTAAACCCTAAACCCAAAACCCTAAACCGCGATCGGCAGGCCCTGGGCCTCAAAAGCTCGAACCCCTGAACAAGGGTTTAGGGTTTAGGGCTTAGAAAAGCTCGAACCCCTAAACAAGAAACGCCTTCAAGCAGATAAGACTCAAACTCACCAAAGTCCATGCTAAACCCCAAAAGCCTCGAAAAAAGAAGTGCTAAACCCTCAGAGCCCTCAATAGGGCCGGGGGGGCAGAGCTGGAGAGCAGCTCTAGCGTAGAACAGGGTTAACAAAGTTGAAGGTTCAGGTGGCCCCACTGAACATGACAAGTATTTGGTCGTTCATGTTTTTTAGTGTATAAGGTTTAGGTTTAGGGATTAGTAAGCAGTTTTACTTGTAGTTGCCGCACCTCTTCAGGAAAAGACCTGCAATCTTGGATATCTTTCGGATCAGAGACCTGCAGAAGGGAGTCTCGGGTGTATTCGGGTTTGAGAGATTCGGTTATGGGACTGTTGCCTACGCCGTGATTCCGCGTCGTGGCAACTGTTGCTGGAACAGCAATAGATGCGAGGCTACTGGTTTTGGCACAGGCCCACGGTGGCCACAAAGGGTGCTTGAAAGTTGGCCCGGCAACCGACTGTGCTCATGCAATTCGCGCATAGCCTTGTCGTCGACACCAGTCGATTGCCTAAGCGGCAGGCCATGGCATTTACCTGTTAAACTCTTAGCAACTTTAAAGCCCAAACCATAGAAAACCCTAACCATAAACCTTATGAGCCCTAATGCCTCGACGCTAAGCCCATAAACCTGCAGGACCGACATGTACAGAGCCTCATGGACGATCTCGACCTGCCCCCAGACCGAGCCAACCTCTTTGAGGTTCGGGTCCCACTGCAGGGGCCTTCATAATTCGAACAGGGTTTCGTGGCACATTGTGCCGTACTTATAGTAACACCCCCCCCCCCCCCCAAAAAAAAAAAAATATATATATATATATATATTATATATATATATATATATATTATATAAATATAAATATAAATATGATATAGTAGAAGTAGTTATTAAGGCCCCTGTGTTAGCTCCTTCAAGGGGTACTACATAGGATTACATTGAGGTGTTCCAGCAGAGATAGGAAGGCTAATACAGCACAAGGGTCAAGAGAAGGGTCAAGAGTCGATGCATGGTGTAAGGTTAAGGTGTTTAGGGTTTACTTATCGGAGTTTGGTGGTTGCGGGTTAACCCTAAAGTGGACCCTGAAGCCTAAATCTCAGCCCTAAGCCCTATATAGCAGCTAAAATAACCGAACGGCACGGGGTTCAGGGCTTTAGGCTCTTGTAGCTTGTCTTTTCAGGCTTTTAGGCATAGTACTTGTTAGGGCTTTGGGGGTGGATCGGATGCCAGGTTGAAAGTCTTGGCTGAATCAGAAGGTTTTACGGTGTCCATACCCCGTATGGCCCTTGAAGAATAAAATCAGCTACTATAGGGACCTAAATGTTTAACCGGTGCTATGTATTCTAACTCCGCAGGCCCCTATAGTAAGAAGGGTTTAAGTACTGGATAAGTTGCCAGTAAGCGTGTATTCCACAAGTACTGCTTTCGGGCCTGTAGATCCGGAGGGTATTCATCGCATCTCGTAAGTAGCTGAACCGTGAAGTAAGCACCCTTACGTGTGGGGGCTCGGAGGATTGCATTTCAGGGGTTGAGGCTTGTTAGGAGTTTAAGGTATGGGAGTCGGACGAGTTCGGCATGACGCTCTAAATACGACATTTGAAACATGCATTTTAGCCAGAAGAAACGCAAGCCCGCTTTGGAAGCTTTCCGAGTAGCAAGAAGTAGCCGAAGTTTAGTCCGATTGCCCGTCTGATGTACACTATGAGGAACACTTGCAAGTGTTGCATTGAAGCGCTGTTGCTTCCACATTAAATTATCGATTGTACGTCGTGGTATTCGGCGGACGTCCGAACAGGCTATCGATGCCGACGGCAGTGGCACCCTGCACGTGACCGAACTCGTTCAGGTGGGTTCCTTTAAGGGTACGATAGTAGCATTACAGGATGGAACTGTATATACTGGTACTGTAAGGGTACACTGCAAGCTTAGACTAAAAGGGGCCTTGGTTGACGCATGTTGAATGATCGGGAGTTTTCTTTGCATGTCATCTACCCTCAAGGCCCCCATCGTCCCAAATGAGCTGAACATGAGGAGCAACTTCCCAGAAAGAGTCCCGCACGATTTTTCTGTGGTATTCGTGGCCGTGCCACGCTTGGAATTGCACCCATTCAGAGGGTTCACGCGTGCGGCCTGTATAGATACCGTCAACTTCTATAGTACATACTTAAGCCTTAAAGGGGTCCCTATATAGGTACTTTAAGGCCCAAGTATATACTATATGGACACATGGAGCCTTGGGGCAAAGCGATTATTTCGATTTAGACAGGTTCATGAAATGGTAGCGTGCATGCAGCTAGAAGGCGACAACCACTCTTTTGGCGTTTTCTTGCCTACTAGGATTTCTGATGGTAAGGAAAGACCTAGACCCCCCAACTACCCTTTTTACCATGAAAGGGCCATTGGGGGGGTCCTGGGAGCCATCAGGGCCTGCTCCAGATTCGCGGAGAAGTCAAGCTGCTCTGCTCTACCGGGCTTTGGTTTCGGGGATTTAGGGTTAGGATTTCTATATATAGGGGCCTGAATAGCTTTAAATTCTTACCAATGCTATTTTGGGGGTTCTTTATTATAAGTATGGTAGAATGGGCCCCATAACCCTATTCGAACTACTAAGGCCCCTACATTAGTGTCGATGGTTTGGGATTGTGGTTTAGGGCTTCAGGAGCTTTAGGGCTCAGGGTGGCGGTTTTACGATTTGAGGTGTGGGGCTTACCAGATTGGGCCCAGGAACTTGGAGGATCATGGGACTTAGTAAGTAAGGCTACAAGTACCTTAATTAGGGCTATAAGTAGCTATAAGTACAGTTACCCAAGTTATAACCCTAGTTACTAAGTCCCATGATCCTTTAAGAAGGGAGTCTTTCAAAACGGCAGGGTTCGGGGATGTAGGAATCAGGGAGACGGCTGTCCAGGCATGGACATCTGTTGATTTCAGGTCTGCGGGGACCCCTGTATACACAATCCTTCTAATTAAATATGTCAAACTTAGTCCCATATAGCATCAAAGCGCTGCCCACGGGCTTCGTGTAAGGTCCCGGAGAGCGAACCCCTAAGCCCAAACCTTGACCCTTACAACTTCAACCCCGAGGCCCAGGCCCTGTGTCGAAAAACCCTGAGGTGTAGACCCGAAACCCTAAACCCTAAACCACCCTAAACCCTAAACCCTACAGCCTAAACGGTCATGTCTTCAACTTTCAGAGGGTGCAAGCTTTACAAGGGCTCAATACAGGCCTCCTAGGGGCTTTCTGTAGCAGGATTAGGTTGTAGGGCTTATTCAAGGGATCCGGGAACATGGTCAGCAGGTCGTTGTTGATTTGCTTACTCTCCCAGAGGGTCCATGTAATGGAAATAGGCTTCCAAAACCAGAATAGGGATCGTCTTTTGGTACCTAATTGCATATTGGTGGTGTATATGGACTCTCTGGGTCTTAGAACCATATTCATTATACAGCTGAGCGGTACTTCCAGCTCCATGAACCTTCAAGAGCAGATGCACTCGCCTGACTATGCATATTCTTCCATGTATCCTAAACCCTCGACCGAAACCTCAAACCCGAAAGCAAGATGAGCCAGCAGCATGATTCCCGTTGAAACGCGACACACATGAAGTCGGCTTTTGTGGTCAGCAGCTTCGGCTCCAAACCATATGTGAACACAAAGTGGAACTACTGTGGGGCCTATGGGTAAATCGCAGCAACCGTCATGATCCGAGGAAGAGTGATGCAGTAGCAACGCTGCTCTCGACCAAAGCTCTACAGCACATGGTCGCCGTCACCCTGTTGCAGATGATTGTTTGGGAGTTTGCGTAGGCAGTAGAAGCCATGATGGTTGAGATGCTATGTGGCCAAAAATCCCGAACACACCCTCAACCATAGCTTAGACCAGAAGCCAGAAATCGATATCCTCAGAATACCCATACCATAAAAGGCTCCAGTCGTGGTTGCGTATTATAGATCGAGGGCTGCCGGAACCCGAAATCGAGGGCGCATAATACAGGGGCCGAAGTGGTCCCTGATAATATGCACACTAGAACATACCCCCAACAGCCGTACACTATTGATGAACACCCTAAATGACCTTAGTCCCGCAACTGGAGTCCTCTGCTAGTTTGGAAGACTGATTAGGAATACTGCATCGCACTATCCCTTGGGCTCCTAAACAGAAGTACAGCAGAAGAGGACCCGAGACCCTGTTCGAAGTAAGCAGCCGACTTCTACATCCTGCAAGCTTCAACCACACCATGTTAAACAACATATAGGGGCCGCACTGCCTATACTATTTTGGTGGTTCCTCCCTTTTCAAGTATAGTTTAACAGGTCCCAGAGCCAAAACCCTATTCTAGTTCTTAAAGCCCCCTGAAGCCAAACCCCAAAGCTGCAATCCAGCGGGCCGCTGCAAGACTGGATCTTATATGGGTGGTTGTCAAAATTATGGTCCCTTTTTGGGTCCCTAATATATTACGGCACCTAATATTTAGGGTGCCCAAAAGGGGACCCTAATTTTGATAACTACCCTTATTCAAGTTCAGTTGCGCAATGAGTTTGTCCTGAGCCCTAACCCTAAGGGTCTACGTACTCCTTACTGTCGAACTTTGGGGCCTTTTGGGGTATCAAAAGCCATCAATAAGGATTACTTGGACTCTTAGGGTAAAGCTGAGGGTGAAGCACTAAGCCACTTAAACTTACACTGCAGACCCCCTGCTGGTAGCCCTAAGGTCCATGTATCCAAAGAGTATAGTGTGTATAATACACTTTAGCCTTAATGTACTCCCTACATAGCTACACTGGGCCCAAAGTATATACCATCTGGATACATGGACCCTTGAACCCTCAATCCCTGTCGAGCTCTTATAGTATAAGCCTTAAAAGAACTCTTCAAGGAACCCTATTCGGGTACATGGACCTTACCTGCACCCCGAAATTATATAGAATAGTAGCCTTTAATAGGTTTTGGGCCACTATTATACCTACTTTTGGGGGGTGTAGGTAGGGGTTCCTTTAAAGGGAACTATAGGGGTTCCTTTAAAGGGATCCAAAGGGGTATGCCGGTACATGGATCCTAAGACCGACACCCGAAGGCCTCAGCTGATCGCTGCTCTAAAGCACCCGGCACGCCAGCTCGCGGCACAAGACGACAAGTACTCCGGCCTCTTGCAACTCGAAGTCCGCATGACCCTAAGGGTCCGTGTTCTCAAATAGTACCCAATGTACATATATCAGGACTACTTTAAGGCCAAAGCATATACTATTTGGGTACACGGACCATTAGGGTGAAGGAGGGCTCTAAACGCACCAGCCGGATGCAGGCTCCATGTACCCATATAGCAGTTACTTTGGCCGTAAAGTACCTATATAGGGCCCTCTTCAAGGCCTCAGTACCTACTATATGGGCACATGGAGCCTTAGGGCTCCAAGCTCGCACAAAGGTCCGGAGCCTTGCGCAGTCCACCCAGGATCTACGGCATGCTCAAAGGATCATGGGACTGAGTAACTAGGGTTCTAATCTAGGGTTACTATACTTACAACTACTTATAACCCCAATTAAGGTACTTATAACCTTACTTACTAAGTCCCATGATCCTCCAAGTGGACAAGCAGCATTCGGGCTGGCTTGTCGCCTCCTGCAGGCTCGAGACATGAATTACGCAGCCGAAGCTGCAAGCCGTCGATGATGAACCTGCAGGTGGTCGTCCTCCACACCCCGATTTTCCGAAACTGCAGCTTTGTCTTGGCAAGAGCTTGTCTACGGCAGGCCCGAAGCCACCACAAACATGAGGCCCTATTTCATCCACGCCCTCTCCCTGGGCCATGAAGTCCTCACCCAAGTGCCAGAATCCTCACAAAGACCCTGACGAAACCCCCAACAAGGTGATAGGAAGCCTTGTCATACGTATGAAAACGACCCCCCCCCCCCCCCCCCCCCCCGCCCCGATGATTTGTTGATCGTCAGGCCATTGGGGCTGAAGCTCTTTAGCAAAAGCATGAACATGTGCCCACGAGTCATGAGTGGCCGTTTACTTTGGGACCTTTGCTTGAGGAAAGGGTTTCCGGGGGGGGGGCGGGGACAGATGTCTGTGACGATTAAGGCCACACTAGAACAGGGTTTAGGGGTGCATCTGACAGGGCATCGGGACTATGAGGAAATACTACAGCATGCGAATTGTTCTGGCCCTCTCAGCCCTCTGAAAGAGCCCTGCAAAGTCCTGCTGCGACCACCACAAAATTACTGCAACCGTGCTGCAGCTCGCCCCTCCAAAAAGCCATGCCCGGGTATAGAACCCTCGAGAGCCCTTTATACATGCTCAGGAGATGCGCGAAGAGCTTGGCGCGAATCTGCAAGATCTGAGGCCAGTCTGACCCCAAAAAGGGTTATACACGACAAGCAAGACTCGTGCCTGTCCGCCCGAAGGTAAATGACGCTCTCCGACGTAGATCTTGTGCTATCCCAGTAGTGATTTGACGTAGGAGGTTGTCAAAATGATGGTCCCTTTTTGGGTATCCTAAATAATAGGTGCCGTATTATAACCCATGTGTTATTTACCACTTGAGCTTCAAGCACTCAGCCCGGTAGCCCAAAGGCTCCATGTACCCATATAGTAGGTACTTAGGCCTTAAAGTACCTCTATAGGGACCTCTTTAAGGCCTAATAAGTACCTACTATATGGGCACGTGGAGCCTTAGGGTAGGGTGCTTCTTTGGGTGGAGGGCGCTTTGGCGTCCAGGATTTGGAGCGAATCCCAACACCAAAGCCCCCCCCCCCAGATTTCCCTTGAACCCCTACTTGGAGGATCATGGGACTTAGTAAGGTTATAAGTACCTTAATTGGGGTTATAAGTAGTTACAAGTATAGTTACCCTAAATTATAACCCTATAGTTACTAAGTCCCATGATCCTTTAAGTAGGCCCTAAATCCTAAACCCCATACATCCCTTTAAGGAACCCTATATCCCTTTAAGTAAACCTCTACACTGCTCGACCTCCTGCCCTAAGCCGAAACCGCCCCTCCCTAAGCTCCAGAACCTTGCCTTGCACACACAGAAGAGCCGACCGTTCTAAGGTTTTGGGTTTAGGGTTTAGGGTTTAGGGACCAAATCAGAATGGGGAGCCCTACGGGTGATGATATAAATCCTGCAGTGCCTTAAGGACCCTAAACTATGGGATTTATGGTATATTCCTGGTCATGCAGGATTCATATCATTAACCGTACCAAGCCCTACTTGAAGGATCAAGGGACTTAGTAACTCGGGTTATAAGTACCCTAATTGGGGTTATAAGTGGCTATAAGTAGAGCTTATTATAACCCTAGTTACTGAGTTACTAAGTCCCATGATCCTTTAAGTACCAATGTTGGCTCTATAGGGTTGAGGTACTTAGTGCGAAGACGCCCCTCAGGTACTCAGACAGAGCCCCATGCAGGGATACACTTTGGCTATTATGAACTGTCATGAGTCAAGGTATAGATTTCTCAACTACGGGGTATTGGGCATCGGAGTATTGCAGCTACAGTTACAACAACCTAGACTAAAAATAAAATTACTGCGCACACGGACGCTTAGATGCATGACCCGGCAGATCAAACTTTTCGGGTTTTCGGCTATAGATCTACAGAGTTAGAGGTTCTTGTGGTGTCGGCAGGCGAGACGGACGAGGGTGCTACTGTGTAATCCAGAGACGCAAGAAAGTTTGCGAGAATGCAGAAGCCCGGCTCCAGATGATGTGAAGAAGTTGTGGGAAGCTTGCTTCCGGCAACCCGAGGCTTTACCGCACTGAACTCATTGCCATACAAAACTGAAATCATGCTGCTACTAATTCCCACTTCCGGTGGGAGCCGGAAAATCCACGCGCCATGCCCTAAACCCTAAACCCCCCTAACCCTAAACCCCCCTAACCCTAAACCCTAAACCCCCCGAAGCCCCAAACCCTCCCTGCTGCCTCAACCGAGGAGTTGCCAGGGTCTTTGAGGGTTCCGGGCTTATGAAGAACGGTGGGCTTGGCGGTCGTCGATTTCGGTTTAGGGTTTAGGATTTAGGGTTTAGGGGTTTTTGCCTTCGGGTTTAGGGTTTGGGAGTTTAGGGGTTTAGGATCAAGAGCTTAGGGTCTAGGTCTAGGGTTTAGTATGTAGGGCTTAGGGTTTAGGTTTAGTGGTTCGGGATGCAGGCTTCATGTGGAGGTCTCCATCATCAATTACTTATGATACTTATGCTATACCCCAGGCTTCCTTCATCATAACTAGTTCTACCAATTTTTGTCCTATCTGCACCCTGACCCGAAATTCTAGAACAACTCTGAACCTTTATTCCATCCCAAACCTACGCGAGTGTGACACCTTGCAACACTACAAAAGATGTAAGAACCCTACGGAAAGCCTGACAGCACTCGCACCCTGTGGACAGGACGACTCTCCGGGAGGATACGCAATCGAAGCTGGATGATTTGCATGCAGCGTTAGCGAACCTCGTTGTAAAGTTGGTTTCAGGTTTTGGGCTTGAGACATAGGGTCTGTCGTGTGGATTTTTGGGGCTTACCCATAGGCCCCATAGTAGTTCCTTTTATATTTCGAATCCTATAAGGTAATCCCAAGAAGAAACTACTACGGTTGATGATATAGATCCTGCATGACCCACAATAAGGAATATACCGTCATTCCCATAGTTTAGGGTCCTTAAGGTAATGCAGGATTTAGATCATCAACAGTATCGGGCCTTTGGGTAGTTGGTGTATGCTTAGATTTATTCGGGGTTTCCTTGGCTTGGGGCTCGGGCCTTCGGCTCTGGCTATCGTCGATTGGTGGTTGGAGATCCAGGGCCTTTGTACGGCTCTATGTATCCTTACCGTTCTTCTGGTTGGCTCTTAGGACTTTAACTTTTTGTGTTTCTATATGCACCATAATCAGGAGGCTAAAAGTGTAACTGTTAGGAGGGGTTCAGAGGTCAGCCAAGTATCAATTAAGTATATGCTTAGGCCTTCAAGTACCTGGTTAGGAACACTTTTGAGGTTTAACTTATACCATTATGGGTAGATCTCTAAATTAGAGCCCTCTGTTCATAAGGACGCCGTACTATTTGGGGACCTACAAAGAAGACCCTAATTCGCAGAACTACCCATATGGGCGTGTTCAGCTTCAGGGAGGTGCAGGGGCTTTAGGTTTTAGGGGTTAAGGGTTTAGGGTTTAGGGGTTTAGGGTTTAGGGGGGTTTAGGGTTTAGGGTTTAGGGTTAGGGGGGTTTAGGGTTTAGGGTTTAGGTTTTAGGGGTTGAGGGCTTAGGATTTAAGGTTCGAGGCGGAGGGCTGCACCAGCAGTCATGCCGCCCCTAGACTCCTTGGAGTGTAGCCGCGTAGCCCTTATGGGGGATAGCCTGTTTTGCAGTTAAAACCTAAACCTTTTAATCAAAAGAAGCCCATTAGCCGGAGAGGAATGCTACTGGAATTCAGATTCTGCGTGCTGCCGACCGACTCGCTCCTCGCTTCCAAGCAGGTGAGAGTGAGCACTTGCAGTTTTCGGTTCACAGACAAAAGGCGGTCTGGCGTGGAGTTAACATGTAGCTGTCTTGCAATCCATTAAAGCACGGTGACAGTGCAACAGGCACCGGTTGTCCATGCAAGCGACAAGGAGACTTCGCCGTCCCCGGCCAGTGCGGTGTGACAGTTGAAGGATGGTTCTTGCTTATTCCACGCAGTCGCACACGGGTTGCAGTGGATGTCGGGGAAAAAGCAGACGACCTACAGCCATCGCGATCTTCGCGCCAAAGCGAATGAGCACATTCACAAACACAGCGCCCAAGACCAGGCCCTTCGCTTCAGAAGCTGAAGGAGTCGCATCCCTTTGCCCAAGCCGCCTTCCCTAAGGGTCCATGTATCCAATTAGTATATACTTTTGGGCCCAATGAACCTATATAGGGACTACATTAAGGCCAATGTATATACTATGTGGGTACATGGACCCTTAGGGCTTCTAGAACGACGACTTCCTCGGAGGTTGTTGCTTCCTCTTATGTCGCGACATGACGCCCCCAAAAGACGAAACCCGAGACCCCCTGCACCCTGAAGGCCAAAACGCCGCAGCATCCCCCTAAACCCTAAACCCTGTTGTCACTTTGTGCCCCGGATCTTTTAGATTTTTGGGACACTGTTCGAAGCAGAGTGGCGGAGTTGCTAGTTCCTTCACCCCTTCCACGTATCAACTAGGTTTAAGGGATCCACTGGTGATGCCATGTCTCATACTACCATTGAGTAAACTATGAAGCCCACATGACCTCGAAAAGTCACATCTACACCGCCTAGCTTTGCTCAATACTGCCTGATTCCTAAACTTCACAAGAATCTATGCCCCTTCGAACGCCTACGAGTTATGGTAGTTCAAGACGCCCAGATTCCTAAACCCTGCTATGCCTATTAGTTTACCTGAGGTTTTGGGTTTAGGCCTAGGGTGTGTTTATGTATGTTAGCTTAATGAGTTTGTTGCTGTCACCCTTCCTGTCTTTTGGCCGTCCTTGCCCAGGAACTGTCAACATCGTGGTGATGGCCCACGGCGACTGCGTTCAGCACAACTAAACTAACAGGCTTAGCCGAGGACGGTACATACTTACAGGATCACGGCGCTTAGAAACTACGTAATTAGGGTTATAGATGATGTACCTACACTTGCTATACTACTGGATAGCAACGGTTAAGGTACTTATAGCCATACTTACTAAGTCCCAGAAAGCTCGAAGTATGCGTAGAGGCTCATAAGACTGCTTTAACCCCAAGGATCGATGTGCCTACATGGTATGTACTTGGGGCTTAGTGTAGTCCCTACATGTGGCCACCGAGACGTGTAGGACCTAGGCCAGAGGTGGAACTGGTGCAGCAGTCGTGGAGTGGATTGCTCGGGGTACGCTCTGTTATTGAGCCGAATTCACACGTGTGCACATTTTTGATAACCATGCCTGGGGGTCCGGGCACATGGCTATAGCTGGTGCATCGCTTGTCCAGTTGTCCATGTACCGGACGGTTTTGCCTGCCTGTCTCTGTAAACGTCTCAATGCAAGAGAGAGCAGGACACAGTGTAGGAATCAATGCCTGACCTCACTGCAGTACCTGGACCTGGACCCCAAACTGGAGCACCTACTCTTGGATAGTTTATTCTAAGGTTCTATGGTTCGCATTCTAGAATAAGAGAAGCAATAATTCTTTAAAACGCACAACAACATGAGGCTCCATGTACCTACATAGTAGATACTTGGGCCTTAAAGTGCCTGTATAGGGACTAAATAATGCCTCAAGGGTATGCCATATACAGGTTTATGAACATAGATCTTAGGCACAATCTAGAGTCCAACGCGCAGTTGCCCGGCTGACTCCGGAGCGTCGAGTCGTAAGCCCTTATGCTCAGGTTTGGTTGAGGGTTTTTGGTTGAGGGTTTCGGGGCTGAGGGCTTTTGGGTGTTTACGGTTTAGGGATGTTCTTACTTAGCCTATTGGAGAACTTTAAACTTTTTGGCTTCATATATTTGGTCTAGCTTAAAAAGTTTGAACTTTGTTTGGGCCTGGTTATTGGAGAAGAGAGTGTTAAGGGCTTCAGAGTTTACTTGGAGTTTTAGGGTTTAGAGTCTCAGGGGCTTGGGTTTGGGGTGCTTTGTTGGGTGTGCTCTCCGTCAGCTTACGTAAGCTGAACTAGGATGCCCAGTAGTACCCTGATTCCCTTTTTATAGTCCTAGGTTCTTTATAAAGTTACCCAATACCAAAAAATTCCTAGCATAGGTTACTGGGCATCCTAGTTTAGGGTGCAAAAACCAGGGCTTAGGGCCTTAAAGTGATACTTCGCTTATGGGCGGCTTTATACAACAAGTGGCGTCGGGAACCGGATGAGACATGCCTTCACTCATTACCCCGTTATCAACCTTAAGGTGAACCCAGTCCGAACCCGAAGCCATAAACCCTCAGCCCCAATCCTAGCACTAAACCCTAAACCTGCGGGACCTTACACTCGGAGCTTACACTGAGACTGCAGGTCATGTTTTTGTTTGGCGTATTTTGTCTACTTACACCCTGATTCGGGTTTAGGGTCCGGGGTTACGCTCCGATAGACAAAGAGAGGAAGGTAACCGACACAAGGTACTACAGGGGAAGGGCTCACATGGTTAAGGGTTTATGCATAGGCTGCATAGGAGTTCCTGTTTGAGATTACCTTATAGGATTCTGAATATCAGCCCAAAAAAGAACTACAATGGAGCCTATGGGTTTATGAGTGTCTTAGCAGTCTTCTCTTTTCTCTTCTGCCTGCCCCTAGGACCCTAAGCCCTATAATCCCTAAACCTTAAGCCCTAAACCCTACACCCTAAGCCCTAAAACCCTAACCCCTATAATCCCTAAACCCCTAAAACCCGAAAACCCTAAACCCTATGCCCTAAACCCCAGACCCCTAAGACCCTAAACCCTAAGCCCTAAACCCTAAACCCAAAGCCCTAAACCCTAGGCCCCTAAGACCTTAAACCCTAAAACCCTAAAACCCTAAAACCTTAAACCCTAAGCGCCAGAAGATCGCTGTGAGCTCACAGGCTCCACCCAGGCCAACGTTTCCTTAATGCTAGGTCCCTACTTGAACCCACCGAACCGATTTTTTTTGTGTAGGGTCTCCATAAATTCCATATTATATGGTATATAGGTTTGTGTATATAACAAGAACCTACAGAAGTAGGTTTTGGTAGGCTAAGGTAAGCATTCATGCACGAGGCTATTGTACGCAATCCTTGAACGTGCCGAGCAGGCAGGCCAGTCCCGGTTGCTTGCGGAGCCCGGCAGACGTTGCGGAAGGTCAAAATTCGGGGAAGCCCAGAGTGGCGTTGGAAGAGACTGCTGCGGGCATAGCAAGACGTACCGCCGATGAGTAGAGCTCCCTTATCCCCCCAACCAAATCTACCTTTAAGGATTCCTTATTGTGAGCTTATGATATCTTATAACTCAAGGAACAGGAGGATTTTGCGGGTTCAAGTAGATTGAAGCAAAGCTCACCGCAGAAGGAGACAGGAACAATGTCATGGAAGTGGTCAATACAGAATTTGCCACACAGGAGCAGCATACCATGTAAAGTCCCAACAAAAGCTGACTACCTAGACCCCAAAAAGTAGGTAAAATAATGGCCCAAAACTTTTAAAAGGCCATTATTCTACATACTTTTAGGGTCCGGGTAGTCACTTATAGTAGAATATACACCGGAACTCGACAAGCCCATCTACTGAACCCTTGTAGTAGATCACCCCTATACAATCGTTCAGAGAAGTTCAGAAGTGGAACTGAATCCTATTGCTATGAAGGCCATCACATTGCGGACTGGAAGACCATTTCTCGGCTTGGAATCTGATTTGTTTAAGGATTCGGGGTTTAGGGTTTTGCGGGTTTAGGGTTTGGGGGATTTAGGGTTTTGAGGGTTTTGGGGGTTTAGGGTTTAAGCTTCCTAAAAGTTTTCCTAGCAGGGTTGTAGTGAAGGGACCTACAAGGTTAAAAGGGCTTATGGTTCATGATTGTGGCTGCAGCCGTACTTAAAGGATCATGGGACTTATAATCAGGGCAACTATACTTATAACTACTTATATTATAAGCCCAATAGAGTTACTTATGACCTTACTTACTAAGTCCCATGATCCTCCAAGTAGGGTTTATAGGCATTTAGGGTTGAGGGACTCCGTCTCGCTGGATTCTGAAAGGGGAAAAGGAGGGATCCTTAAGGGGGACCCCTACCCTGTAATGGGCTAGGGTGTAGGGTTTAGGGCTATCTTATGGGTATATACCTAGGGCTCCTTATCAGGAGTCCCTCCTTTTACCCTTTGAGATTCAGGTTTTTGGGTCGGGGCTTACTTAGACCCCCAACTACCCTCTAACATACCCTAAATACCCACTATTAAGGACCATAAGACCTCCATGACAGGGCCGTTGGGGGTCCTGGTAGGGACTTAAAGGGTCCCTATATAGGCACTTTTAAGGCCCAAGTATATACTATATGGGTACATGGAGCCTTAGGCTTAGGGAACAGGATGCAACAACGACAGCACCTGGGGCAAGCAAGGGAATGTCAGTAGTTGACGTTGAAGCCTACCGATTTACAGGGGTATCACCCTTGAGCAGTTTATGTTCTAAACGGTTCTCAAACCCTAAAGCCTAGTATTGCTTTTCGTTCAGAGGGGCAGGGCGGCTTGAAAAGGGGAGGCGTGGCAAATTCAATTTGCAGGGCATAGGCGCAGCATGACTGAGCCTCATGTTATTCGCTTGCACCTTCAGCCAGTGTGCCCCCGTCACACTCTACAATATGCCTCAACTTGGCATTTCTCCCAGTCCATAAACCTCGAAGCTTAAGTTTTCCGGAGAGAAAGACGATAAGAAAGAGATGCACACCCGGAGTCCCAGAAACTGAAAGAGGGACTCCCTGAACTCGGAGCCTTCACTCGCGTCTCCGGCTCTTTTTCAAGCCTTTGCATGTGCAGTTTCCGGTCAGTTGGGGTTCTCCGAGTCTTTTGTGACAGGGACCAAAGGCCAAAGACCCACATCTCTTGAAGACAACCGCTGATCACATAAACAAAACAAATTATAGTTGACTACTACCCGATGCAGGAATAACAAAAGGCCTGAACAATTACCATACTATTTTCCGGGCTCTTTATTATAACTATAGTATTATGGGCCCCAAAACACTCTTCTAAATATGAGGCGCCTTATATTACAGTACCCTTATCATGGTATCCCTTGTAGTATTCGTTACAGACCCTTTTAAAGGAACCCTATTCTAATTATGAAGGCCCTTACATTATAAGTTGCCTGTCAGCACACATGTTTAGCTGGTTCTTTTTTTTAGTCTAAAGGACCCTTCGGGGGGTACGGGGTGAGGGGGGTCGGGGACAAAACTTCCTTAAAACGGCCTTACTAGGTCCTTATTACACCCCCGCCCCCTAGCCCGCAAAGGATCCCCATGATGAAGGCTATGTTGCCGCAGTCCACAGGTCTCCTAAGCCCCAAATCAACAAAACCCAAAACCCAGAGGCTCCATATATAGTGCCATTATGGAATTAGGTCCCAAAAGACCATCCATATCATGGCTTTGGGGGTTTAATTCCATAATCTCTAGGAAACAAGTCGTTTAGGGTTTAGGGGTTTAAGGTTAAGGCTTGCTCGGTCTGTAACTATGGTACACCCTAGGTCGACGCCGTGCATTGCCCTGAAAGTCCTTGAGTGTAGGGTTAGGAGTTTCGGGTGCATGGTTTCGGTTTAGGGTGTCGTGCAGGGTTTATGGTAAAGGCCTCGAAGCAACCCCACCTCGTATCGTCGGAATCAATGTTGTGTTTTTTTCAAAAGTTCCATGGAGGCTTTTCGTGTTGAAATTTGTTTGTTTACTAAGGGCCCCGGTTTTTGTCAGTTCGGAGAAATCCCTGCTTGTTGTGTAGTTTGCCGTGCCGAGCGTGCTGCTCTGCAATACTCTGCAACATTTCCTGAAGAGGGAAAAGTGGTTTGTGGCACCTGAACCTACTCCAGCTGATGATTTGTTTCTGAACGTATAAAGCCTTCAAAATTGACTGCTGCGACAAACTGGCTCCGACTAGAGCCTTGCTGTTTCGGCGATGGTAAGTCATTCTTAAGGAGCTCAATAACAGCCAACCATCAGCACCAAACCAACTGAGAGCGATGTGACCCACTGACTGAAAAGCCGCCCTCTGATAAGCAGGATTGTATCAGGGATCCGAATATGACGGCCTGTCTTCATGAATGAGGTAAACCCTAAACCCCAGGCCTCTACATCACGATGAATGCAGACCTCGGCCTGTTCAGTGCCCTCCCCCGTCAGAGCGGTTCTTATGAGACTTCTATTGCCAGGATGCCTGGAGATGCTGGTCTTGCCATTCAGGGGTGACTTTCAAATGGGTGGTCGTCAAATTACGGTCCCTTCTTGGGTCTTTATAAAATAATACGGCACCATATATATATATATAGGGTTCCCGAATAGGGACCAGAATTTTGACAACTACCCAAAGTTATGCTAACATAAGGTCTCGAGGCTGGGGTTGACAGCGGCCACTGTTTTCAAATGCCACCGTGCTAGCCTACTATTTGCTTAAGAACCCCCCAAAAAATAAAAATAATAATCCCTATATTACTCCCATAAGGAATATATTTTTAATTTTTTGGGGGTTCTTAAGCAAATAGTAGTAGCCGAATTCGCCTACGCGTGGCGGTGCCCTGGCCTTTAGGGGCAGCTCCCAGAGAGCCGGAAAACTGAAGCCCTCAACTGAAAGGGTTTAGGGTTTAGGGGTTTAGGGTTTAGGGTTTAGAGTTTAGGGTTTAGGGTTAGCATCAACACCATAGCCACAGTGTACACCAAAAGCAAACCACACAAAGTCATAAATCTCCTAAACCCTACACCGCTGAACCCCAAAGCCCTAACCCTAAGTTTACAAAATACCACGAAGCCCTTGTCTAAGTAGCTGAGTAGATAACGCTGAACCTCTTGGTGCTTTTAGAAAGCTTACCATAATTTCAATACCTGAACCCTTGATCCTAAACCTTAAACCGTATGGCCTTTTCTTGGCGAGGGGTACTCAGCTCCTACATGGGAGTTTCCGAAAATTAGGGGTACCTGATTTTGGGGTCCTTATAATTTGGATCCTACTATTGAGGGTACTTTATTAGGGTCCCCTATTTTCGGAACTTCCCAAGCCCAAACCCTTAACAGAACCCTTATAGATCCCTTAACGGAACCCTTGAAGGGTCCCCGATTTTCGGAAGCTCTGACATAAGTTATTATCGGTAGGCTTTCTTCATAGGAGCCATGATTATGGTTTGGGTAACTATCCGTATATCCCCTACAAAGGTACTTAAGACTCAGGACATAAGTTGTGAGAAACGATCCTTGTGGGTCTCTGGAGTACTATCTCAGCTCCTCCTCGGCCGAACGCATCTAAGCGTCCAGGGGTCCAAAGTACCCAAATCTTCGTCATACCTAGAGGCTCCATAGTAGTTCCTTTTTGGGGCTCATATTTAGATTCCTACAAGGGCATCCGAAAAAGGAACTACTATGGAGCCTATGGGTAGTTGGGTAGCATTTCATATTTTTATGGGTACTTGAACCCAATAAGGAATAAACATATACATGTTTAATCCTATCCGAACAATGATTTAGAAATTCAGGTGAACACTAGAAGCCTTAAGACACGAGAATAGGATTTGGGGGCATATTATGCCACAGTTCTAGAATGAGGACCCCCGAAATAGTCTCCAAAGTATCGGAGAGTTAGGTACTTGGGTGTAGCGGTTAGGGTTTAAGGTCGAGGGTTCAGGTTTATGGTTCACGGCATTCGGGGTATGCGGTTTAGGGTTGCTCCTGTATGTTGGTATTATTTTGAATACATGACCATTAACTACAGGATCCTGCGGTACCCCCAACACCCTGTTCCAGTTATCCCCAACATTATCCCAACACCATAATTATTCTAGTAATTCAAGCCCCGTCACTATGCACCTATAACTATAGAATCCTGATACTCGCCAAAACGCTATTCTAGTTATTGAGGCCCAACATTATCCTAAAACCCTACTTACCCTACACCCTGAACCCCTAAATCCTAAACCCTAAACCCTAAAATCCTAAACCCTAAACCCCAATCCCCTACACGTTTTGTGATCAGTAGACACTTGGACCGTTATTAAGGCCCCGACATTACGGTACCCTTGTAGCTCCCTTATAATAACCCCTATAGACCCTTTAAAGGAAGCAGCTATTTGGACCCCTTTCAGTCGGCCATTCCCGATCCAGCCATAGCTCTCCCGAGGAGAGGCTCAGGTGCTTGCCCAATGAGGGTTGACTTTGAGGCTGTGTTATGGCATGTACCTTTAAGGTTTAGGGTTTAGGGCTTATAGGGTTTATAAAAGGCTCTTACTGGGTATTAGGGCTCCATCTGAGGCTGTGTTAGACTGTTAGAATCGTTTGGGGGTTTAGGTGCTTGAGGGGTAGAGGTTTAGGGGTTCAGGGGTTTAGGGGCTTTGGGTTTAGGGCTGCATGGAAGAAGCTTATGCGGTATCTGTACATAAGGTTTTCGGGCGCAGTTGTTTAGGGGCGGCGTACGGAGTAGTCAAGCAGGCGATTTGGAGTCCCTGACTGTGCTTGCCCCTTGAAGAACCCAAATTCCTCACGACATATCGTGGCAATTTGCAGCCGGATTTCTGTATGACTCGACCGTTCTAAACTACTACTACTACTACTATTTGCTTAAGAACCCCCAAAAAACAAAAAATATGTTCCTTAGAGGGTTAATATAGGGATTATTATTTTTTAGTTTTGGGGGGGTTCTTAAGCAAATAGTAGACTATAGTTCCTCAACAAAACCCTGAACCCCGACTTCCGAGCCTACCAGGAAGTCGCTGGTCAGGGCTTTCATGTCTTGCCGTTCTTCTGGTTGGCTCTTAGGACTTTAACTTTTTGTGTTTCTATATGTACCATAATAAGGGGCTAAAAGTTTAACTTTAGGAGGGGTTCAGAGGTCAGCCAAGATGTTTGGAAGCAAACCCTATGCCCTAAACCTACACCTGTTGCAGGGTTATGCTTCAGGGTGCAAGCTTAGGGTCTGCAACCGGGAGCCTCAAAGATTACTAAAGTTCTAGATTGCAGCCTGCAACTACATAAAGCTGTGTGGAACCTTGACTCGTGCCCTCTAATGAACCTTGCATAACCTTAAGCTCTCCGTCTAAGCCACATGCGAAGCCCTCAGCTATATGAGCACAAACCCTAAACCCGCAGCACTACAATTCCTAAATGCTGGGCGTTCAAGCGTGTGAGAAGTGCAACATGTCAAGCTCATTATCAGACCTTCAGTTCGCCTATGTGCGTGTTTAGGGTTAGGATTTAGGAATTGGGGTTTAAGGTTTGGTATTTGTTGGGCTGGGGGGTGTAGGGCCTTGCAGCTAGGCTTACCCGACGTGTCCAGACGATATTACGACTAGCAGGATGAAATGACAGCTACGGTTAAGGAGAGCTGCATAAGCTCTCACCCTTAAACCCTACATGCCTAAGCCCGAAACCCTAAACTCCTAGACCCCAATCCCTAAACCCTATATAACCCTAAGCCCCTCAGTCCCTAAACCCTGAGGAACTTCTACACCCTAACCCTAAGGCTCAAAATAGCCCAAAAGCCTCATCTAGTATCAAGCGCCTCAAAACGATGTGTCCTTAGAGTCTTAGGGCAAGTGCTTGCATGTAGAGTCGTTCAAAACTCTGAAGATCCGGAGTTTCTGCGTAGAGGGCCCAGCCTCACGGCAAAAGCCGTGAAAGGGAGCCATGCTGTTGATGATACAAATCCTCCATTCCCCATAGGGCTTAGTTTAGGGTTTAGGGTGCGTCCTAAGCAGGATGACCCAATTTTGAGTAATTATGCGCCAGGTCCTACCTGCAAAGCTACTTACTACGGTTCATGATTTTGAATCCTGCAATACCCATAGTAAGGTATATACCATAATTCCCATAGTCTAGGGGCATTAAGGTACTGCAGGGTTTAAATCATCATCCCACGATTGTTTTTTGCCGCTATGGGGATTTCGGGTTTTGCAGAAGAACAGATTTGTTTTGCGGGGGCTAGGGCTTCTGCATGTTAAGGAATTGGGGCTCCATGGGCACGGCTTCTGTCAGCTCGAGGTCAGGGAGGCGCAGCATGCCAGGAGTGTTCTCGAAAAAAGCAAAGCTGGCTGGGATGGATGGAGATAGACTGCAGTCGTGATTTCAGGGTTGGCATTTTTCGTAATGCAGACTCTACTTCTTACAGGGTCTTTACAGCGAGATTGGTCAGGGGAATTTGTTGCAGCTAGCCGTCCGAACTGCCCGATATGAGAACCCAGAGACTCCAATATCCCTTAATGTTTGGAATATTCCTTTCCTCATATTAAGGATCCTACTATAATTTAAGGTAAATTTCCTTAATAAAGGTGTATTGGAGTCTCTAGGAAGCAGAATTCACAAAGGTTTTGGCCTCATGAACACTCCCCTCGATCGACTTCCACCTGCTTGAATGTTTCATATTCTACAGGGGCGTAAATAATTACCAATACTGTTTGCTTTTTTTTGGGTGGGTCCTTACTATGATTATAATTAGTATAGGAAACACCCAAACCCTATTTTGCTTATTCAGGCCCTACAGTACATTACTTAAAGGATCATGGGACTTAGTAACTAGGGTTATACTTAGGGTACTATGCTTAGAACTACTTGTAACCCCAATTAAGGTACTTGTAACCTTACTTGCTAAGTCCCATGATCCTGCAAGTGCTGGTCATGTTTTTTTTTTTCACCGGTCCAGTGGGAGCCAGCATCATAACTGGCAGTACGGGAGGCAAAATTGGGGTGCCTACAACTTTGAGGACGATTGCTACTGCCACCATTGCTGAGTGAGGTCATTGACGCTGCTGTTTCTTCGATCTCCACCCAACCTCCATCGCCACTTTGGCCACCACCGCACCACCACCGCCACCACCGCCACTGCCACCGTTACTGCCAGCACCACAACCACCACCACCATCATCATTATCATCGTTGTCGTCGCCATCATCATCAGCATCATCATCATCATCATCACCATCACGTTCGTCACAATCAGGCAATCGTCGTCATCCGCATCCGCCTCAGCGTCAGTATCATAATCAACATGGTGTCGGCATGATGGAGTCATTGAGCCATCATGGTCATGACCTTGATGACCGTCCAATCACAAACATCATCGTCGTACTGTTACTAATGTACTAAATATTGACAGTAAGATTTTCCAAAAGAAACAGAATACTAACAATGAAGAAGTTGTAGTAATATTTGTTTTATGGAAATATAAAATAGATAATATGCAGAATAACAATCGTCCTCATTGATACTCTCTCCCCTCTAAGTATATATATATATATATGTGTTATATATATATATATATATATATATATATACATATGTACAAAGGAACGATGAATGACGAACGTACAAGCAGTAATTATGCTACTGATAGCCGTACTAGGAGCAGCCATAGTGATGTTTATAATCATCATCATCATCATCATCATCATCAACAACATCATCATCATCACCATCGACGTTAGAACCCAGTATGTGTCCCATTATTGCTCTCAATACAGCTAGTCCTGATACTAGCATACAAACATTCTGTGCACACTTATGGTGCTTGAGGCTTGAGATGGTCCTCACACCTTGCTTGATGTGTAGATCTTCAGCCGCAGCGTGGGAAGACACCCTACACCCTGAACACGAAATGCCATTCCCCGAAGCCTCAAAACTTCAATTGGTCTAGACCGAAGCTTGAGCCCTTTCCTTGGGATACCTCATTTAGGGTTCCGGTTTATGGTGTATAGCTTCGGGTGGGCCGCTGAAGCCAACGCCCTGAGCCCCTCAATTCTCACCCCAAACCCTGTGCCCTGGACCCAAACCCTGTCGGTATTCATGTGGGAGTTTCCGAAAATAGGGGGTACCTTATTTTGGGGTCTTTATAATAAGGATCCTACTATTTATGGTACTATGTTAGGGTCCCCCATTTTCAGAGACTCCCATGTGCTGGTGTTTCTCCTTTGAATTGTCAGGCTGCCCTCCCACAACACCTGGATGCGGCTCTGCCTCTTGCCAACAGTGGGTGTATGCCCAAGGGGGGGGGGGGGGTTGGTGGCGGCGGATGCTTAGTTGTTTGGTGCAGGGTTGAAGATCGGGGTGTGATGAAGGTAAAGATTGAGGGCTAGGGTGCCCTGGATCCGGCATGGCACCGGCATATAGAACGGTGTTACGAGTGAGGTGATCTGGAGGTCCCTATCGTACACTGTACCGCCGATTACGACATGGACTTGAGGCCGTTTGCATATGGGGATTGTGATGCTTCTGAGCCATTTGGGACGAGCCCGAATCCCCACATCTTGTTTGTACTCAGCCACAGACGAGACCCCAAACCGCGGAGCCGTTTTGGTTCAAGACCTCCTGCTGCAAACAAGCCAAGCATTCACAAAGATGGTGTCCAGCGAGGCAGCACGGGGACAGATGTTCAAATCACCCCAAACCCTAAAGATGTTGGACATTGTCTTGGCACAGGGCTTCCGGTTCCCTGAGCGTCCGTGCCCATATAGTATTTACTTTGGCATTAGAGGAGTTTCTATCTAGGTACTTCGGGTCCAAACAGTGTACGACTGGGGGGGCACCTGGTCCCTTGATTTAGGCTTCTGGAATGTACCTGTCTCGTGTCGTGCATTGCTTCAGATTGCAGGCTTTTGTCGGGGTCTTAATCCTGCTGAAATCCTAGATTCCTGAACCCTAAACCCTAGTGCGTAGGGTCTACAGCGAAGTTCCCCCACAGAGACCGGGCTCACTTGAGGACTGCCATGTTACTTTCGTCTAGGGTTTTAGGTAGTAAAGGGGGTCCCCAAAACATCATGATATCGACTCATACAGTTGCTGCACGCAAAGTGTAAAGAAGGTATGACCTAAACCCCCCTCCAACGACCGCATATTGTGCTCGCCCCTGCATGCATTGGTGCATTGATGCATAGTAAATGAGACGTTTCGCGGTCAGCCTTTGGCATTTAGGTTTTTGAGGCTTGGGCCCAACAACGTACTTGATAGGGGCCTGAAATCCTCCCCAGGGTTCCTGATTCTTGTGATATTTGGATATCCCGGATATACCTGTCAAAACCCTGCTGAACGTACTAAAGCCTGGGCTCTAATTTTGCCGGCCCCTACATTGAATCCGACCAACATCGTTTTTGTAGTGTAGGGCTTGCCTAAGACCACGACTACACAACTGGTACCTACTCTGGGGTTCTCAAGTCTATACATAGTACCCTAGGGATCAAAATAGCCCAAAAGCCTTATATAGTATGGTCTTTGGGCCCCAAAACCTTAATATATGAGTCCTTAGATCCCCAGGGGTACTTATTTCGGGAGTTGGGGTCTTAGGGCACCCTAAACCCTAAACTTAAAGCCTGAACTCCTAAACCTTAAGGGTCTAGACCACGCGTAACTCCCAGCCACGGGCCAATCGTGCGTCCTCAAGATCCTGTAGGGCTTGGGGTTTAGGGCTTAGCGGCTGAGGGAGTAGGATTAGGGTCCAGGCTCTAGGGCTAAGAGTTTAGGGTTTAATTGGTTTGGGATTGCTTACTGTCTAGGTTTAGGGTTTAGGGCTTACATGATTTGTAAGAGGGTTCGTGTGATTTGAGATTACGTCGTAGGGTCTAATATTCGTTGTGGGTAATTTTGAGATTCAGGGCTTAAGGCTCATAATGGGTTTTGGGTAGTTCAGACATGTAAGGTTTACGGCATAGGACTTGTAGTGGGTGTAGGGTAGTTTCAGATCTAGGGCTTAAGGCTTAAAATGGGTTTAGGGTAATACATTTAAGGTTTAGGGCATAGGGTTTATGCAGCATTTAGGGTTACGTAACTTTCACTTACGGCTTTGGATTTACGTAGGGTTTAGTTGTGTTTTAACGTTTAGGGCTTAATTGTTGTTCGGTGTAGAGAGTCTATAGGACGTTGTTTTTCGGGTTCATAGAGTTTCGGGCTTTATGTATCATGCGAGACATTTAGGATTTTTGGCGTAGGGTTTAGTATTACGGTTTAGGGGTTAAGGGGCCACTTGTTCAGAATCCATGTTGAGATGGAAGATGCTATACTTACTGAGGTTTTGGATTAAATCCTAAACCCTCAACAATAACCGTTATCAAGTTGAGGTTCTTGACGCTGTCGTCCCCTTGGTGTTGAAGGCAAGGGCTACTCACAGGAAAAGCCCAAAAACTGGAAACCCCATAGCCTCAATCCTTGAGTAATGTATAAGAACTCCCAGCACTATTTGGCCTTTATTTTTTTCCAACTTTATGGGGCTTACTGTAGGTTACTTCAAACTTTAGTGTTATAGGTAAGGCTTACGGTTGTACCCTAAACTGGAGACCTTTCAGGCCTCAGGGTTAGTGTGAGAGCTTAGGCCTTAGGGTTTCCCAGAGGCCCTCAATTAAGGAATCTTCCTTAAACCATATTCGGGATCCTACGATGGTTTTAGGTATATTTCTTAATTTAGGGATCCCGCCATGATTTAAGGAATATTCCTTAATTAAGGGATATTGGAGTCTCTGGGTTCATTAACTCATCAGCCAGTACTTCGAGGATCGGAGTAATAGACAAATAAGGCAGCCACACTTGCGGCTTAAGGATCTAGGGTGTGGAAACTACCCATGACCCCTCAAGTGCTGATGATCCCGAATCCTTGTATGGGCTTGTCTCGAAAGTCAAAGGCATGGCGATGGCAGAAGCACATTCTGATGGCCACCATGTTTGCTTTCGTGATACTTAATCGCAGAGTGGCAACTTTTGCCCGTTTAGGATTCGGATTCTGTGAGCCACCTAAAGCCTAAACCCCGAACATCCATCACGGGGAGACCAAGGACAGGCTATGCCGACGTCATCAGCATGCTGCGGTACAAATGTTTTTCCAGCATGATGACGGGGAATGCCATCATGTTTGGTCGTGCCATTGCGAATCAAGTTTCAGCTTTCGATGAAGGCCCACAGCATGTGCTCGACAAAACCGTGTTTACTGTTCTTGTTATTTTTTCTCGTGTAGGCTTTGGGGTGTAGGATGTGGGCTTTCCGCAGAGGCCCATTCTACTACGTCGTCATCATGTTTGCCTTTGCTTCCGGCGCCGTCTTGCAGCGCGTTAGCGAGCACTTCTTCCCAAACAGGGGAGGTAGCGTTATTGCACTTCCCGTGGCCGCGTTGTTGCTTATTGCCGAAGTCATTGAAGTTCACATGCCCTCCGAACAAGATTGGACAGTGGCCGGCGTCTCACACTTGTTCGGCGTCGTGGCTTCTGCCTGCAGCACTGGACGAATGGGAACCCACACAACCATGGTTACCGGTCACATGCTAAGTTTGGCAAACCACCTCTCCAACCTCATGCTGACTGGCAGTCTGACGGCGCAGGACACATGGCAGCTGGGCTCTAGTTAGTAACGTAACTTGATCTTCTTCGTTTAAGTCAGCTCTGATGCATATTGTATATGTGCTTCGTACGTCATGGTCCACATGTTACACAGATGGAAAGAGCCCACCGAAGCCTGTTTATATTCAATAAGCCCAGGAAAGCGATCATGGCTGTGATGATCCTTGATCCTCGCCTGTTTGGCAGACACTGGCCGTGGTGCTTGAAAGGGGGCAAACCTTAGATAGCACATGGGAGAAGTTCAAACTTTTGTGTTTGTATGTATACACAGATATGTATATATATATATATATAATATAATATATATATATATATATGTATATATGTATGTGGTCTATCATAGATAGAAAGTTTGGATTTGTTTCGGCCCGGTTTTTGAAAAAGACAGAAACCCTAAACAACACATGCCGTAGCCTAAAAACAATGCTCTGTTCGGGCCTGATAGTGTGCGGCGCAAGGTCTCAGGCTCAGGTTTTTTGAGCTTCGAATCGGCTTAGGGTTTAGGGAGGCTTAGAATCTAGGATTTGGGTTGAGGGTTTGGGGGGTTTAGAGTGAGGATTTTGGGTTTAGGCTTTAGTTTTGGGGCTTTTAAGGTCCGGGGTCATTTTGGACTTCTATACGGCTGTAGGATGTACTTCTCAGTCTCAGTCCAGGTTTTGGCAGAATCAGTACCATCGGAGCAACCCTAAACCTTAAACCCTGCAGCCCTAAACCCCTAAATCCCTAAACCCTACAGCCCCAACCCCCGTCCCAGGTTGGCACGCTGGCCGGCGCCATTCTTGGTGCCTTCATGGTGCCTGGCCTGCAAATCCAGTTCCAACAAGTTCCAAACCTAACCCTAAGGGTCCATGTACCCATATAGTCTATACATTAGGCCCAATGTGCCTATATTAAGGCCAATGCAGTATATACTATTTGGGTACCTTACCCAGAGGGTCCAAGTACCCAAATTGTAGGGTTTTAGATCCCAAAATCCATACCCTGAGTGGTTTCTGGAGCTTGAAACCCTACTATTTGGGTACTTGGACCCTTAGGGTTATATAGAGTAAATCATATCATAACCCCAAAGGGTCCAAGTATCATTATGGTACATACTTAGACCCCCCAAAATGCCCTATAAGTATAGTTCAAAATGATACTTGGACCCTTTTGGGTAACACCCGAAGCTCGGGGTTGGTTCCTTTTCAGAGCTCATGGTCGAGGACCCTGAACCACAGGAAAATGTCTGCTCGACAGCCGAAGCGCATTTGTCCCGTGACCGATCTAGGCTAAAGCTGGAGCTGGAGGAACACACACACACAAGCTAACTGGCAAGCGCGCACACACATGCACATGCACAGACACATGTGTACACATTTGTTGTATGTATGCACCGTCAGTAGTTTGTTTTGATATGTGCCAGCCCTGTCCTGAGCCTACAAGCCTTTCAGTCCAAAGTCCAATGATGGGATGCTTAATTGGAAGCAGCGGGTTCACTTTGAGCAATATGGTCCCTGAGGTCTGCAGGGTGTGTATACCTTAGAAGGGGCCCCCACCCTGTAATAGTGACTATAAGGATTATATTAGGGCCCTATTATATTCCTACTATACCAGTATTACAGGGCGGGGGCCTCTTCTAATGTATACCGATTGAGTTTTGGAGTGCAGGGTACAAGGTTCAGGGCCGAAGGTCTTCGGGGTCGCCGTGAGCCTTGGAAGACGACATTGCCACAGATTTTCTGCAATTTAGCTGACCGGCCGCTATTTCATTCTCCACCACACACACATCTCCGTCACTCCTTATATGCTTCACAGGACATCCTGATTAATTCACAACCCCAGCTAGCTTGGCTGTACAAGCGAAGCATGCTGTCAATAAGACGCACACTCTTGTCCCAAATTCTAAACCCTGCCAGACCCTAAACCCTGATAATGTGACCATCCGTGCAGCTTAGGTGGCAATGGTCAACCTAAAGGTCCTTCTCATGCCAGCGTGGGGCCCAGTGAGAGGAGCTGTGAGAAGAGACATGAACATAGAAAAGCTATGGAAACTTACAGCAGCCGCATCCTAACCCTAAACTGGTATTCATTTGCCCAGCCGGCAAGTTCGTGTGCACCTATCCTGAAGACTGCTTGGAGAGTCATGGGTCTTTTAAAGTAAGATTATCGGCATAGGTACCTTATGTTGGGGTTATACAGGTAGTTATAATAAGCTTAGTTACCTTAGTTGTAGCCCTAGTTACTAAGCCCCATAACCCTTTAAGTGAGCCCTTGAAGATGTTAGCTCGGAACTGTGCGATAATAAACTTGCAGCTAAATCCTGCGCCCTAGCCCTAACCAGTACTAGTAGTATCGTATAATACATGGCAGCATATTGCTACATAGCAGCACAGTACACAAAAGTACAAACATGTGTTTAACAGTATGACTTTAGGCGTTTTGGTCTGGGTTTACGATTTGCCGAAATTGTTGTGGGTTGGAGGTTGTGAGTTGCTTCTTGCTGCAGGTCCCTGTCGTGCTGTACATCCTTCTCTGGATGCATGATCACCTTGCCAAGCCACGGTCGATCATCAAGAAGGTGCAGCACAGGACGTGGCATCGATAGGGTTTCGGCATTGTTTGATGTGCGTTTGGTGTCTGAGTGATTCAGAATTTGACGCTTTAAGCTTTCGGAGTCCGGGTGCAGCGGAAGTTCTTCTACTGGAATATGAGAGGAATCTTCATTTGCAACACAAGGACAAGAAGCAGACCGTTCTTGATATAGACTAAGAGGGTATCAGTACCGTAAAGTCCCGTCCCATTCTCCTCAGATATCGGCCGTTGCCTGCGCCTACAGTTCTTGCCTTCTGGACAGTCCTGAAAGCCGAAAGCTCCATCTAACTCTTCACAAACTAGGATGCCCAGTAGTGCCCTTATTCCTTTTTTTGTCCTAGGTTCCTTATAAAGTTACCCAATACCAAAAAGAGAGGCCTTTTTGTTCTTAGGTTACTGGGTATCCTAGCAAAATCCGAATCGCACCCTGAGCCTTCAATCTCGAAACCCTGGCAGTCAAACCCTTCCTCCCCCAGGGTTTAGGTATATAGATAGTATATGCTTGGGCCCTGAAGTATATATATATATATATATAGAGGGGTTGAACCCCAAGACCCTAATAAGCCCTTACAGAGCTCTGAATGAGCTATATGAGTACATGGACCCATAAATAACGCCCAAGACCATGATAAGCCCTTATAGAGCCCTGAAAGGATGGGCCTAGTTCGGAACCGGGACCCAGATGTCCAAACCCTAAAATCCCGAACCTTAAACCCAGTACGCCCTGAACCCTTGAAAAGCCCTAAACCTTAAACCCTAAATCTAACTTTCCTAGAAGTTCTAGGACTTTCAGAGTGAGATCCCAAACCCTGGCTCCCAAATCCCAAACCTTCCCTCAGAAAGCTCCGGACGCCTTTAAGAGCTTTGGGTAAGCCCCAAATCCAGAGAGACCTCAACCCAAAACCCAAAAAACCCTAACTAAACCCTGGAACCCCGAATCCCTAAACTCCTAAGCCCTGTATAAACCCTAAGCCCTAGGACCTTACACCCTAGACCTTAAGCCTCTGAACCCTATACATAAACCCTCTAAACCCTATAACCCCAACAAACCTTAAATTCAAGGACCCTAAACCTGAAACCCAAAACCCTAAACCTTAAGCCCCTCAACCCTATCAACCCAACGAAACCCTAAACCCAAGGACCCTAAACTGAAGCCCAAAACCCTAAACCCTAGCTATATACCCTCAATCCAGAGAGGATGCGTGAATCAGACGAGAAGGCGGCAGTCGAGAGCGGAACGCCGGAGCAGGCGGAGATTTCTGGTAACGGTGGGGCCTTCACGGCTTACTTGGAGGTTCATGGATAGTTATAAGGGTTCCCTAAAGGGTCCCTTTAAAGGGATCTATAGGGATTCTATAAGGGTATAGGGTTTTCTTCGAGGTTCATGGGTAGTTATAAGTGGAGTTGTAAGTCCGATGATCATATGGGTAATGCTTGTAGTTACCTTGCTTATGACCCCACTTATGACTACCCATGAACCTCGAAGAAAACCCCATATATACCCTTATAGAATCCCTAGAGATCCCTTTAAAGGGACCCTCTAGGGAACCCTTATAACTACCCATGAACCTCCAAGTACCTGGACCCCGTCAGGGGATCATCAGTTCAGGGTTTACCTGGCCCCTAGCTACTATTTGCTTAAGAACCACCCAAAAAATACAAAATAGATTCCTTATAGGGATAATATAGGGATTATAATCTTATAGGGATAATATGGGGATTATATTTTTTAATTTTTTGAAGGGTTCTTAAGCAAATAGTAGCTAGAGGGCCTGCCGTTTTAGGGCTCCTTCTTGTGAGTTTCTTATATGCGTCCTTAAGAAGGTAGGTATCCTGGGTACAGGTAATGTTAGGGTGCAGGGTGTGGGGGTTTTGTATTTAGTGCTTAGGCTTTAGGTTTCGGGTTTAGAGTTTGGCGGTTTAGGATGCAAACAGGGCTTTCGGTGAGCGACGGCTTCGCACTTAATTGGGCTCTATGCCCTGAGCCTGAAACCCCCTACTGTAGTCCGGCAACACAGGGGCCTTGGTGAATCATGGTAATCTACCCTGAGGGTCCATGTACCCAAATGGCATATACTCTGGCCCCAAAGTACCTAAACCCTAAACCCTAAACCACCTATATAGGGACTACTTCAATCAAGGTCAAAGTTTTTACTATTTGGGTACATGGACCCTCAGGGCTCGGGCCCTGGTTCGTTGCCTATACACTTTCCTAGGATGCCCAGTAGTACCCTTATTCTTTTTTTTGTCCTAGGTTCCTTATAAAGTTACCCAATACCAAAAAGAGAGGCCTTTTTGTTCTTACGTTACTGGGTATCCTAGGTAATTGTACTGTACCTCAAAAGCCTCTTCTAGGTTTTAACGCCCCGGTACTATAACTTCTTGAGGCTTAAAGGCCCCAGACCTTCCAATGTCCCGTGATTCTGAATATACCTTAGTTCGTATTATCGAAGCATCTTTTGCAATTAAAGGTATATTCCTTAGTAAACGCGTATTGGAAGGTCTGAGGCGATACTATTGTTAGTTATTCAGAACCAGGTCACGTTCCATTGCCACTAAACCAAAACATGCAAACACGAAGCAAACCAACACTGCTACAACCCCCACCATAATGGTAATGTATATGAACCCTCTGGGGTCACAAAGAAAAAGCCCTAAACCCTAAACACTGGCAGGAGACATCATCTTCTGATGGCGAGAGCAGCGATGCTGGCCTTGGGGTCTAGGTTGGCTTTATCGTAGACATGCATAGACCCCTGGCTGCGATGAATCGCTTTGGGCGTGAAGACTTGAGGTTTAGGACAGGAGTCTATCGAAGCAGATTCTGCCAGACCTTATACAATAGGAGTGGAGATTTACGTCCAGGAGATGGCCTTCGACCCCAACCCCTTGACAACCAAACAACATAGAAGACGATCCTGTACCGACCTTTGACTTAGACCACATATACTAGCCACACGAACCCTGAGCTCGACAACCTAAGCGTGTCTGTCAACTCCTGGTGACAATGGTTCGTGCAGTGTCTGCGAACCGACTACAACCGCACCAATAATCACATGTACATACATAAGTATAAACCGAAGAGCACGCCCAACATCAACAACCCCTCAACTTCATCTCTAAACCCGACGCCCTCACTCCTAAATCCCACGTCACATGAGCCCGAGGTTTCGGGACCCTTAGGACCCAGCGGTATAACTCGAGCTAGGGCTCGAGGTTTTGCGCTCGAAAGCGGCAGCATGGAGAGGATCGTCGACCCATCTTCCAGGTCTAAGAAGAAGCTGTGGGGGTTAAGGTCTACCTTAACCCAAAATAACATACCCTTTTAGGGCTCCTTATTACGATTTCCTTATATAAGTCCTTAAAAGGTCGGTTATTCCGGGTTAAGGTAGAGTTTGGAGTTTAGGGTTCAGGGTGAAGGGTGGAGCTTCAAGGCTCGAGGGTTTAGGGTTTAGGGTTTAGGGCAGGATTTGCCAGAGTTTCCCCTTTCAGTCCTTACAGATATCAGTATACCTATCCAGTCAGTAAGGCTCTGTCAAACTACACCTTACGGTAGTACCCCTTGTAGAGGCCTTGCAAGGCCTTAAATGAACCTTAGTTTGATTATTACGGCCGCTGTCGTATCTTGTTAAAGAGCCCTGTTCTAATCGACATGGCCCCTATATTACACCCTTAGAGCAACGCTCAAAGAAAGCGTATTCTAATTATGAAGAAGACGTCTAAAGTAAACTTCAACATCATCCTTTGAAGGAGCCCCATTATAATGATCGTCATTACCTGAAGGATCACGGGACTCAAAAAGGAAAGGTAAAGGTTGTAAGTACATTACTTGGGGCAATAAGTGATTGTACACTGCCTTATATTGTTACCCGAGTTGCCAAGTCCCTTGATCCTTTCAGCAACCCTAAGCCCCGATCCCGTTAAGGGCCCTCTTTAGGAGCCCTATAGCTACTTAGTCACATGATCCGTTAAGTCAGACCCCTACCGTAGGCTAAGGCTTCGACGGTCTTCCGAGCTGCCTTCGAAGCCCAAAGGGCGGAGGAAGAGAGGGATTTAGGGCTCCAAGTTTCCAGAGTTTGGGGTTCAGGCTTTGGGTTCAGGATCTGGGGTGTGGGGTGTAGGGTTTAGAGTTCGGGGTTTGGGGGTGGGGTCCTTCCGAGAGGATTCTTGCAACGGCGTTTTGGGAAGGTGCTTGTCACTTCTTAAAGCAGGTTTTCAACAGGTGCTGTACGCCTATGTTACTAAAAACGTATTGACAGTGCATATAGGGAGCTATAGCGCAGTTCTTGTACTATTAACGGGCTTCATTTGCCTTCATAGAAGCGTTAAAGGAGTGTTGCATGGTGTTGGTACCAGGGGGAGGAGAAAGTCGAGTGGCTTCTATAAAAAATGCATTCTGGGTTGCTCCCACTTGAGTCCTTTGGCATCTCAGACAGCTTCTTTGAGTCCCCAATCCTACGTAAAGGAACACATGATCTTCCAAGTCATGTCTAGATCCTCAACCCCTTTCGCCCGACCCTTTGGGCAACATCAAGACTCTTCGATGTTGCCACCAGTGTAAAGCGGCGACAACGCCGAGGCAGATCGAGCTTCGGACTCTGCCAAGCCAGGTGATTCAATGTACAGTCGAGCTCGGAGCCTCTCCGTAGCATCTTGTGTCGGGTTTAGGCAGATAGAAGTTTAGGGTTAAAGGGTTTGGGGATGTAGGGTTTAGCGCTGCGGCCTTCAGTAAAGCTGTTTGTGCACAAGATGCTGGCAACATCTGGCAAGCGTTTGATGATTTGATGTACAGAGTGTCGAGTTCATTTGCCAAGTGCCGGCAGTCCATGTAGCACTGTCTCTGTACACGGCTTTGAGACTCCCAGGTGTATGAACTCATATGCGAGCTAAACCCAAGAAGACGCCATAAATGCAGTACTAAAATTTTAGGACTAGGCCGCTTAGCGAGTCCGCAACCTTGCAGCCCAAGCACCCGCAAAGCCCAAGAGAGCTTTATCCCTGAATCTCAAATCGCAAAGCCGTGCAAGTAAGACTCCCAACCCTAAACCCTATAAACCCTCCAGTAGCCAAAACCGAGAAACCCCTCGCTGGACCATTCATAGTATTTGGAGGATCCCGGGACTTGGTAAGCAAGGTTAGAAGTACCTTAACTGTGGTTATGAGTTGCTTAATTTTTAACTTTACTCTGGGCATCAAAACAGCCCAAAAGCCTTGTATAGTATGGTCTTTGGGCCCAAAAGCCTTAAAACATGAGTCCGTAGATCCCTTGGTCTAGTTACTACGTCCCAGGATCCTTTAAGCAATGAAGGCCCCTGAGTAATATGCCCATCTCTCAGGGATCCTAATGTTGGAGCCTGTGCTCAGGGGTCGAGAGTACTCTTGCCCCTAGAATGCCCAATGCTACCCTAAACTCCAACGCTCTCAGCCCCAAGCTCAAAACCCTACTATAAGGGTTCCTTTACAGGGCCCTACAAGGGTTGGGAGTTTCCACAAATTAGGGGTACATTATTTGGGGGTCCTTATAATTAGGATCCCACTACTTAGGGTACTATATAAGGGTCCACTATGTTCAGAAACTCCCAAAGTCTTCCCTCATCCCATATTTAGGGTGTCGGGTGTCGGAGAGCAGCCCCTATACCTCTGAACCCCGAAACCCTAAACCCTAAACGGTACCTTCCGGTGGTGTGGGAGACCACGGGGCACCCAAGGGTGACCTCGCCGATAATTCCCCCGGTGCACGACCGGTAAGGTGGGGGTTACCCACCGCCATGGCAAGGGGTTTGGCTAGCCCCAGTCAAGCGTGCGATAGGGACCTGGCGCAGGTAAACCGGGGCTGGTGGGAGGGGTGGGCCCACTGACGACGACGCGACTTTGGTGGATAGACGCGACATGATGAAACGACCTGTGAGGCACGTGGCCCGAACCTTACAGTATAAGCGCCACTTTCATGAAACATGTCCACAAATTCATCATCGGGACGTGTACCAGCCCAAAGCAGAGGAAGTTCCGAGCATCCTTCTGCGGGCACACATGCAGCTTCAAGGAACAGCTTTTCATACCGGGATGCGCAATTACTGGCGCGTGCACAGCGCGATGCCCGTGACCTGGAGCGAGCTGGGGCAATGCCTCGAGCTGCTGATCCAGTGTCACTGAATGCGGGCTTTGCACTGGCGGTTGAGATCCTTTCGGGGTCCTCGGCCAACACGTTAGCCGACCGGTATATTGCAGCTGTTTCCCTGGGGTTGGGGAGGAGGCAATGGGAAAGTGAAACCGGGGCGTTGGACGATGCGTTGCGCGAGCGGGCTCAATCTAGCTCAGACGCGCAATTGCACTCCGCCCTAGACGTGGAACCTACCAGAACCTCCCGACCATCCACGGGGGCGAGGCGGGCAGCTCGGAAACGGATAGCTGCTAAGTTCAGCGGCCCTCCCGATTCGTGGGAGGATAGGGCTGAGAGACCTTCGCGCCGGGAACGCGCGCGGCTGCGGGCCAGCGCTACCGGTGGGTCTCCTCGGCCCGTGGCTCCGGGTGGAACACCTGCTACCTCTTCACGGCAAAGTGTCGTGGAAGGGGGACCCAGAGTGCATCCTGAGCCAGAGGCTGGAGAACGGGTGGTCACGCCTCCGGGCAGACCAAGGAGGGTTTGGTGCAGCCCTGGGGGCGTCGTGAATGCTTCTCAGGTGTCTGCGCTGGATCAAGCGGCGGGGGCGAGTGAGACACAGGGCAGCGGGTTCCTCGGGACTACGCCTAGTGACGCACGCTTTACTGCCGCTCAGGGAACGCCTGGCCGGTTGGGAATCCAGGAGTTTGTTGCACCAGGGGCTGTTGGCCCTTGCAACACTGGATCTGGCCAGGAGAGAGCGGACCCCAAGGAGAGAGAGCATCGGCGGAGGAGAGAAAGGAGAGCGCGAGGACGTGAGCGGCGGAGAGAGCTGAGAGGGTTGGAGGTGGCGAGCACGGAGGAGAGATCAAGTGGTGAAGAAAGGCGAGTGAGCCCGGGTGGTGACGAGGCTGAAAACGCTCAAGCGGCTCGGTTGAGCGCGTTGGAGGAGCAAAACCAAAGGCTGGAAGCGCAGATGGGCCGGCTCATGAGCTTGATGGAAGAGGTCGTGCAAGGGCAAGCCGGTCTAGGAGAGCGTGATAGGGAGGCTGGAGAGCACGCAGAGGCCGCAGGAGAGATTGCAGCTGCAGGAGGCGACAGCGAGGTGAGTGCCGCAGAAGAGCCAGACAGTGAGAGCGAGGAGGAGAGTCCAGACTCATCCTTGTGGGCGTGCGCCTCCATCATGATGGCAGATGTTCCCCGAATGAGCTCAGGGGCTTTTGACCGGGCATGCAGGTTGTGTCGGTCTTTGTTAGCACGAGAAGGGCTGGAGGTGAGCGACTTGGAGGAGATAGTCGCGCACTTGGGGACAGACGCCTTCGTGGGAGCTGTGCGTCGATCGGATGAATTGACGCTGCTGGCCGCAAGAGTTGGGCCAGTGAGCGAAAGCTTGCGTGAGAGGTTGGCAGGGGGAGAACGCCGAGTGCGGACCGAGAGGCCACCGCGGCGTCCGAGGAGCAATGGGCCTCTGAGCCCTCCGAGCATGGGCGCCGTGGCAGAGGAGCTCAGCGGCTTGCACGATGCGACGGAAAGGCTGTTGGAGGCGGCAGGGGCCCGAGATGGGGAGCTGATCGCCAGGATCCAGTCAGTGTTAGCCGGCGCAGAGGTGGGACAGCCGGTGTGGGTGCCCTCGGGGCCCAACGTGGAGCGCTTGGAGCAGGCAGGCCAGCTGTATCGCACCGCAGATGGATTCGGTTTCGTGCGCTGGGCGGGGCCTGAGCCAGAAAGAGTGGTGCCGGAGGGTCGATACTACTCCCCAGATTTAGCTGGGTCCCGCGTGCAAGACGCGTTCGTTGCACCGCATTGGGAGAGGGCTGTGGAAATTCACTTGCGCCGCCACAAATTGGTGGCGTTTGGGTGGACTTGGAATGGGGCCCTGGCAGCATTGGTGAGCGAGGTTGGCCCAAGACCGCTCTCAATTCGGGACCAGGCGGTGCAAGGTGACATGAGGTGCCGGTTGCGAGCCCAATGTGCGTGTGGCCAAAGCAAGGGGCGCGTGTTGGTCCAACACAAACCACGGCTTGGCCTGAACTGCGGGTGGTTCGCCTTGGCGTATCATCTTGGAGGCCAAGAGGCCATCAAGGATGGGCACGTCCGGCTAGCAGCAGAGGGGGCTGATAGGGTGACTCAGGCTGCTGATAGAATCAAGGATCTTCATGCAGCCGCAACATATGCAGCAGTGGCCTTGTCAGAGGTGCCCATCTACGAGGGGCCAGAAGAGTGGTCTGAGGATTATGTGACCTTGCCAAGGTACCTGGCGATGGTGGCTAGGCGGTTGGCGGAAGGCGAGGTGTTTGAAGATGACACCGCCATGTCATCAGATGCTTTGGTGGTGGCCTCCTGGTTGGCCAACCAAGGCACGGTGAGCATACCCGATCTGGAGGGAGAAGCAACCGGGCCATTTGAGGTGGAACGTTTGGTGACCGCCAGGCGGATGGAACGGGTTCGCGAAAGTGTCCGACGACTCTGGGCTCTGAAGGGGGCCTACCCGGTCGACGTGGGCGTCATTTGTGACGTGGCGACTGACCATGGCTTGGAGCTCCGGGTACACAGCACTGAGCAGTGCATGGGGCCTGAGAACACTAACGCCCATGTGTTTGTGAGCCCGAGCCAAGCGGTGGGTCACATTGTAGCCTTGGAGAGTGAGCTAGACGGGGTTGGAGCCAGCGAGTACGACGAGGGAAAGCAAAGGTTGTACACGTACATGGCGGGGCGGGCAGTTCATCTGACTGATCCGTTTGATTCCACCCCTTTGGTAGCAGCTGGGGCGCATTTTTGCCATGCTCAGGGCATGCCAACCTCTTTGCAAAGCGACTACTCTGGACCGGCGCCAGGGCGATGTTGGGGTCACTGCGTGCCCAACACTCAGAGAGCTGGTTCGCAATGGCCAGGGAGTTCATAGAGGCGCGGGCTGGGTACGCCGAGTTCGCGGCCGTTGTGCCCAAAAACTGGCGCTTGTGCGCAGTGCTCACACAGGGGCGCACGGCAGTGGAAGCGGTGGAGGCTCTGATGAAGGACGAGCGGCTTCTCGGGGAAGTGGCTCTCATCTTGCCTGGTGGAGCAGCATTGACGAGCGCTGGAATAGCGTTGGGAGGCACCGCCGGGCCGTTTGCCGCGAGTGCCGTGGGTGGTGCATTGGCCCTGGGAACGATAGTGGCAGCAGTGGCAAGAAGCAGGACGTTCCTCCGGTTGTCAAGCAATGCTTGCTGCAGTGCAGCGTTGCTTCGTCTCGTGCGCTCAGCGCGCCGGGGCAACAAGCGCCAGATACGCGTATGAAGGGTCCTTGGATCCATGTGTCGCCTTCCCACTCGTATCAAGAGGGGGAACCCACGAGCTGGGCCTCACCACTGGAGCCACAAGAGTGGTGGGGGGCGCCACTGGACAGGGCCTATTTGGTGCGCTTGAACGCGCACAGCGAACGTGTTGAGGCGAGCGTGAAGGCAGCGTGCTTTCGGGCACCCTGGCTTGGCCCAGGGTTGCCACCCAAGCTGCTGAAACGCTTGTCGTCTGGAGGGCGGAAATACCAGAAAGTTTATGGTGACAGGCCTCAGGTCTGGAGCGGCCATGCAGATTCGCCGGAAGAAGCAAAGGGTGTGAAACCAGCGCTGCAACAACTGAGAGTCGCCGCAGCGGCTCAAGCCGAGAGGGTGGGGCTACATGATCCAACCGTACACCCATCTCCAGAAGCTCCACGACTCGTGGAGTGGTGGAGGCGAGGACCGCCATCACGCAGGGAGGAATTTTTCTCTGAACCTAGGTGCCATGTTCCAGTTGGCGGGGCTCTTGATCTGGTTAACGGCACTATACACAGGTTGGGGAGGATGCATCCTCCTTGTTTGGGCGCTCCGCCAGGTTGGAAACCAGGTCATTCAACTGGGGGATTTGGGGGTCCACTGGGGGCGCTGCGTGGGGTGTTGAAACGACTGGTGCCAGTGTTCCTGACGCCAGGCTGGGTCCAAGGAAATCCGTTGCCGTTGGCGCCGGAAAGGTTGGCTCCTGCTTCGGTAGAGGAAACACTGCACCACGCACCTCCGCGTAGCAGGAAACGCCTCCTAGAAGCGCTGCAAATGAAGTGCATGGGGCTGGCAAGCACGAGAAAGCGCCTCAGCCTCAAGCTCACGGTGAAACGTGAGCTCATGCATCTCAGCGGCAAGGCGCCGAGGATTTATGCAGCTCCCATGCCGCAGCGAACGCTCGACATGGCTCCATTTTACTTGGCGTGGTCCCGACAAGCCGTGGGCATGTTCTGGTCGGACAAGGGCATGACCCCTGCTGAAAGGGCCAGGCACATTGGCGCACATGCACAGGCCCACGATCTCGAGTGGGCAGTGCATAGTGATGTTTCGGCTTGGGATGCCTCTTTCGCTCCCGAGATCAATGCGTTGATCATGGAGTTCGAGGCTGCGATTTTCACCCAGCCGTACTCGGAGACCACTGCCAAGGACCATGCCGTCAGGAGTGCCAAATCTCGTTTTGTAAAGACCCTCCTGCTCGGACTACACCACTCGGGTGAGGGTGGAAACACCGCCCAGAATTGTGAGCTCCATGTGGGCATTCGCATTCTCATCTTGGAAGTGGTGTACGATCTGCGGCCTTTGAACGATCCAGCCATCCTCATCATGGTATCCGGAGATGATGGCATCGACGTGCACAAGAAGGCCTATGATGTTGAGCTGGCTGAGCGTGCCACCAATTTGATGGCTGCCTTGGGCTTCCGAGGGGAGCAGATGGTGGCGAAACTCAATGCGGTGGAGTCTGAGCCGGGGGAGTCGCTGTACGAGCAAGAGGAGGATGCATACTACCAAGGCGTGGAAAAGGCGGTCGAGGAACACATGAGGGTTGAGGAAAGCCGCAACTACCAGGCATGGGAGGACTGGGCAATCTTCGACGAGATGCATGGGCCCCGAGCTCGTCAGAAACGGCGCAGAACTATGCTGGAAGTGACTGTGGGGCCGCAAGCGGGGCAGCCGGGTTCCTCGCAGTCTGTCCGGGTGCCGTGGCCTGGCACGGGATCGCGAATGGTGGTCACGTTGCAGACTACGACGGAGTCGGATGATGATGCCACTACGGTCAAGGCGTCGCCTGGGAAACCGGAGGAAGTGGAGATCCCTCTGGAGTTCGGTGAGTACATGGACCTATTCACGCAGTGGTCGCAGGGGGTGGTCAGCAGTGCTGAGGTGAAAACTCGCTTTGGGGAGGCGACCTTGGACATGCTGGAGACGCAGATGGTGGTGAAAGCAGGAGCCTTGGATGAGGGCGAGGAAGGCTACAACGACGGGTTTGACCGGGAATCGCCGGGACCTGGAGGAGTTGGGCCCATTGTCGATGACCGGGGTGTTGCAGAGTCTCCGGTTCCTCCAGCGATGGCGAGTGCGATGAGTGAGGCGTCCCAGAGAGCAGAGACACTATTGGATGCAGTGCTTTCCAACACCCAGGTGGAGGCTGAGGAGACGATGGTGCTTCAGGGTGCAGGGCAGGGACATGCTCTAGGTGATGATGGAGAGCTTGCTGGACAGTGTGAAGGTACCGGGTTTGACGGATGTGCCGAGAAGGATGAGAAGTGAGATGGTCGGTCGCACAGTGGAGTCATGATGGTCGGGCAGTGATGGGAACTGAAGGTAGAGGGACTGGCCTGCCCAAATGGGCTCTCTATGCTGTACTGCAGTATGGAAAAAGGTGTTCAAAAAAAAAAAAAACCCTCAAACCCTAAAGCCCTAAACCGCCCTAAACCGCCGACGTGCAAAGACTAAGCTTTGGTCTGCTCGCAAAAACCCTTCCAGCCTGCACAGGAAAAGGAGGTTTGGGGTTCAGGGTTCAGGGTTTAGGGTTTAGGGTTTGGGGTTGAGGGTTTAGGGTTTAGGGTTTAGGGTTTGGGGTTCAGGGTTTAGGGTTTAGGGTTTAGGGTTTAGGGTTTAGGGTTTGGGGTTTGGGGTTGAGGGCTTCCGGGTTTTTGGCTCGGAGATGGGTTTCTTTGGTTTGTTCCGGGAATCCGTATCCTTCTTTGGGAAGGTTTAGGTTCCTGGGCAAGCCGAGGCATGTTTTGATGTGAAGGAAATTGCGGTTATGGTTCACCTAACCTGCCATATCAACCCTCTAGAATTGCAGTCTAGGGTGTCTTGCTTGCCATGGTTCAGACATTCAGGTTCAGACTGTTTGAGCCGGTTTCTGCTTCGGGTGGCATCACATGGAGCCCTACCTCCTGGAGCTCTGGGCAGTTTCATCCCGAAGCCTAGATTTTACCTTCCAGCTCAAGAATCCTGGACCATTGTGGTGAGACCCCACACCATGGCCCCTCAAAGCAGAAACCTTCCCCCAGAAAGCCCAAGATGCTCTGTGGAGCCTCACGGTAATGACCTTAACGCCTGAACTGGATAGTTTTGAAACCCGGCACCTTGCCCGAAAGCCAGATCAGGGACATACTAAGTAGGAGACAGCAGGGGTAAGGCGAATATAGAGTACGAACACTATCCGCTGCTCGCCGTTCCCTGATGAGTAGACAATATTATAGCCGCAAAAATACGATCATCTACTACGCCCAAAACCCTAGCCCAAGCATTGAGGCCCCTAGATGAATCGACGCGGTCCTGCCTTGTTCATCAAAGCAACGACTCAGGTAACTCAATCTTCGTCCAGTCCCTGTAATCCTCTATGAGGGTCCCAGGAATGAAGAATCTGGTACTGAGGTTTTAGAACAGTTGTTCGTCGGTGCTTTGGACTTTGGGTGTCGGAATGTTGAATTTAAATATATGTTGTGTTGCTCAGCCGCTCTTGGCAAGGCCTACCTTCCGGGTGGGTGTGTTACTCGGAGGTTCATGGGTCATAGTAGAAGCCCAAAAGTTGGAATCCCAATAGCTTTTTTCCTTCAGAGTGATGCATAGGGAATCCCAGCACTATTTGTCCTTAATCCGGTTTCCAATTAGTTTTTCACCCATATTGGGAGAGTTGAATTCCATTTGTAACTACCCATGAAAAACCTAAATGCTAAACCCCACCACAACTTTGCGCACCCCAAACCTAAGCCCCAAGAAGCCCAGCCAAACCCTATGACGCTGCACCCTGAACCCCGAACACCCTGATAGAACCGTTATGGCAAACCCTAAACCCTTAATAAAACTCCTAAACGCCTACGCTCTAATCTCCTATATCCTATAAACCCTGTAAGCCTTGTAAGCCCTCTAAACTTTACTAAACCCTAAACCCCTAGGAAGAGCCTAACAAGATACCTTTTAGACCGGCTGAGGCCTGAGGAGAACGTGGACGAATCCGAGAAAGTGGAGCCTCTTCTCGCCAAGCTGTGGTCCCCGAAGGCCAGGCTCGTTCGTTTAAGGGATCTCTAGGGGCTCCTTTAAAGGAAGCCTTTAGGGAACCGTTACACGAGCCCTAAAAGGTGCCTTTAAAGTGGCCCTTAAAGGAATTTTACAGAAGCCTTTAAACGAACCCTTAGAGGAGCTTGAAAAGGTTTGAGTGTTTCAGGGTCGCTTAGGGGTAGGATCCTTTTGAAGGGGTCCTATGTGAAGGTCCGGATAAGCATCCCTGTAGGCATCCGTTTGGGTCCTGGTTCGAAGGGCTCCTGGAAGTTTGGGGTTCAGGAATCAGGGATTAGGGTTAGGGTTTAGGGTTTAGGGTTTAGGGTTTAGGGTTTAGGGTTTAGGGGTTTAGGGTTTAGGGTTTAGGGTTAAGGAGGGTGAAGTGGCAGTTCCTACCATCGCCCTCATAAGGCTTGTCAGTTTCCTGTCATGGTTTCCATTTTGTATAACAGCTCCATAAGGGGTTTATCTCGAATTGCGTGGGTTCTCCAGGGTTCAAGGCTTTACCAGAACTCCTCGAGGCACCATTGCTTGTTTCGGTATTTTCCGGATTAGAGGCATTACGGTTGGAATGCAGGGTAGTTGGGGGTTCGGGGGTTCTCGGAAGTGTTCATGGTTCACTTCTGATTCTGGGGTGCAGGGTTAGGGTTGAAAGCATAGGTTTAGGGCATAGCAACGTTGCAGCAAGTCCTTGAGTACTTAAAGGATCATGTGACTGAGTAACTAGGGTTATCATTAGGGTAGCTATACTTATAACTACTTATACCCCCAATTAAGTTACTTATAACCTCACTTACTAAGTCTCATGATCCTCCAAGTAAATCCTGACACCAAGTTGAGAAATGTGGAATTCACGTCACAGCTGGCAGTCTGTGGAGCTGTGGTTCGACTATTCCGCAGCCTTGTCCTTGTAGCACCCCGCGGTCCAAGGCCACAAAATGTGCGAGGAGGCGAAGGCCGCAGTCGCGCCTCCTCAAGGTCAATGCATGCCCGGAGCACCAGGCGGTGCTACCAATTCGGGCCCTGTCAGTGACCCTAATCTGGTCACTTTGCTGCTGGACCGAGCCGTGCTGCACTGGGGTCAGATGGAGTCCCCTTTAAGGCGCCACCATTGCAGTGGCACAGTGACCGTAGGAGCCGGAAGCAATGGTGGGAGTTTAGACACAGGTTTCGACGAGACAAGCTCGGGACTCGGGGGTGTGAAGGTCCAAAATCATCTTAGAGCAATCTTCCTGCGATTGAAACTGAAGAAGTCACGGTCAGGGGGAATAGATCGAGATAGACTTCCCTAAACCCTAAACGCAAAACCCTAAGAGCAACGGTTTGGCCCAATATAGGCTAAACACCCAAACCCTAAACCCTGCAAGCCCAAAGCTCGAAACCCTTAAGAGCAACGGTTTAGTAACGGTTTAGGGTTGACCCTGCCCTATCCCTCCAAGGACCTATAGTTAGGGCCCTAGACCCCTTGAGGACCCCCTACTAAGGTCCCTGGAGGCATAAGGTTAGGGTCAGGATCTCGCTCTTCAACTTTTTGCGCCTGCCAATGGGCTTTCGGGAAAGGTCTCGTGCTTCTCACAGTGTGGATCGTAAAAGCCCTAAACCCTAGACCCTAAACCCTAAACCGTCCGTGACGTCGTTTAGCTGAAAGGGCCTTGGGGGCTCACCCTAAACCCCTAAACCCCGAACCCTCAACCCAAAACCCAACCATGCTGAGGAGAATCGCCATGAGCTCAACAAGACAATTATGGTATATAAGTCATTGCGTATCATAGTTTATATATGATGTTGTTACAGTAACTTGCGACATATACTACTATATTATATGATAGATTAGTTTGGGTTTTGCAGTGGTTTTCTCTCCTGTGTCCTTCTTCTGCAAAGTCCCAAAGCTACATGGTTTTAGGGGTTCGGTTTGTTTGCTCCTCCTTCGTCCCATCAGCAGGTGGCGGTAACGAAAGCAGGCAAGCTGCAACACGGATATCTGCAGGTGCAGGGCTTGGGGTGCAGGGTTTGGGGTTCAGGACTCAGGATTTATAGGGCTGGGTTTGGGGTTTATGATTGAATTTAGGGTTTGGGGTTTAGGGTTTAGGATTTGCGGTTCAGGGTTTAGGCTAAGAGTTTCAGGCTTGGGTCCATGCTTCCGAAGGTTCTGACGGTGCTACTCGGCGCGGAGACGGCAAGGTCGTTCACAAAGGTGGTGAGGTCCCCAAACCCTGAACTCCGAAACCCCTACTTAAAGGATCATGGTACTTAGTAACTAGGGTTATAATTGGTGTAACTATACTTATAACTACTTATAGCCCCAACTAAGGTACTTATAACCTTACTTACTAAGTGCCATGACCCTCCAAGTAGACCACAGAAGGGTCCCACAGTCCCTAAGCCTATGTAAAATCTAAGCCCTTAAACACCCCAAACTCTCAAGGAGCCTAAATCCTAAGCTCTAAATCCCAAACCCTGGCCATTTTGGCTAAGGGCAAGCTTCCTGCATCTGCCACCGAGGAAGCCACCAGCAAGTGTTAGCATGTGCCCACACTCGATCGGTCTAGGAATCAGGGTTTGGGGGTTTTAGGCTTTAGGGTTTATGATTCGGGTGTGGTTTCATTCGGTAGCTGCTCTCATGGAAAAATGTTGTGCCAGCGGTGAACTGGATCAACCTGTCAAACTCCGAGTTGTCCGAGGCTCAAGCTTTCGGGTTCTGCCAAATTACAAGGCTGGTTCAATATGTGCGTTGAATTTTCGTTTTAAGCTGTAGCAATAGAATAGCCACCGCAGAAGAACAGTACCATGACGGACAGCTGCAACAGCCAGCTTTGTGTACTAACCTGCTCATCATTCATAGTCAACCAACACAGAGACATTAAATCTCAACCACTTGGAGGTTCATGGGTAGGTATAAGTGGAGTCATAAGTCCCCTCATATGGGTTATAGTTATAGTTACCTTACTGATAACCCCAGTTACAACTACCCATGAACCTCCCAGCATGCTCGTAAGTCCTGATTCATGTAGGAACCTGATTAAGAAACGCTGGGCCTATAACCCCAAAACAGTAGGATTCATACAAGGAACCCTATCTAATAAAGGCCCAAGGTTTCTAAATCAGGTTCCCACATTAGGCATGCCAATCCGTCAGCATCGAGGGGGACATTGACTCAATCTGACTTCTTCCGAGGCACGCGGTCGTATGTTACTGTGCATTATGTGATTCTGTTGGTGAAAAAATTTCATTACCTGAAGGACCCTAAACTGTTGGAATTAAAGCATATCCTTTATTGTGGGTAATGCCCATTAACAATACAAGGAATAGACCATCGATCTCATAGTCTAGGGCCACTAAGATAATGCAGGATTTACATCATCAGCCCTAGATAAACCCTAACCCCTATAGATCCCTTAAAGGCTCAAGGAACCCCTTAAAGGGACCCTTCGACCCCTTTGAAGGAAGCCAGGATGTATATCATCAACCGTAGTCGCGCTTGGAGTTAGGTGCTGGTAGCTCGGAGCTCCAATCCATCGCTTTGTTGTCTTTTGATTGCCGGGTGTGGGTTCAGCGTTTAGGGCCTAAGGGGCTTAGGGTTTAGGGGCTTATTAGGGGTTTAGGGTTTAGGGTTTTAGGGCTTAGAATTTAGGGTTTATATAGGGGTTTAGGGTGCACGGTTTTTGGTTGCAGGAGTTTCCTTTCTTTTCCGAGCGCAACAGGCTGAACTCGAGTAATGCTTCCCTATAAATCCAAAATGGGGTTTACAATTTCTCAGTACCAGAACCTACAAAGCATAGATCATGGTAGCTGTAGGTCGGCATGCATGAGATTTTCGCAAGTAGGCCAGATGTCTGCAGTTCTCGAAGGTTTAGGATCCTTTTTATAGTAGCCCTTACATCTTGCATCGACAACATCGGCGACTATTCAAGCCACCATGAAGAGTGGCCACCTTGACTGCTTGACGAGGAAGCTAGCGGCAGCCGTGGACATGCTTGAACAACAGCACTTTGGATGATTACAATGAATACAAATCTCCGCCGTTCTATAGGCTTAATCCGACACCCCGCAACCCTGGGCATTCCCCTATAGACTCCGAAGCTTAATCCATCCGTTTGATGCCGAAGTCTTCATAACCCCTAACCCCCTACACGCCTACATTTCCCCTACACCTTTAGATTACCACAATCTCTAAACCCCTAAACCCTAAGCCCCTCAGCCGTTACGCCCCACAAACCCCAAACCCTCGGCCCAGGCGGTGATTGCAACGCTGCGGAACGGCTCTCGAGCCCGCCACTAGTGGAAACTTCTCGCCCTTTCGGATTTTAGGGTTTAAGGTTCAGGGTTTTATAAGCTTAGGTTTTAGGGTTTAGAGCTTAGGGCTTAAGCCTTAGAGTTTAGGGTTTAGGGCTCAGGGTTTAGGGCTTAGGCTTACTTTTTTGGGTCTGGGGTTTGAAGCTTAGGGTTCACGGCTTCGGGTTTAGGGCTCAGGATCTAGGGTTCAGGGAGAGCCCTTAAAGTTTGAAAAAAAAACACCGGTTTTGGTTCACAAAAGCCCTTCTAAACCCCCGAACCAAGAGATCCCGAAACCCGGTTGAGGGGATTAGGGTTTAGGGATTAGGGTTTAGGGTTTAAGGATTAGGGTTTAAGGTTTAGGGATTACAGTAGGGATTAGGGTTTAGGGTTAGTGTAGACCCTATAAGTTGGAAACCCCGACGCTCGGTTCAGTTTTATTAACGGCCATTATAAACCCAGAAACCCGGATATCAAACGGTCTTCTAAACCCTAAGACCTTGAAATCCCGGCACCCGCTTCAGCTAAAAAGGTCCTTCTGCAACCTGAAATCCCAAAGCCCGGTTCAGTGAAAAGGCCCTAACTAGGATGCCCAGTAGCACCCGTATTCCCTTTTTGTAGTCCTAGGCTCCTTCTTAAGTTACTAAAACCGAAAAGGAAGCCCTTTTGATTCCTAGGTTACTGGGCATCCTAGCTAATAACCTTTAAGCATGAAAAACCCATAGCCTGGTTCAAGAAAAGCCGGCCATTGGGGAGGGTAGGGTTTCCGGTGTTACCGTAAATCATGCTCTACCCAGAGGCTCCATAGTAGTTCCTTTTGGGATATACCTTACAGGATTCTCAATATGAGCCCCAAAAAGGAAGTGCTATTCAGCCTATGTGTACCTAGGGGAGAGAGTTCTGTCCAGCCGCAACAAGCGCGGCTTGGGAGCAATTCCCGGGACGGATCCGGCCATGATGTCTTTTTCCCTGGTAGGTAGACTTACTTCGTCAAGAGCTGATGCGGTTTCCGTGTTTCGTGTATGTCGTAAAGCTTTAACAGCTTGCAACGGGGGTAGTAATAACGTAGGTTAGAGTTTATGGAATATGTGATAATTTGTGACTTGATCCCTTTAAGCCTTTAGGCAAGTTCATGGGGACAGGACTTTGCACTTATCAATGCAGTTTCTGTGTGTTTTCGTTGTACACTGCTTGAGTTGTGTGGCGTGGTGCGTTAGGGGGCAGATGATTGCTATCAAAAATAGAAAGCAGAAAGCCTAGTTGTTGGTCCTTTTCCCGGGGGTCCACATACCCAAATAGTACGGCTTTATGTATCCCTTTGCATGTCCCAGACAGTATAAACTCTGAGTTGTTGTGCTTACAGACCCTAAGCTTTATTCCATTGATTCCAAAAATGTACAACATGACACCTCTAGTTGTACGAAATCCGAAGTTAGCCCTTGTAACAATCTTATAAAGCCATTGTGAACTCCCCCTCAAAACGTATTCTGGTTCGTATAAAAGCCTGAGTAGTTAGTAGGGTATTCCATAGAGTTCCTTTCTATAGTTCTGCCGTAAAATGCCATCCCAGACCACGAAACTTGTTCGTTTAGCCGTACCTATAAACCCTTCTGATTTCGGGTGCTCAGTACGATTTCCTTATTCAAATCCCGAGAAAGGTTTGGGGTAGGCACACCCTAAACGCCGAATTTCAGGAGTAACATGGCCTGGTCCAGTATTCCATTGGAAGGGGCGCGCTGCATTCAAGAGTTTGCAGCACAGCACAATCGATAGTAGGGTTTGCGAACTTTAACTTCAGATTTCAGAGTTTGACCGAGGCAGGTTGTCAGGTTAAGAATACAAATGTAAGGAGATATGGAGAAGAGGGATGGTTTGGGGTTCATAAGGCCTTATGCGCCGTTGCCTAGAAAGCGTGCCCCTTTGCCAAGTAGGACCATTTGAACCATTTTCCTTTCGTATCCCTGGAGAGCATCCAGGTGTGCCGTGGACGTTCGAGGCAGGTTTTCTTGCTCAGTTGAAGACCAAACACTTTATCTTTAAACAGCATTCCCCCTGCAACCCGAAACCCGAAAAGCCCACATATGCTTATGTGGCGTAATATAATGTACACCCAGGCCCTGTTCTGGTTATCAAGGTGAACATGATACCGTGATAAGGGTCCAAAGTACATAAGGTGCATTCCTTTCTTACGGGCTGTCGGTGCATGATTTTGCTGGCCTAACTGGCAGCATTTTTGATGCGCAGAATCTTGGCTTCTACATGCGACTCAAGCTTCCTTCAATTTGGAAGTGGTCGTTGGTCAGTACACCTAGCACCTGGGTCCCAGTCCAGTGTCGCATCTTCGATGCAGTAGATTGCTACAGCAAAACCTGTTGGCACTGCAGCATGCTTGATTCTGAGATGATAGAATGCTCGTTGCCTGAACCCTCCTCGCCCCCAGAGCTATACCCCAAACCCCCAGCCCGTTGGCAGGCCAGTTTGTTTCAGCAACCAGTTTCTCTGTCACAGCATCCTGGTGTTGGAAATCTTTCGGCTGACATCGGTTTTACCAGGCACTGGGAGGCTGAGTCCACGTTCAGGGGTTCATTTCAGATATTCAGATAATCGGATGATGAGTGTGTGAACGGGCTCGTGAACGAGCTTCACATGTGTCCTCGATCAGTCTTTGACACCTTGCTGCACTTGTAGATCTCGAGCCAAACCGCATGCTGGCGCTAGAATGCTGCCAGGATGCGTTTGGGTAGGGCGCATTTGAAGGACTCGTTGACTCCCACGACTGTGTAGTGGTGGTATTTTTCGTTGTTGGTTGTACTACTGCTATTATATACCGACACCACCACCACTTCCACCGCCAAAACCACGAAAGGGCAATATCAGTAGCATAACCAGCAGCAGCAAAAACACCAGCGACGAGAATAAAGCAGGCAAGCCGGAGCTGCAGCAACTATTACTACTGCCACAACCAAGGACGACTGCGGTTGCGGCTGCTGCTGCTCTTGCTGAGACGACGTCGACGACGACGACTTGTACTACAACTGCTACCGCTACTGGTATTGCTACTGCCAGTGCCACTGCCACTGTGCTAACTACTACCATCCGCGATTACTGCGACGACGACTACCATTATGAGACACAGTCCCTGCAACCATTGGGATGGTCTGAAACAATTATTTGTGTAAGGTTTTGTGTGAGCGAGAGTGTGTGCGGAAGTGTGAGGTTGAGTGCGAGCGGGGATTCTGAGTGTGAGCGGAAGTGTGAGATTGAGTCTGAGCGGAAGTGTGAGCGGGAGTGTTAGAGGGAGTGTGAGCATGAATGGGCCACTCACACTGCGGATCCCGCGCACACTCCCTCTCATACTTTTTGCTGTGTTTTACAGCAAAAACCGTGTGAGCGGACGTGTGAGCAGGAGTGTGAGCAGGAGTGTGGGAAGGAGTATGAGCTGAGCCGCAGTGTGAGAGGGAGTGTGGGCGGCCCATTCATGCTCGCACTTGCGCTCACACTCAACCTCACAATCAACCTCACACTTCCCGATGAGCTGGAAATTCATGCTCACACTTCCGCTCACACTCAACCTCACATTCAAACTCACGAAATATTCATTTCCTGGAATCCAAGCAATTGCAGGGCACCGTGTCTCAGAAGACTACCAAGGGTGATACATTATTTCCGAGTTGTACTGCAGTCTCGGCTTTCCACAACGGGTCCTTCAGGCAGGGAGGGGAATTCAAGTTCGGCCTGCTGGTGCTCTGAATGGTCAGCCTTGTCAGGCCAGGGACCAATCTTGGGTTTGGTTTAGGCTTCATAGGGTTTAGGGGTTATAGGGTCTATAGGGTTTATAGGGTTTAGGGTTTAGGGGGCTTTAGAGGGTTCTATACAGGGATCCATAAGTAAGGGTTCCATAAGGGATCTATACGGTTTGGGGCTTAGGGTTTAAGATTTAGGTTTTAGATTTTCGGTGTTAATGGTTTAGGGCTATATTGAATAATCTAACTGAAAGTATGGCAGAAAGATTCCCCAAACCCCAAGGTCTGGGTTTTATGATCGTAACGCAGGAAGGGTGCGTTGAATGCACTGTTCTGAGGCATGTCCGGCTGCAAGGCATTGTAACCACTTTGAAATACATCCGATTGTATAGTTGGTTCGTTGATTTACCAAGGTCCACTGTGTCATCGGATGTATTTTTCGCCTTCGTCATAGCAGCACGTCTTAATGTGTTTATCATGGTCATCGTGTGTCATATATGTTCTACGCCCAGGACAGTGTATTGCAGAAGGAGCAGCTGTGCGGCATGAAGCTTACGGCAAGGCATTTCAAGGTCACGTGAGTCAGGTCGTTCAGGAAAGTATTGTGTCACCCACTGAGTGCTATGCAAAGAAGATATGAGCCAACAGCATCACAATGAGTTTCTAGACCCAAATCCGCAAACCGCAGACACCAGCCTGTAAACTGTAAACCCAATCCTTAAACCCTAAAACCAAGTCTAAAGGTGCCTAAAGCAACAAAAGCCGAAACCTAAAACCCCAAACTCTAAACCTCGCATCCCAAAGCCTAAAACCTGAACCCAAATCCCTGGCATGCTCACCTTCCAGGCCAGCCCGCAGGCTAGGGCAAGCTTATTCGAAGCATCCGTGCAGTGAGCCGCACACGTGTGATTTGCGGACCTCAATAACCTAGAAGAGGTAGGGCTTGGGGGGGGGGGGGGGGGGGGGGGGGGGGGGCCTTGGGTGAGTGTATACAGGGCTTCGAAATTTCTCAGGGTTTCTCAGGAGGATGGAGACGTTACTAAACAGAGCAGCTCGAAGGGCGCTGGATAGAAGAACGATGAGGTTGTGCTACTGCACATATCCCCTGAACCGCTTTCGGCATGCATGGCTTTTGCTTTCTGTTTCGGTCCACTGCTGCTCGGATGCGTAAGACGTTCGCCGTGCGGCGATGTGATTCTACGGCTGCGGCCGAAGCGATTTGAAACGAAGGGCGCGACCCCACAGGGTTTAAGGTTAGCGTGCAGTCACTCCGTCGTCATCGTCAGCGTGATGGTGGCGGTGGAGGTAGTTGCAGGAGTCGGGGTGCACAGCATGAGCAGCTGCATCAGTAGTAGTCTTTTGCATGGTCTGTACAGCAAGTATACAGATACTATGTACTAGCTTGCATAGCTCAGGCTGGCTGTGTTTGGATCCGTGAGTGGAGTAGACATGGGCAATGAGCAGCTATCAAGCTCATTTTGCTGCAAGACCCTTGTTTAAATGGCTCTGAGGACTCGCATGTTGAAGTGTTTGGGCCGAAAGACCATACTATATAAGGCTTTTGGGCTCCAAGCTTTGAACTCAGACGAGGCTAACCCAAAGGGTCCAAGTAATAATATAGTATATGCATTGGGGGCCCGAAGATCTTCAAAGTACCTACTATGTTGGTACTTGGATATACATACCTATACATATATAGTGTGTAGACATACCCTCAGCCATACAAGCCCTGAGCCAGAAAGCCTAAAACCCAAACCCCTGAAAGCTTTCAACCCCAAAAGCTAAGCCGGGCAGCCATGCCGACCAGCCGGACCAGCAGCGATGCTAGCTCAAGCGTGTCCTCTAAGCCGCTTGGCAGGGGATATTAGTTGGGCTTTAGGGTTTTGGGTTTTTGGGGGCTCTGGGCTTAGGGGTTTGGCTTTGGCGTGTGTGCATGGATCTTGAAAGTAAGCAGACTAGTGGCATTTTGCAGATGTTGAACCATCAGTTTCATCAATTCGTGGGGTCTGGTCTAGGTACTGACTTTATAGGGGTCTTACAAGGACTTTTGGGAAGTTTGGTCAGGTCTTATAGGGTGTCTCCCACAAGCATCTTGGGAGGGCGAATACAGGGGCCTTTACTCTAAGGCTCGAAATAGCCCAAAAACCTTATTTAGCATGGTCTTTACGCCCAAAAGCCTCAAAATATGAGTCCTTGGAGCCTTAGGGTTAAAGTTCGATCAGTGATTTTGCGTTTTCATCGTCTACGTATAGAAGGACTGCAACGCTGTGATGCAATATCAGTGGTTTACAGGCGTTGTAGAAGCTTCCCAAATTTGCCATAGTCCCAAAGCCTAATTTCTAAATCCGAAGGACCCTAAACCCCAAACCCCGAAGGACCCTAAACCCTGAACCCAAGGCCCAAAAACCCTAAACACTTGAAGCTTGGCTTCAGGGAGTGCTTCTCCTGAGATTCTCCGACAGCTTCACGGGTCCAGAGTGACCGATACGAACAGAAGCTAATTGGAAAGCTACCCCTTCGTCAGGACGTGACCACATTATACCCAAAGTCATTTTCCGCTTGTTTGGGTGGCTAGAATTCCAAGGCTGTTGAGTTTCGGGGTTTGGAGTTACAGGTTTCAAGCGAGCTTTCACGGTTCAGATGCTTGGGGTTGAGGGCTTGTAGGGTTTGAGCGTAGATAAGGCATTCACGTCTTGTGCACGGCTTTTCGGAGCATGGCTGCGCAGGGCTTTAATCCATTATAGTCCTATGGAAGTGTACTGTTTCGATGATTAAGGCCGCCATAGCAGTATAGCAGGGTGCGTTTCGAGAAATCAGTAGCTTATGAAAGCAGACTGCAGCGTCGCAAGGCCAAGCTTTGAGAGGGTAGAGGGTTTGGGATTTGGTTTTTAGGAAAACCCTAAACCCTAACCCCTAAACCCTAATAGAAGCTTCACTAACCCAAAGGGTCCTATGTATCGATACAGCAGAATGCAGGGTTTCCATAGTAGGAATTACCATTATGATTTAGGAAAGTATCCCTCATAACATTACAAAGGACCCTTTGGGTAACTACAAACATAAGTTCACATAACCCAACTTTGTCATTTTGAGAGAGATATGGCTCAAACCCCGAACTCTAGACCTCAAACCCTACACCATTCTTAACCCAATGCCTAAAGGCCTAAACCGTGAACCCTGTTTCCTAAACCCTATTCAAAGAGAAGTTTCGGGACAGATGTTCAATTTCCTTTATGGTCCAGGTAGCCTAAACCCTAAACCCTAAACCCTAACCCTAAACCCTACACTCTAAACCTCTAAACCCTCCGGGAGCCTTTAAAGTGCAACCCAGCATTCCTAGACCCTCAAGATTCCCGAGTAGTGCCCTTTGTTGTTTTGGGGGTTCCTTTCACGGGACCTATAAGGGTACCTTTAAGGGGTTCCTTTAAGGGATCTATAGGGGTTTTAGGGTTTAGGGTTTAGGGTGCCAAAGGGTCCAAGTACCATTTTAGCAGGTGCTTAGTAGGTATCTGGGGCCCCAAAGTATATCCGATACTGCTACTTGGACCCTTTGCGGGTTAAAACCCCAAGGAAGAAAGAGGGTACCCTTATCCTAAGGCTCAAAATAGCCCAAAGCCTCATACTGTACGGTCTTCAGGCCCAGAAGCCTTAAAATATGAGCCCTTAAGGCTCTAGGGTGATTATTTAGGGGTCACTCAGGCGCCCAAAACCCTACTTATAGGATCATGGGGCCTAGTAACTAGGGTGATAATTAGGGTGAATATACTTCGAACTACGTATAACCTCAATTAAGGTACTTGTAACCTTACTTAAAAAGTCCCATGATCCTCCAAGTATGTTTCCTGCATGTGTCATCCAGCAGAGGCCGGGTGCTAGAGCCTCAGCTTCAAACAGCGAGGCACGAAGCGCAGCTCGAAGTACTACGTAGTATACTGGGTTCAGGGATTAGGGTGTTGGGGTTCAGGGTTCATGGAAACTAGCTAGTAGGGTTCAGGGTTTATTTGGTTTAGGGTGTGGGCGTCAGGGTTTGGGGTTTACTGGTAGGGTACAGGGTTTAGGGCCTTGGGGGAGGGGGGGTGTAATTAGGGTTTATAATCACACTCGAAATCCTAGTTTTGTTTTAGGGTCCTTCCTTGCCCGAGACCTGTCCCTACACCCTAAACCCTTTGTCTCCAAGGACTCAGATGTTGAGGCTTTTGATTTTGGCCCCAAAGGCCTTGTAGTTTCCAGAACATGTGCGAATATGAGCTTGAGTAAACAACCCTAAACCTTCAACCCTTGACAACGAGCCCCTGTAAACCCGTAGCCCGGCCCTGAACCCTGTGGATATCTAAGCCGTGGGCACCTCTCGTTTGCAGAAGAACCAACGAGAACATCACCAAGCCCTGAGGGCCCAGGTATAAGACCCATATGGGTGGTTGTCAAAATTAGGGTAGTTTTTTGGGTCCTTCTCATAATACGGCACCTGATATTTAAGGTACCCCAAAAGGGACCACATATTTTTGATTTTGACACCCACATATTATATACGTTGGACAAAAACTTGGATAGTTCCATACAAGTGTTTTTTGTTCCTGGTTTCGAGTATAGTACAAGTAATTAGGCGATATATAATTTTCTCAGTGGGTTACTTAGCAGCCTGGTAAAGTGCTGCTACCCGTATATGGACTACTTGAAACCCATACTGTTGATGGACAAAATCCTGCATGACCTTCAGGACCCTAAACTATGGAAATTATGGTGTATTCCTTATACTGTGTAATGCAGGATTTTGTCCATCAGCAGTAGTAAGGACCCTTAGGGAAGGAGACCCGGCTCATGTTCAGCACGTCTCGGCACCAGTAGCTTGCAGATGGCCGTGCCAAAACGCACACAGTTCTATGGTGTTGACAATGACCCTAATGTAGGGGCCTAAATGACTACATATACTATTGTGGGGGGATCCTCATTATGGTTGTATTATAATGGGCCCCACAACCCTGTTCTAATTATGAAGGCCTATATTAAGCCCTAAACCGTAACATTGACATCAGGGAGCCCAGCATGGACCGTAACGCATAGCGTTCTTTGTTGTTTGCCCAGAGGGTCCATATTCACTGCCATTATGGAATTGGGTACCGGAAGACCATCCCCATTATGGCTTTGGGTACCTAATCCATACGTAGTGTTAGTGTAAATGGACCCTCTGGGGTATAAGCACCCCCCAAAGCCAGGTGGCTTCGCCTTATTTCTAGGAGACACCGGTACACACAGCAGCACATGATAACAGCCAGATCACAGGTCGTAACATAGTAGCCTGACCCTAAGGCTCCATGTACCCATATGGTATGTACTTAGGCCTTAAGGTACCTAAAAAGGGACCCTTTTAAGGCTTCAATATCTATTATACAAAAATACACGGGGCCTTTGGGTGAATAATTGCCAATATTGCTTTTGAGGACTACAAGGGCTCTATTACAGGACCATTGGCGTCCTGGAAACCCCTAAACCCTAAACCCTAATCCCAATGACGGAGGGTTGTGAGATGATGATCGGCTGAGAGGGTTTTCTGTTCCAGTATGTCAAAGGTTTCGGCATCCTATGCTCGCCTGAATAGGCTTTGGGTACACTTCGCGTGGACCCAAAAAGGAGCCCTCTAAAAAGGAAACCCTAAACCCCTAAACCCTAAACTCCTAAACCCTAAAACCCTAAAACTCTAAACCCTAAACCCCTAAACCCCTAAACCCCTAAACCCTAAAACCCTAAACCCCTAAACCCTAAACCATAAACCCTAAGCCCTGCTCCCGAAAGACTTCGTAAGGCCCCCCACCTGAAGTGCAGTCGGCCAGGTGTCGAGCAGCTTAACGTCCGTCGCCTCCTCTTCCAGCCAGGAGGGCTCAGGGTTTCGGGTTTACTGGTAAGGGTTTGGGGTTAAGGCTTTAGGGCTTTCAGGGTTTAGGATTTAGGGTTTAGGGTTTTCTTTAGGTTCTGGGGTTCAGGCTTGAGGGTTTAGTCTGGGATGGTTTGGGATGCTTTAGGAGGTTTAGGGGTTTTGAGTTTGTAGCATTTAGTGTTAGTGCAGTCAAGAGTCTCCGTGCAACGAACCCAATATGAAATCCTTGCGTGTAGGACACCGCCGAATCTGCGAACTCGCAACGCGAGCTGAGAGCCATGCAATCCACAGGGTCTTGAGGGTAATTATCTCTTAAGGTGTAGGGTTTAGGGGGGTTGCGGGCTTTCGTCGTGGCCTGAAAGCCTTCACCCTCGCTTTGTTTTTGAGGGGGCCTTTCACTGTGTCGCCCGCCAACCACAGAAAGAACTGAACAGGTAGGACAAGCCCTATTTTCCTCATGCAATGGAGCATACTGAGTCGCAGCTGCATTGTTTTATGAGCTCCTAGCTCTCACGTGTCATTTTGGTTCGCACTACTTACATATATTTCACATCACGCTAAGCCCACGATTGGTTGGCCTTAAGGTCGCACCTGCTGAATCCTGTATCTACTAGGTAGGGCTTTGGGACATTTTACATTTTCCTTCCGGATGACCCAGGCACCTGCTTTGCTGTGCCCTTTGTGCATAACACCGTCCCTCAGGATTTGTCGTCGAGTGTCAGTCAGGAGGTTATTCGGCCATCATGCTTCGACCGCGCGGATCGCACATGGGTGCCATCCACAGGATTCTACGGCCGAATGTCTTGGCCGAAACCTGCTATTCGGCTACCAAAGCTCGACGGCTCCCAGCCGGAGCATTTGAATGCCATGCGGCTGTCGATGATTGGCGCTCGATGCTTCGGAGGGAAAGAAGTTGACACTAGGACATGCGCCGCCTTAGGATGGACCTTTGTGAGGCAACACACTCACTACAAGGCCGCCCACGCCTCCGATCAGACCTTTGGGCATCTCTGTGATTTGATTCACGGCGCTCATCTTCTTGCAGCATCGAGCGTAGCTGCAGGGTTTGGGGTTTAGCCGTCGGCTGCTTGTTTCTCTCAGCCGAAGCTCGTTATCCCGATACTTGCCCTGCGAGTGACGCTCTCACAGGCAGTGATTTTGCATGTTCTAGCCCATCGTGCCCTACACCTAGGCCTCAACCGCACATAGGCCTTAGGGTTCCATGTCTGTTCGACATTGGGTGCTTGGAGGCGGCGATCGTAAACCCTGAAGCCCAAAACTACCTAAACCCTGAAACCCTAAACCGTGGGAAGATCCCGCCATCGTTCCAGGCATCTCGCTTGCCGGCGAGCCAAGGTGGATCCCATCGTGATCACGTTACTTGATGGAGCAATGATGATCGCAACATTTGGGACTGTGGGACTGCAGGCCATCGATAGTGATAGTGACACGACGTGAACCATAAACCCTAAATGGCTAAACCCTAAGCACTGGAGTAAGTGAGTAAGGTCCTCCTGCAAGATGGAAATCTTAAGACTTTGAGTTTCCGACAAGTTCGACTCATCCTCAGGGTTCGTTTGAGGGTTCCTCTCAGGACTCTATACGGCTTTACTTGGAGGATCATGGGACTTAGTAAGCAAGGTCATAAGTACCTTACTTGGGGTTATAAGTAGTTATAAGTTATAAGTATAGTTACCCTAATTATAACCCTAGTTACAGAGTCCCATGATCCTTTAAGTAGGGTCGCAGTGGAGTCAAGGTACCTATAATACGTAGTAGGTGACAGTTTGAATCTTCCTGGGCTACGAAAAGCCTAAACCCTAAACCGCCCCAAACAAAACAATCCCAAAGGTTCGGCTGGACAAGCAAATGCAGACCCTTCACGTGAGTGGTTCTCAAAATTATGGTCCCTCTCTGGGTCCATCATATATTACGACACCTATTATTTAGGGTACCCCATAAAGGGATCCCTATTTTGACAACTACCCATGTGATAAAACCCGAAACCCAAAACCCTGCTACTTACCAGTCCACGGGTCGAGGTTCTATGGTTACAGGGTTTAGGGTTCTTGGGTTTAGGGTTTAGAGATTTGGGGTTTAGGGGTTTAGGGTTTAGGGTTTTGAGAAATTTGGGGTTTAGGGTTTAGGGGTTTAGGGTTTAGGGCTTAGGGTTCTAGGGTTTAGGGTTTAGGGATTTCCGAGGTTCCTCAATGATACCCTTTTGCCCTTTCTATTTTGGGGTTTTACGGTTAAAGCGGAATACCAGGACAAAGGCCACCCTAATTATCAAGGGGCTACTGGAGAACCAGGTTAGGGCCCTTGAAGAGAAGGGGTTAGCAGTCAGAGGCCTGCATTACTTGAGAGGATCATGGGTTATAAGCTGGTTACTCAGCCCCACGATCCTTCCAGTAGGGTTTAGGGATTTGGTACCTTCAAGCTCGGGTGCTATACCCTAGGGCTCAAGACTGTCCAGAAGCCTCAGGTAGTAATGCAGGGGTCTGATATAAACCCTAAACCCTAAACAGGAGCTCAAAAAAAATCTAAACCCTAAACCCTAAAACCTAAACTCTAAACCCTAAACCCTAAAACCTAAACCCTAAACCTATACCCTAAAACCTAAACCCTAAACCCTAAACCTAAACCCTAAAACCTAAACCCTAAACTCTGAACTCTAAACCCTAAACCCTCCGGGAGCCTTCATCTCGATGGTTCCTTTGAGCTGTCGGGTACTGGTACATTAAGCCCACGTAACCTACCTTTTTAAGGACTTATATAAAGAAATCATATTAGGAAACCCCAAAAAGGTAGGTTGTAAAACATTTTTTACCTTTTTAAGGATCTATATAAAGAAATCATATTAGGAAACCCTAAAAAGGTAGGTTCCTTAGGGTCCAGGTAATGATTACGGTCTTGAGAGTTTTCACTCCTCAGCATTTGGGCCCGAAGCTCTCCTTCAATAGCTGCCCGGCGTGGCCGTGTGTTCTTAGTCTTCCGCTGGCCTGTGCCAGATTAGAACATGCAGACAACAGCAGAAAATCGACCTACACACTCGGATGGCACCTTGGCTGACGTTGGGTTTTTTTGTCCCTCCAAGGGTTCCTGTAAGCATGAAATGGGTGCCTTGAAGGCGATCCGTGGGGTTCAGGACATTCAGGGTTTTGGGGTTTGGCGCTTAGGCTCTGCACTCTACCCGTTTCCACTCCATCCTCAATCCTGCAGTGTGCGGCAAGAGAGATAGAGAGATAGGGAGAGTAGGTGCAAGCAGCTTGAAATGTGGTTACAAACCTGCATCTACATCGCCTAACCTTTTGACCCCGGCGGTATACCCCCAAACCTTGAGCTCTTGAGAAACCCCGTACAGAACCTCAGAACGGCACCCGTAACCATAAGCTCTTTTGTGGAAACCGACTCAGAGCGTTGTAGTCAAGAGTCGGGAGGTTACCTCCTGCTGAGCGCCCTAGGGGTTCAAGTTTTAGCTTTTGCTGATCAGTTTTTGTGGTTCGATCCCTAAGAAGAATTGAAACACGGCTTTTGGTTTGGTGTGGGGCGACAATTTTCGTCGCTTACACAGCAGGACCTTTGTGGATTTATGCAGTCTGCCTTCATACCCCTAAACCCTAAACCCCTAAACCCCTAAACCCTACACCCTAAACCCCTAAATCCCTAAACCCTACACCCTAAACCCCTAAACCCCTAAAGCCCTAAACCCCTAAACCCTAAACCCCTAAACCCTACACCCTAAACCCCTAAACCCTAAACCCCTAAACCCCTAAACCCTACACCCCTCCTTTCATACTCCCTTCAAGTCAGCTTAACGCTGGAAGACCTGGGGCCCCACGAAGTGAAAGAGACATGTAACCGGGGTCATAAGTAGGTATAAGTAGAGCTACCCTAATTATAACCCTACTTAGGGGTACTTTGAAATGATTTTTAGTTTTTGGGTATTATAATCCCTAAGAAACTGCTAAAATTACAATTTTTGCTAGGGTTCTAAGTTCAGTATAGCCCAGAGGGTCCATACCTGGAGCCCCAAAGTATGCAGAATAATAGCCTTGTATAATTATAGGTATTGGGCTATTGTTTTACCTACTTTTGAGGGTCTAGGTATACACGACCATTATGCAGTTAGTTCCTAACAGACCATCCCTATTCTGGTTTTGTCTCAGTTCCATAGTATTTAGTTGTGTATATGGTCCCTCTTCTCTTGCAACTTTCACGAATAGAACAGCCGTCGAGTTCCTCAAGCCATTCTTCTGACTATGCTCTAAGATACCCAAAAATGACAGTCTAGCTATTGCAGCCCCTTTTTCCCGAATTAATGTAGATATGCTATGCCTGCATGCAGCAGGGGTCTCGATAGCAGTAGTATTGCAAAGCTGCAGTAGATCCTTGCTGAACTGCACACGCTCCCAGGACTCGGGCTTGTTTCGTTCCGTGTTCTCCGTAGTCTTTCCCATTGCCCCCAAACAGTGCAATCATCCTACAATCTAGCTGTAGCCCCCAAAGCCTAACCCTAAACCTGTCTCCTATCAAGTTAGCTAGAAGCCTGACACCCTGCGTATATCTCCAAAATCCAAAACCCTAAAGCCCTAAGCTCTCTACAAGGATCCCGTACACGAAGTATCTGCTGATGCCCTCTGATTTATTTAGGGCTTGCTAGGTTTCTGTAACCCTGAGGGCCTTCGGCTATGGCTCCACGTAAGGGTTCCGTTAAGGGTTCTATTCCCCTTCGGGTATGTATTTGGAAAAGATATGATAAGTACTTTTGGGGTTTGGATATAGGGTTTAGGGTAGCTCCCCTTAAAGGAACGCAAGGGAAATCCTGTAGATCCCGTTCAAGGATCCCTTAAAGATCCCTGTAATTGAGCCCACAGGAACTCCTACTTGGAGGATCATGACACTTACTAAGTAAGGTTATAAGTACCTTAATTGGGGTTATAAGTAGTTATCAGTATAGATACCCTAATCATAGCCCTAGTTACTATAAGTCCCATGATCCGTTAAGTACTGATAAACGCTACTAAACCTCTTAGATTCTACCTAAACTCTAGACCCTAAACCCCTAACTCCTATAGATCACTTTGAAGCCCCTAAACCCTAAACCCCTAACTTCTATAGATCCCTTTACAGAACCCCCCCAAAGCCCCTAAGCCGTAGCCTGCCCCCGAGGAGTTCAACGTCGGATGTCAGCTCTCGGGCTGGAGCCACCCAATGCGAAATTGCTGAGGCCATATAGGGGTTCCTTTAAAGGGATCCCTATAGGGGCTCCTCTAAAGGGATCTATAGGGGTTCCTTTGAAGGGATCTATACCTGGACCCCAAAAGTATGTAGAATAATAGCCTTTTATAGGTTTTGGGCCATTATTTGACCTACTTGGGGGGGGTGTCTAGGTAGGGGTTCCTTTAAAGGGAACTATAGGGGTTCCTTTAAAGGGATCTATAGGGTTCCTTTAAAGGCATCTATAGGGGTTCCTTTAAAGGCATGTCTAGGGCCCCTTTAAACGGATCTATAGGGGTTCCTCTAAAGGGATCCATAAGTAAGGGTTCTATATGGGATCTGTAGGGTCTAGGAGTTTAGGGTTTGGGGGTTTAGGCCTAGGGTTTAGACGTCCGTGTACCTTAAGTAACCCTAAACTCCCTAAACCCTAAACCTTAAAGGGCTCCGTGTTACCGTCTCCTACAGTTTATTTGCGGCTTACATACCCAGACGGTCCATACATTCTACCATTACGGTCCGAAAAGTTTTAGGACCATCTCTAGTTTGGTTTTGGGGACCTAATTCCATAATAGGATTATTTGCGGACCCTCTTGGATACCCTGATGCCTGATGTTTGTTCTAACTCAGGTACGGCCCCCACTCAGTAATAGTTGAAGAATGTTCATAATATAGATATAGTAGGACCGTAATAGTAGCCCTATTATAGACTCTTACTGTATGGGGGCCGTACCTAAGTTCTAAGTCATGAGGGAAGCACTCGAGTGAACCAACCTTGCACCAGCTGCTCCCGCCATGGCGATTGCCCCTAAAACTCAAAGGGGAAAAGGAGGGACCCTTCATGGGGACCCCTACCCTATAATGGGCTATATAATAGCTATATTAAGGGTATATGCCTAGGGGTTCTTATTAAGGGTCCCTCCTTTTACCCTTGGATAAACCCTAAACCCCAGACCCCCGGGAGGATGGGACCCCCAATTTGGGGCCCTATGCTACTAAGGGTACGTTATAGGAACCCCCATTAAGGGATCTTCTTTTGGTATCCTCCCGGGGGTCTGGGACCCTTCGTTTCAGGATCGGAAGCTGAAGAACCTAACTCTGATCAGCTAGGGGTTTAGGGTGTAGGGGTTTGGGGTTTAGGGGTTTAGGGTTTAGGGTTTAGGGGTTTAGGGTTTAGGGGTTCAGGGGTTAAGGCGAGCAACACGTCCAGCCTGTCATCTACCACTTGTTTTTGTCATTCGCTCATTCGTTCATCAAGCAACAACGCAACGAAGGAACCCACACCTTGAGAATCCTTGCACCTACCTGAAGCACCTAAAGTTGAACCCGTGCTGGAGTCAATGTTACCATCTACACCCTGAGGGTCCATGTACCCAAATAGTATATACTTTGGCCTTAAAGTAGTCCCTATGTAGGTACATTGGGCCCAAAGTATATGCTATTTGGGTACATGGACCCTTAGGGACAGGTACACCAAATCGTATATGTTCAGTGGGTTTGGGGCACCAACAGGACACGTAACTCGAAACCCTGAACTTCGGTTACGCGGGCATTTGAACCTCGAAGCCCCAACCCTAAACCCTAAACCCTCTAAACCCTAAACCCTCTAAACCCTCTAAACCCTCTAAACCCTCTAAACCCTCTAAACCCTCTAAACCCTCTAAACCCTCTAAACCCTGACCCTAAATCCTAAGCCCAGCAATCGCTGTTCAGGAAATTCCGCGCTCGCGTTGCTGTAGCAGGCGGGGACTTTCTGATGCCCCAGTCCGAGGTTCTTGGCGGTTTAGGGTTTAGGGTTTAGAGTTTAGGTGACCTGCTTTAGGAACCACTAGCAAGCCTGATGGGCCACCTCCTGGTCGGGCAGGAAAGGGCCAAGTGCCAAAGCCTGCTGGGCCACCCACCTCTTGGCACCCAGCAGCAGGCCACTTCTACCAGAAGACATGCCACCTCCTTGAGCACCACAAGGACAAGTGCCAGGGCCGAAGAAGAGAAATGCCAAAACCTCAGCTCCTGTGGAGCATGTGGAAGAGGAGACCACAGCAACGGCTGTGGATGTGGAGCTTGCGACAATGGCAGAGGATGCCGACCCAGCTCCAAGGCGGAGGAAGAGAAAGCAAAAGCCAACTGTCGTTTTGTGTGGGCGGTGTCGGGTTCGGGTTCAGGGTTGTAGGCTTACACTGCCGGGCCGAAGGTTTTGAACTGTAGGGCCTTTTATCTAGCCGTTACATACTACTGACTCCTGTGGAGTAGCAGAGTGCTTCAAATTTCCCTCTGCCGGCTAGCGGAGAAAGAACTACACCGTTTGGAAATATTCTACGGCTCCAGTTTCCATAACTTGGCGGGCCAGCACTTCTGAGGACGTGTCATAGGGCTTGGAATACCTTGTAATTGTACCCCTTCTAGTCCTCGTTGTAGGTCATTATGGGATATTCGCCACCTTTCCCCCTTCCATAAATCTGAAAGCCCCCTAGGTTTCCAGGAAAGGATGCTGGTCGTCGCGTGATACTCGTAAAAGTACATAAATAAACATTAAACAAATAAAATATATATATATATATATATATGTATGTGTGTATGTATGTATGTGTATATGTATGCATGTATGTAACAACAAGGACCATTTATAACCTTAGCCTTAGTTTTAAGCCCTATAGTTGAAAAAACCAGGTTGCGCCTGAGGCATCTGAACCAAACAGGGTCGAGACATGGGCTACAAGAGCCAAGGCCTAGACATGAGCTTTCAACCCTAAACCCTAAACTTTCCCTTTTTTAGGGTTTAGGGTTTAGGGTTTAGGGTCCTACACCTCTAAGAGATAAACCCCTAAGAAACCCCAAGCAGGAGCCTTCTCTAGTCATCGCCGTGCATTCTTCCGGTCGGGCTGACCCGCTCCACTATATTTCCAGCAGTTAACTTACCCTAAGGGTCCAAGTGCCCAAATAGTAGGGTTTCAAGGTCCAAAAACCATTCAGGGTATGGATTTTGGGCTCTAAAACCCTACTATTTGGGTACTTGGACCCTCTGGGTTAAAGCTCTATGTGTTAGCTCTGAACGTCTCAGACCCTATAAGCCCTCGACCCCCACAACCCAAATCCACAGACCGCCAACAGCACCCTTCTTTGAATCGAGCGCACCACTACAGAAGCAACGCCATGTACTATAAGGGCCTTAATAATTACCTGTACTATTTTGGGGGTTTCTTGTTTTAATTATAATATAATGGTCCTCAAGACCCTGTTCTCATTATTGAGGCCCCTATATTACCCTCGGACCCTCAGCTGTTCCCAGGTGAACATGTTCAACAGCTCAGAGCCGCCCCACAGCCAAACCCAACTGTTCAAGCACAGGCCATGCCTCCTTTCCGCGCAGGTTGCTTACTTAAAGGATCATGGGGCTTAGTAACTAGGGTTATCGTTAGGGTAACTGTAGATATAACTACTTATAAGCCCAATTAAGGTACTTATAACCTTGCTTACTAAGTCCCATGATCCTCCAAGCAGACTAGTTCAAAAGCTTAGGGTTTACGGTATTTGGGTTTGAGGCTTGCGGGACTAGGGTTTAGGGCATCGCATGTAGACACTGAACTGTAGAGCCAATTCTTGGCTGTGGTTTTTGATCCTGCGCATAGATTTTGCTACGATCCAAGCCCTAAACCCTAAACCCCTAAACCCTAAACCCCTAAACCCTAACCCCTAAACCCTAAACCCTAAACCCGGGCCGCCGTTTGGGGTTCCGGGTTGGGTGTAGGCTTCGGGCATCAAAGGAATGTGCCGGGCTTCAGGTTTAGGTGCCAGGTGGTCCCTTAATGGGGACCCCGACCCTATATTTAGGGTTTAGGGTTTAGGTGCCCTATAATGGACCATATAATGGGTATATTAAGGTTCTATACCTAGAGGACGCCTACCCTATACAGTAGAAGCCAGAAAGTTGGAATATCATTATCGTAACCCCTGTAAGGTAAATTATAGGGGATCCTACCATTAATCCATATTCCAACTTTCTGGAGTTCCCTGTAATGGACCATATAATGGGTATATAATAGCTATATTAAGGTTCTATACCTAGGGGTCCGTATTGAGGGCAGAGGGAGGGACATGATTGAGGGCGCAGGTTCACATCAGGCACCGTCTGTAAACCCCAGACCCAAGACCCAAAGTGTCCAAGTAATGGTATAGCATATACTTTCGGGGCCCAAATACCTACTATAATGGTGCTTGGACCCTTTGGGAGATATGCCCCACGCAAAACGTTGTACATGCCTTGATTGAACAACTGCTTAGTGTTATCTGGAGCCCGCCAAGCCCCATCAAAGGGCAAAAGGAGTAGGGACCCCTAGGTATAGAACCTTAATATAGCCATTATATACCCATTAAATGGTCCATTTTAGGGCAGGGGTCCCCATTATAGGGTCCCTCCTTCTGCCCTTGGACCCCAAGCCCAACAGCCAGAGCTGAGAACCCAGATTCTGCTTCCTACCTCTACGCCCCTGCAAAGTCCCCTTCATCCTCCGAAGTTTCCCATCAACCTGAAACCATACCTGGACCCTAAGAGACCTACTTTTTTAGGTTTCCTTGATATGATTTCCTGGAAAAAGTCCTTAAACAGGTAGGTTATTTGGGGTTAAGGTAAACCCTGAGCCCTAAACCCTACATGTATGGTCACTGCCACGGCCCCTTGAGCATTGCAAAGCTTGTGCCCTAAGCCGTCAAGCCGCAAGCAGAACTCTAAGCCTTATAAACCCAGGGTTTAGGGAAGTAGGAGTATGAGTAGGAGTAGGAGTAGGAGGATGACCAGGAGGCAACAAGGTTTAGGGTTTGAAGCCTCCAGCCTAAACTAAACCCTCCGAAACCCTAAATCCCCACACCCTCAAGCAACGAAAAATGTAAGAGCCCTCAACAGGACCTAACGAAACCCTACACCCCAAACCCTAGACCTTAATCTAGTTGCAGTAAACCCAAAACCCTCCAAAACCGAGCCCGTGTGGACTGCCCTGGCAGGCAGGAAGGAGGGCCGATGCCCACGCAGAGCAGTGATGCTCGCCAAGGCACTTTGGCGCTTCTGGACCATTCTCTTGGGCTTTTCCGAAGGGTCCCAGGTACTGTTATGGGAGAATACTTCTCCGAGTCATCATAGTAACTCTTTTCCTACTATTTTACCACATAGGTTTTTGGGCTCCTTTGGGTTTATATACTTAGAGGATCGGTGGGCTTTTCAGTACTGTGTAGACATAGAGGCTTACGGTTCGTATGATTGGTTATGACTCTAGTTGTTTGCTTCTAACCACACTTCTTAAAAATGCCCCTGATCCTTGCAGGACAGGTCTGACGATTAGTAATTGTCCATTCTGTATATACCATTCATTGTACGGAAGTTTCTATCCCACACACCACTCTGTTGCAAGGTTCTATATATTGCGGCCTGTAAGGGGTTACCCGTGGTTTAGTTCTGGGGCTTTGGGGTTTTAGGGTGTGACAGAGTGATGTTGAAGTGTATAGGTCTTATGAGGTGTGCTCGGTCATGGTTCGCATCGGTGCACGAGTTTCGAGAGACGGGCTGCAAAAGCTTACCCTAAGGGTCCAATTACCTAATTATCATATACTCTCAAAACTAGTAACCTACATCACTACTATCCCAAACCCGAGTACCTAATTATTGGGTCCTTTGGACCCTTAGGGTTAAGCTTGCATCGGGCTGGAGCTGAAATACCAAACCCGCGATCTTTATACCCCTGAACCCTCATCCCAGAACTGTAAACCCTGAACTTCAAACCCTAAAACCCTACAATCTAGGGCCCCTCGGAAGGGATCCCTAAACTCCTATAGACCCCCCCTGGATCCCCAGAGGGTTCCTGGGAAACTACAGGGTAAAACTTAGGGCTTCTACAATAGGAATTACGATGATAGCTTGGGCAAGCATTCCCCACGTGGGTACTTAGCACTCTTTACATAAAGCCTTGTGAAGTCTCCTTATGATAACCCTAAACCCTAAACCCTGATATCCTAAACCCTTATAGTAGCCATTACCCTAAGGCTCCACGTACCCTTATAGGTTCCTTTATAGGTACTTTAAGGCCTAGGTATATACTAGAAGGGTACATGGAGCCTTAGGGTTATAGACCCCTTTCGAAGGAACCGTACTTAGGACCCTTAGGGCCATCGCGTTAAAAGACCCCGAGCTGGCTCCAAGGGCTTAGGGTTTACTTAGGGGTAATGAAAAATTATTTTGAACTTTTGGTTATTATAATCCTTAAGAAACAGCTGAAATATAATTTTTGCTAGGGTTCTAAGTTCAGTATAGTTTAGGGTTTAGGGGTTTCTGGGTTTAGGGTTTAGGATTTCGGGGTTTAGGGGTTTCTGGGTTTAGGGATTATGGTTTAGGATTTAGGGGTTTAGGGTTCCAGTCTGTCTTGCTGCGTTTGGGGGTCCCACGGCACATCCAATAGTAAAGACTTGACTAGAACAAGATTTCGGGGTACATTGTATTGCAATAGTATTCAGTGGCAAAGTATAGTATACCATAGTATAGTTTAGCATGGTATAGTATACCATGGTATAATGTGGTAGAGCGGCAGAGCGGAGCAGAGTACGTATAGTATGGTATGGCATGGTACGGCTATGGTATTTCGAGCATCCGCCCCCCCTGTGCTGACGACGGCACTGAGCTCCCTACACCCTAAACCCTCAACGCTAAAACTTTATACCCTGAACCCTAAACCCCTTTAACCCCTAGACCCCCAGAACTAACCACGAAACCCGATACTATACATCCCTTACAGAACCCTTGGGTATGGATCCCGTTAACGGAACCCCTCTTAGAGGGTCATGGGACTTAGTAAGTGAGAGTGCAAGTCCCATAGTTGAGTTACATGTAGATACAAGTACAGTTACCTTAATTATAACCCTGGTCACTAAGTCCCATGATCCTTTAAGTCTAGCCCAATGAACTGTTAAATTACCCTAGACTCCCTAGACGGTCTGAACTCCCACACCTTAAACCCTATGAAACTCAAAACCACAATCCCTACTTAAGGGATCTTGGGACTTAGTAACGGGGGTTATAAGTACGGTGATTAAACTTCTGTATGTCCCTACAGAAAGCTCGTTCCTGAGTAGTACTCTTTTGCCCTTTTTAGTTTGGGGTCCTCTCATTAACACCGAATAGTAGCAAAAAGTGTACCCTATAAAGGGCCTACTCATGCACCTTGGTACCCTTTAGAGAAATCGAACCCTTGGAGGAAGCCTAGTTACTAAGTACCATGATCCTTTAATCCTGCAAGTACCCCGGGACCCTTATAGAACCCCCATAAGAACCATATGAATCCCATAAACGAACCCTTAAACCCTAAACCCTGCTCCCTAAACCCTAATCCCTGAACCCTAATCCCTAAACCCTAATCCCTAAACCCTAATCCCTAAACCCTAAACCCTATTTCCTAAGTCCCCTACAGAAAGCTCAGGTATCCGAGGATCTTCACTTCCGAGGCTCATCTTCCCCCGGGGGGTTGAAATTTGGAGCACTTCCTTCCATCCTAGGGGGGGTTTAGGGTTCCTTTAAAGGGATCTATCAGGCTACCTTTAAGGGGCTCCTTTAAGGGATCTATAGGGTTTTAGGGTTTAGGGTTAAGGGTCGATGATATAAATCCTGCATTACCTGAATGGCTCTAGACTATGGAAATTATGGCATATTCCTTATTTACGGGGTAATGCAGGATTTATATCATCAACCGTAGGGGGGTTTAGGGCTCCTTTAAAGGATCGATAAGGGTTCTATAAGGGATCTAGTATAAGGGTGGTTCAAGGTTTCCGGGTTTAGGTTTCCGTTCCATCATATGAATTTTAGGGTTTTGGGTTTAGGGGTCGTTCCATCATAGGCATGTTAGGGTTTAGGGGTTGGTATGACTGCTCGGTTAATATGGGCTTAAGATGCGCTGCAACCTTTTCCGCTGCAGAGTGCCGCAGTTCGCGCGTTGATGCTATAGACTATCATGGTTTAAGTTTAGGGTTTCGGCTTTGTCAACTTCAGCTGGGACCACCCGAACGCCATCGCAGCCTTTCATTCCCGACAATCTCAGAAGTCCGTGCCTATGCCGAACACTAAACGCTCTAAGCCTGAGCCCAGACAAAGAGTCCTGTTCCCAACAACACGCATTCCTAGGGACCCTCAGAAAGGTGGGGGGAGGGTGGTAGGGGACTATATTTCCTTAAATAGGCCTTGTTAGGTCCTTATTGTGGCAAGGCCACTAACCCCTCTTGGGTCCTGATGACGCATGGCTTGCAGGAAATGTTGATGGCCTCGGTCCAGATGCTTGCAGCGAGTGAAGCAGAAGGGCCACGATATCTCAGCCTGCCGCAAGACTTCAGGCTTCGTGCCGTGTGTTTGGAGTCCTAAACCCAAAACCCCCTAAACCCTAAATCCTAAACTCCTAAACCCCTAAACCCTAAACCCTAAACCGGGTTCGGGTATTGAGCTCAAGACTAGCAGAACTACAAGATCTCTGCAGTGCACAGTCACGATTGGGTGATGGTGTCTGAGTCACAGACTAAGACATTCTTGAAAGAGCCAAGTAGATAGACCTCTAGGACAGTCACATCAGAAGCCCTTCGGAAGCAGAAGTGTATCTTGAAGCATTCAGACACCCTTAACAAGGGACGGTCAGGGAAACCTTCATTCTTCATGTTCTGCAGTGTGGTTGGTAGGTTCCTATTGGGGGTTAGATATCCGCAAGTATTCTACAGATTCTTCAGCTTTTCGCCGTTCAGGTTCGGCTTGGATCGTGCGTTTATGCTTTATACTTAAAGGATCATGGGACTTAGTAACTAGGGTTATAGTTAGGGTAGCTATACTCATAACTACTTATAACCCCAATTAAGGTACTTATAACCTTACTTACTAGGTCCCATGATCCTCCAAGTAGGGTTGACTGTGATGTGCATCAGTGGAGGGCCTTACTTCTTGCGAAGTCAGTGCTGGCTGAAACACTTCACTGCAGAATCTGCAAAACCCTAAGGGTTCAAAAGGCCCAATAAGGCACTTGGGTCTGGGATAATAGAGGTGACTATTTTGGAGATACTTGGACACTTGGACCCTTAGGGAGATTTTTTCCAGTCCCTGCCAGGGTTCGGGTCAAGCCAGTCTTGGTTGCCACAGTAGAGAAATCGAACCCTTGGAGGAAGCCTAGTTACTAAGTACCATGATCCTTTAATCCTGCAAGTACCCCGGGACCCTTATAGAACCCCCATAAGAACCACATAAGTCCCATAAACGAACCCTTAAACCCTAAACCCTGCTCCCTAAACCCGAATCCCTGAACCCTAATCCCTAAACCCTAATCCCTAAACCTAAACCCTAATCCCTAAACCCTAATCCCTAAACCCTCATCCCCAAACCCTAAACCCTAATCCCTAAACCCTCATCCCCAAACCCTAAACCCTAATCCCTAAACCCTCATCCCCAAACCCTAAACCCTAATCCCTAAACCCTCATCCCATATAAGTCCCATAAACGAACCCTTAAACCCTAAACCCTAGTAGCATTCGGTGGAGGGTTCCGGGCTCGAGGGCACGGGGAGCTTTACCAACGAACGTTGCTGGGGTGGGTTTAGGGTTTAGGGTTTAGGGTTTTGGGTTTTGGGTTTAGGGTTTTGGGTTTTGGGTTTCGGGTTTTGGGTTTAGGGTTTAGGGTTTAGGGTTTATGGTTAAGCAAGCAGGGGTGGTACAGAATGCCTGACTCACGGAGACCTCACCTCAAAACCAAGTTTCAAGTTTCCTCCATACTCAGAGGAATTGTTGATGTAAGGAGTGCTGTGTGGGACTGCAGTCCCAGTAGTTCAAGTCCTATACAATGCGTGCTGTGCTGCAGCATCTATAGTAGAAGCCAGAAAGTTGGAATGTGAATTTCCGCTTGCCCTTACAGGTAAAGTATGAGGAATCCTGGCACTAATCATCCTAAACCCATGTTCTAATTTTTTATGGAAACGCGTATTAGAGGATGTCCAGCCTAGCTGTTCGGGTTGCCAGGATGCGAAGGTTCTCTGAATTGGCGTCTAGCTCCATGTACAGCACCCATGTCCTTGGACCGGATTTTTGCTTCTACTTCTCAACAGGCAGGACTGCCCAAGACGAAATTCAAAAACCTCCGAAATCTTAATCACCCAAACCCTAAAGCCTAACCCTAAAACATCCTCCTCACCATTTTCCTCTGAACCCAAAGCGCCTTCACTCCTAAGCCTCAACCGTGTGCTGGGATTTGGGGTTCAAGCTGACACCCGATGCACAACAGTGTTAGTACAGGGTCCTTCATATCTAGACCATGGTTTTCTTGGGCATACCGCCGTATCCAGAGACTGTAAAAGAATCGGGGTCGTTTTTCTACTATGGAAATAGATCCCCGAAACCACGATGATAATGTAGGAACCGGATGAAGGAACCTCGAGCCTTTATTAGGGTTTCTTTCGTGAATCTACTGTTCGGGGGTTATAGGCCCAGGGTTTCTTAATCAGGTTCCTACATTAAGGAAGGGATTGGGGACCTATGGTTCACTATTGACCACGGTTGATGATCTAAATCCTGCATTACACATAACAAGGACTACACCATAAGTCCCATAGTTTAGGGTCTTGAACTCCAAGCAGGATTTATATCATCAACCGTATTTCGACCCCCGCATAGACTAGCTGCAGTGACTAGCTAGTAGAGTTTAGGCTTTATGGGTTATAGTTTTACCCACAGGCTCCATAGTAGTCCCTTCCTGTTTTTAAATTTAGGAGCCTATAAGGTAATCCCAAAAAGGAACGACAATGGAGCCCGTGGGTAGCTTGTTCAATGGCAGTAAAACCCCAGCAGCCATTATACGTATTTTGTCTATGTCAGGTCTATGGCATTACAGACTTAAGAGTGCTCCTACTTGGAGGTTCATGGGTAGTTCTTTGCGGGGTTGTAAGTAAGATAACTAGTTGTAAATATAACCCAAATTAGGGCACTTATAACCCCACTTATAACGACCCGTGAACCTCCAAGTATGGGTTTGGGGTTTATATAGGTTAAGGGCTTCGGGAGGCTCAGGGCAAAATGCACATTAGCTAAACCCTAAACCTTGCGTTCAACCTCACTTGCCGCTGAGCGTTAGTAGTATAGAAGCTTGACATTTGCTTCTGATATGCCTGGACCCACAAAATCTTCGCTTTGATGGGTTCCTCAGTGGGATTTCCTGATAATATAGATCATTAGTTATGCGGGTTCCAGGCAAGACTATAAGGGTAAGGGTAAGGTTGTCGGCAATGCAGGAAGGGCTGGTCGCGTCATATTTTGTGGGTGGTTAGGGTTCAGGGTGAGGGCTTGCTTTTATCCTCCAGCTTTGAAACCCTAGCATGGTCGCTAAGCCCAACGGTTTAGGGTTTAGGGTTTAGGGTTCAGGGTTTAGGGTTTAGGGTTTAGGGTTTGCGCTTGATCCGTCGGCAGTTGTGCGTCTGCGTCTGGCAGGGACTCCTTTCGTAAATGACACCCTGTGCGTGGTTGGGCTCCGCAGGAGACTCCAGATCCGCGGCAAGGGAAGCCTTCCATTTCAGGTTCCCTGTGGTGATTTCTTGTTTTCCTGGTATAAGGGCCTCATAAGAACCAGAATAGGGTTTTGGCGCCCATAATACTATAATCATAACAAGGAACCCCCAAAAAGTATTGGTAATTATTCAGGCCCTACAGTAGGTCCGTAAAGAAGGTTGGTTGTTGGGGTTCAAGGTAGTTTTAGGTTTGGGTTTTATGTAGGAAGCATTGTTCAGGACAGCTCGCGCCAGCAAACGAAAGAAGCTGTGTTTTGGCAGCTCATGGATGTTTTTTGCTCCTACACGGGCTTTGGACCAGCAGATGCAGCCAGAAAGCAAGAGTGTACATGTATGTACCTATGAACTATATATGTCCACGACATATACAGAGTGTAGGGTGTGTCAGGGTCACTAGATGACTACGGGGAGAGAGAGAGAGAGAGAGGAACCATACATAGACAAAAACATAGACTTGAAACTTGAAACAAGCAAACAAATACAAACACATGTTTTTTACTTTTTTACACTGTAGTACACTACATTGCATGTTCATGTTATTTTGTATTAACTTATATGATCTCGTAGTATAATGCACTATATGATAAGAGTTTGTATTGTATAGTGTCATGTCATATCATACCACATCATTTCATACTCTGTATTGGTAAATAGTGTTATAAAACGGTCTTATTGTTATCTTACATGGAAACATGCTTGATTGTTTCGTACTGCATTCTATTTTATCACGTTCTACGTTATGCCATACTATTTACAACATTTTAAGCTGGGTTCTATTTTGTGTTTTAAAGTTTGCTGCTTTACGCATTTACTAACAGTTATGTTAAACTCTTTTCTGTTATATGATAATTACAGTGTTATTTCATATCACGCTATAACATGACACACAAGCTTATGTTTTACACGTTCATGCGATGTGAACTTGTATTTCTACGCCACTATAGTACACTAGTGTTTTAGATTATGCTCTGTAACATTAGATTTGTTCTGCTTTGTGATGCTTTATCACAAAATACCATGATATGTTCTAGCATCGTACAGTCTCTTGTATTACATGAAATAAGAACACCGCATATTACATTGTACTATATAGCAGTATACTAAGTTTCGCTCTAGTGCAACATGTCAGATTATAGCATGCTACGCTGATTTGTACTATATAATGATATATTATGTGAGTTTGTATTGTGCCTTTTTGCATTAACTGTGCTACTTCATGTTACATTGCACTACATTACATCGTACCAACAGGCATATTACAGACCTTACCATATCGCACTGTATCATAATGTATGATATGATACTGTCTTACCATATCAGTTCATACCGTGTCGTACCAGTTTGTTGTTGAATTGTTTATGGTATTTTGTATTTCGCCCCACGCACACACAAATACAAATATACATATATATATATATATATATATATATATATATATATATACAAGTACACATATACATACATATTTATATACATATGTGTGTATGTATGTATGTAAGTATGTATGTATGTATGTATGTAGGTATGTATGTATGTATGTATGTATATATATATATAGAGAGAGAGAGAGATAGCGAGAGAGTTTGCTTATATCAATTTGTTACATTCTTTGCGATTTGATTTCGTTTTTTGGTGTCGTACATTATTTGGACGTATGTAATTACATGTTTGTACATGTAGAAGGTAGTTAGTCCATACAGACACGGATACATATGTATACCTATATATGCATATATATGTGTTTGTGATGTGTTTGATATAGATGTCTATGCCCCCCGCAAACAGTGTAGTAGCACTTTGGGTATCTTGCGTCAGAGCCATTAGGGGCAAACAGATTCGAACTGATTGCAGTTTGTGTGCGGCTGTTTGTTACAGCTAATGCTGCCAACCTTGTAGTAGTTGTGGAGTTCTGCTTGCCACGGGTGCACGATCTACGGTTCCAGGTATGCCCGTACTCCCTAAGTGACCTCGAGCGTTGTTCCTTGCTTGAGCTTGGCGGTAGGCACGAATCCCACAATAATGATTCCCCAAGCACCTTGAAGATTTAGATTACGGTTTGTAACATCGCCGCATAGGACCTCAGCCGTGAACCACTTTCCATCCACAAGCAAACGGCGAAGCATCTCCGATTGCTCCAAAGTCCCGCGTTCTTTCAGTGCCACAGTGATTCCCAGTTCAGTTTTACCTGTCCATGTTGTCCAAAATACTGCCTCAAGGTATTCTGGCAAGGCTCGTTCACTAAACCCTTTTAGAATACCCTAAGCCCTAAACTTGCAGTCGTCCTGCCTGCAAGACGCGAACCCTGGACACTAGGCCCCGGACCCTGCGCCTTACCTTCCAAGAAGACTCCAGCAATGTACCGGCCTCCTTAACTAATAATTAGAATAAAGGGAACTCCAGAAAGTTGGAATATGGATTAATGGTAGGATCCCCTATAATTTAGCTTACAGGGGTTACGATAATGATATTCCAACTCTCTGGCTTCTACTGTAGGGCTTTGGGGTATATTGAAAGGAAATCGGACCTGGAAGCCGAGAGAGCACAACTGGAAACTATTCAACCTTCTACCTGACCCCCTTCCTTAAGGAGTGTAGGTTAGGCTCAGAGCTCTAGTTTTGTCATCTCTGAGTAAACCTACTTAAAGGATCATGGGACTTAGTAAGCAAGGTTATAAGTACCTTAGTTGGGGTTATAAGTAGTTATAAGTGTGGTTATCCTAATTATAACCCAAGTTACTAAGTCCCACGATCCTTTAAGTAACTGCCAGCTTTGAATGTACTCTTTGCATGGTGATAAAACTTCTCGGCCCTAATCCCTTAACCCCAAGACCCTACACCCTAAACTAAAGGGACCCTAGTAGATCACCTTGGATTGAGCTTTGCCTGGTGGTATTTGGGCTTTCCGTCTCATCGTTCGTTTGATTCTGACCAGCAAGTTACTGTGCTGCACATTCCACCTGATGGCAGGCTGTCGCGCGCGCACCGCAGTTTTGAATTGTACGTCGAACCCCAAAGGTTATGGTATAAAACTGAAGAAGGCAACTACAGCCAAGCACCAGACAATAAGATAAGAACCTTGCGAGCGTATAAGTTCTGGGTCTTGGGGCTTGGGGCTTGGGCGCAGGAGCCCATAACAGCAAGCATGGTGGCTGAGCCTGCACCCGTTCCCCTGCAATCTCAGACCTAAACGGACACCTGGAGGCTCAAGCCATTGCTCCCGCTTTGGAGTAATTACTTACTTTGTGTTTGTCCCTTTTTAGGGGGTAATTACGTGTTTTGCTGTGTTGAAGATAGCCCTAAACCCTAAACCCTAAAACCCTAAACTTCAGAGACCCTATAGTCCCTAGACACGCTGCAGGGCGGGAGGGGGGTCGGGAGGACCGGCACTCGTTACTAGGTTCATCGCGCCTTAGTTTCAGCGTTGCGGCTGTAAGCCCGAAGCATTCTCAGATGGGCTGTAAGCCCGAAGCCCTATACCTTGTAAGGAAGTTGAACCTGCGAGTCTTTAGAGGTGAACCTTAATTAGAAAACCTACACCCTGGCTGTGCGCCAGACTGGTCTGTGCTGGGCCTTTCGTCGGGCAGAGACCCGTTCATGGCCGGGTATTCCATCAACCAAGTCTTTATTGTTTTTGGGTGGAGTTCGAAGCAATCAACCGGATTTCGATGAAGGAGATCTAACACTTCGGAGGTTTGGATTGTTCAAGAAGCCCAAATCTACCAGCCTAACCTGAACTGTAGTCCTCAAGCCAACTAGTAACTAGCATGTTCGGTTGCTACAAATTTCAGACCGGTGTGTGCTGTCTGAGCGCTTGGACCGGCTCCCCACCCTTAGCAGCGCGAGACTGCTTGAAACACAGAACCCTGAGTGATTGATAGCTTATGCTCTCCCGGCGGGGCCCCCTTTTTTATCAGCCTACTATATCATAGCCCAAAACCCGATGCTTCAATTCAAGGCCCAACGTTTTAGTTCTTCTTCAGGTTCCCATATGAGAAGGGACTCTGGGTTCACGGGGTAGTTTTTTTTTTTTTTTGAGGGGGGTCCCGTTGGTCTAAAAGCCTGAACCAGTGGCACTCCTTCATACAGCCATAGTGAACTTCAGGAAGTTGGAACATGGAGTCAGGATGACTATAGCGGTAGGATTCCCTGTAGTTCACCTTCCAGGATCCCTTAGAGGAGACCCTAAACCCTAAACCGGCAGCCCTAGTACCCTTAAGGGCAACGCCTTATAGTAGCCCGTAGTGGCAGGAGGATAACGATGTTCCAACTTTCTAACATCTGCTCTTGAGCCTTAGCCTTAATGTAGGGGCCTGAATAATGATTCTACACTAACATACCCCAAAACCCCACTCTGGTTCTAAAGGCATCCATGCTAATCCTCCTCGAGGCTGAACTCAATGCTGCTTAGAGTAGCGCCTTTGTAGGGTGTTTCGTGGAAGGGTCCTGGGACATATATGGGAGTTTCCGAAAATAGGGGTGCCTTATTTTGGGGTCCGTATAATAAGGATCCTACTATTTAGGGTAATTACTATATTAGGGCCCCCTACTTTATAAGTACCTTAATTGGAAGTTATGACAAATAAGTATAATGACGTGGTTACCTTACTTCTCGAATCGTAGTTACTATAAGTCCCACAATCCTTTAAGCAGGGTTTAGCTTTGGGGGCCGGTTTGGCCCCCAAAGCTAAACGTTCTGCATTCAGCGAGATCCGTTGAGCTACACTCCGCCAACAAGATCAGGCCGGGCTCGAGCCTAAATCGGGAAGTCTCCTCTGACAGGTTCCATTGGCCGATCCCGGCCGGCAAAGGTTTCTTGTCGGGCAGTAGGAGCGGCTTGGGGTTAGGGATTTAGTAGGGGTTTTAAGGTTTAGGGTTTCGGATTAGTCAGGGTTTAAGGTTCAGTCGCGCCGAGAGAGCTGTCGGCAGCAGCATTTCGCAAAGCCTAATATGTGGCAGCTGCAAAGGTATATCAAACAACTATTTGCTTTTTGTTGATACTAAAATCTCATACAAAAAGCTTCATAGCTTAGCCAGTGACAGAAAGAAGTGGCAAAGATGTTCGGGCTCGAACCTCGCCAGGTTTGACAAGGTTTGAAAACAGGAGACGATACTTGGTTACGTGGTTCAATCAGTACTGGCTACCAACAAATAAACAGTTCGCAAGACTGGTAGCATGCATAGTAGGCATCTTCCTCGCAAGGCGCAAAGGACCAGTAGGGGCAGCATTTAGAGGATATAGGAGCAACAAACAAAACGACGAGTTGCCGAAAGCTTTGTCAACCCTGCCTGATGAACCATTGAGGGCTTAGGGTTTAGTGAACCATTGAATCTGTTGTCTTACCGAGGCATGCCGTATCAATGCCCGACAGAAAAAGCCGTGCCTGTTGTCTTAGCATTGCGAAATTAGCAGATAGTGCCAGCTCCGATAAGACGAGCAGAAGAGCTCCCCATGTGATGGCAGGGAAGCATGCACCTAGAAGTTGAGTAGGTGTCATTGAACGTTTTGGGGTGTAACATAGGGGCTTGAATAATTACCAATACTATTTTTTGGGGGGGGTTCCTCATCAAATTATAGCAAAGTGGCCCCCAAAACCCTACTCCAATTATTAAGGCCCTATGTAGTATACCCTTCCCTTGCTAAACGTGCTCCCAAACCCCACAACCGGTAGCCAGAGTCCCATGCAAACGCCACAAGCCCGACCAGGACGCCCAACCCTTGAACCCCAGACGCTAAACACACCAAGGGGTCCAAGAAATAGTATAGTATTCCGGGGCCCAAATATCTACAAGGTACCTTTTATTTTGGTACTTGAGCCCCAGACCCGAAACAGTTAAGTATTGGCCGTTGATTGCAGATGCCGGGCTGCCAGCCAAAACCTCCATCCTAAACCCTAAACCCGAAACCCTAAACCCTAAAGCCCTAAACTAAGGCGTAAACCCCTGAAGCCTGAGCGTTAAGCCCAGCCACGCTCTCTTGCTTAGGGTTTAGGGTTTAAGATGATTTAGTGTTCAGGGTAAGCTTACTTGGAGGATCATGGGACGTAGTAAGTAAGGATCTAAGTACCAGAATTGGTGTTATAAGATGGTATAAGTACAGTTACCTTAATTTTAAGCCTACTTACTAAGTCCCATGATCCTTCAAGTATACCTCAGGCCTTAGGGATGCACAGATTGCGGATGGGTGTCGTTTCTTTACGGTCTACCTAGACATGAAGATTTTGGAGTTTTTCGGTTGGGGTTGGTTGTTTTGTCAGTCCTGATTTTCTGTTTCTACAAGTAGTGCTCCTCATATTATCGTTGTTCCTTTCATGCTTCTCATGTAGCCTTGACATTGGGTTGGCCCGATGTGGCCGCGACTGGAACGCCTTGTGCCTGCCGTGTCGACATTGAGGAACCAATGAAAAGGCGTTGATGCAGAACCCCAAGGTCAGATGGCCCTTGATACGTAACGCATTCAATACATCAACTCGAACAGCATGGCTGGAGACGGCCAAAGACAACGCAAGCAAGTAGGACGGTTTGCACAGCGGGAATACAACTTAACTGATGTGATGCCCTTCTTAGTGAAGCTCCCCAAAATAAAACAATAGCTCGTAACAGGGTATGAAGGAGCAGAACGCCTGAACGCCGCTACTTCCTGGATCTCTGGGAAGCAGTCTACTTGCAGGTTCATGGGACTTAGCAAACACTCGGGCTATAAGTAAGGTAACCATAGTTATAGTCACTTTATAACCTGACTTACTATGTCCCGTGATCCTCCAAAAAGGGCCCAGGAGTCAGATCAGACTGTCAGTGTACTGTAGGGGGCTTGATGACTAGAGCAGGGCTTGGACACTTTGGAGTATACATCAGTAGGCTCAGAATATGGAACCCTAAAGATCTTTATGAGTAATTGTTTAGGCGTTCTCTATATCATAGGAGGCCTTAATGCCCACAGTACGGACCTAATATTAAGGTGCATTTGATGAAGGAAGTATAATTAGTCCCCTACCCCCCTCCCCCTTACTCCCCTAAGGGTCCCTATGACTGTGTCAGTTCCCGTCGCGGCATCTGAGGGTCCAGAACCCTTCCGTGAGCAGCCCCAAGACTTGGTAGCTGGGTGGATACACTTTACACTTTTTGGGATAATATTACCACTACAAAACTAACCCTAAACCCCAAAACCCTAAACCCCTAGACCCTAAGCCCCTAAACCCCTAAACCCTAAACCGTTTGTGGGGGCTTATGAACTCAGCAACTAAGAAGAGCCGTTGCTGATTTTCCGAAGGGCTGTTCGCCTGGAGGGACCTGAGGTCCTCCGGTCGCACTGGGCTTAGGGTTTAGGCCGGCCTTGTCCTTTTTCATGGTTCCCCCAAAAGAAGTATCCGAAGACAGATAGGCGGGTTTAGGGTTTAGGGTCCTGTAGCACCTTTGAATTAATTAGAAAGTAGGGTCTCCATGTCGCTACTTTCAAATTTCGACATGTTTATGCGGTTTATGTTGCAAGTCGGTGTAAGCAACCTTCCCGGTGTATGGGATATCCACTGGAGAGGCAGGAGCATCTGCTCGCTTCTCGCTGGTTTCCTCTGTGCAGCAACTAGTGAATTAGGAGTCTGTTGCCCAGAGGGTCCATATGGGTAGTTGTCAAAATGATGGTCCCTTTTGGGGTCCCTAAGATAGTACAGCACCTACTATTTAAGGTACCCAACAGAGGGCCATAATTTTAACAACCACCCATATATGCTACCATAACATAATTAGGTCCCAAAGACCATCCCTATTATTCTTTTCGGATTCCTAATTCCATAGTAGGAGTATATATATGGACCCTCTGGGTTATGGTGTAGATATACTGCAGCGACTCAACTCTACCGGGAAGTTGTTGTTGTTTTTTAGTAAGTTCTGAAGACACGAATACTTGGCCCCTAGAGCCAACAGCCCTAACCCTTGACACGCCCTGAACTCTAAGCCCTGTTGGCGGCCCATTTGTTCGACGGAATTGAATGTCTGAGAAGTTTGCGCCCAGGCATAAGACAAACGAAGCGCGTCGAACTACCAATTCACTTTGCGTTCGGGGTTTTAGCTTCAGGCTCTAGGGTTTAGGCATGAGGTTTTACGAGTTGAAGCTTCCGAGGATAGGGTTTAGGGATTGATTAGGGTTTTAGGGTTTGGGTTCAGGATTATCTGGCACTCTCTGAGTCCCTAAGTTCAGAATTTGACATGTCCGCAGTGGTTGATTGTCTTTTTGTTGGGTTCCTCTCCGTGCTGGTAAACGGATCTTGGAAGCACTGTAGACAGACTTGTTTGCACAAGCTCCAAGTGGAGTAGAGCTTGATGCAGGAAGGTTCATTGTGTTGCACACGGCTTCTTCTTGTCGGATTCCACAACACACTGTGTAATTCTGATATATATATATATATATGTGTGTGTGTCTGTATGCATGCATGCATGCATGTATGTATGTATGTACGTATGTATGTATGTAGGTATGTACGCATGCGTATATGTATGTGTATATGTATGTGTGTAGGTGTGCATGTATGTATGGATGGACGGATGTCTGTATGCCTGTCGGTATGTACGTATGTATGTATGTATGTTTGTTTGTTCTATATACACGTCACATACACACAGAGGCATATCCATATATCTATATATGGGTACAAACGACTACGTACACATGTACTTATACATGTAGGTATGTGTATACCTATATAGAAGTGCAGGCACATTCCTGCATGAAGGGCTAATTTGCATTGCTGCTTTGTTGTCCAGGCTTCCAAACGTACCGATGTGAGGTGCCCTAACCGTCAGAGTAGTTTTGGGAGGGAGGCAGAAAGCTCACAGCATTTAGCAACATCAGCAATCAGGTGCTCGATGTATAGGGTTGTGCCCCAAAACCCTAAAACCTGAGCCTTAACATGCTGGACCTTAGACCCTAAACCATTGGAGTAACGGCATCGGGGGTTGAAGCCTGGCTTGAGGAGTTGGGCTGTGGGATTCTGTTTGCTTCCTGCGGGCTGAGGTCGAGGAGAAGCCCAACGTCATCAAGTCGCCCCACTATGCAGGTCGAGGTGGTGACATTGTGGATGAAGAGGCTACGAGGGGTTGAATTGCGAATTTAGCTCCCCGAACCTTAAAGACCTTAACGGTTTGTGTTTTTTAGGCTTCTACGGTTTGTGAGGCGTGTAGGGTTTGGGAAATATAGCACTGGTTTACGGTCCGTTAGGGTTTAGGGTTTAGGGTCGATAGCTAAACAGGCAACCCTGAAGAACGACTACCAGCCCGAGCTTGCATGGCTCCTTCGTGGGACTCCCACAGAGTCCTTGCTATAAGGGGCCTTAACAATTGCGAACTTTATTCCTATAGGGTTCCTTATTATAGTTTGTATACTATGCCCCCAACCCCATTCTACCTAGAGGCTCATACCCTACCCCTTTTTTAGGATACCTAGTTTTATGGATAGGATCTGATATCTGAAAAAGTAGGCGCCCTCAAAAAAGGGTAGGGTATGAGTCTTTTAGGAATTATTAAGGCCCCTACTTAAAGGATCCTGGGACTTAGTAACTAGGGTTATTATTAGGGTAACTATACTTATAACTACTGAAAACCCCAGTTAAGGTAGTTATAACCTTACTTACTAAGTCCCATGATCCTCCAAGTATACGAACTTTAGGACCCCAGCAGGCGGCCCACATACACAGGAAACCGTGAATCACAATATGAAGCACTGGACCATGGGTTTAGGGTTTAGGGAGAAGCATCGCGTAATTTCAGAACCCGAAAAGTGGCTCTGAAAACCGTAAGGACAGCCTGAACGCCAGACCTCAGCTGATGCACAAACAGCCTGGGCGGCGACGGTTTAGGGTTTGTTGGGGTTTAGAGTTTAGGGTTGATTAGGGTTTAGGGTCCCGAATCCCCAAATTCTAAACCGAAGACACCTGGACGCACAATCCCCAACCCTATTTCCCGCCAAGGCGCCCAAAGAAGCCCCTGACACCTGATTACACACAACCATTCACAGGCGCCACATCTTAGACTCTACACTTTGACCCATAAAAACTCTATACATCCTATCGGCGCCGACGCTGTGAACTCTATAAGCCCAAAACCTCCAAAGTCTAAGCCCTACGACGAGCTCTGAACCTTTATACACCCTGCAAGCCCCAAGCGAACTCTCAGCATCCTAAGCCTAAAAGGCCTAGGCCTCACCAGCCGTACTTGGAGGATCATGAGACCTAGTAGGTACGGTTATATGTAATTTAATTGGGGTTGTAAGTAGCTATAAGTTTAGTCACCCGGATCATAACCCTAGCTACTAAGTCCCATGACCCTTTAAGTAGAAGCCCCTAACCCTTCAAGCACATCGTATACACTATAAGCCCTGAACCCACTGAACCCCATAAGCTCCAACCCCTAGAAATGCTGAACGCCCTAAACCCTAAACCCTAAAATTCTAAATCCTAAACCCTAAACCCTAAACCCCTCAAAGCCCCTGGGCCCCGTTAACCCTATAAACCTAAACCCTGTCTACCTGAGGCCTCTACACCCTAAAACCACCAAAGCCTTGAACCCTATAAGTCTATCACCCATACAACGCTTATTGCCCTAAACCCAACTCCAAAACCGTAACTCCTGTAAGTTTAAACCGCTCAACCCTTTCACCCGGACCTACTTAAAGGATCATGGAACTTAGTAACTAGGGTTATAGTTAGGGTAATTATACTTATAACTACTTGTAACCTTATAACCCCAATTAAGGTACTTATAACCTTACCTACTACGTAAGTGCCATGATCCTCCAAGTATAAGCCATCAGCTCCGCAAACTTTAAGAATGAGAAGCTCCTATAACCGACAACCCCTATCCCTAAAACCTAAACCCAAAGTCCTAAATCCTGAAAACTATATCCTAAACCCTAAATCCTAAACCCAAAGATTCTAAATCCTAAACCCTAAACCCTAAATCCTAAAAATCTAAATCCTAAACCCTAAACCGCCAAAGCAGCTTTCAACTAAAGAAGTGACGAGGAAGCCGAGCCCCTCCTCGGCTCGGAGGTCATGTCTCAGCCTCGGAGAATTCGGGCTTACCTTTGGGCGTCAATGCACGGATACTACGGTGGATGATACAAATCCTAGGGTTCCTTTAAAGGGATCGATAAGGCTACCTTTAAGGGGCTTCTTTAAAGGATCTTTAGGGTTTTAGGGTTTAGGGTTGATAGAAATCCTGCACTACTACCTTAAGGGCCCTAGACGATGGGAATTATGGTATATTCCTCATTATGGGTAATGCAGGATTTACATATCATCAACCGTAGTTCTCGTACTAATACTAAGGCTCCTGGACCCTTGTAGTGAGATCCCAAGCCCTAGCCCCCAAACCCGGACACCCCCCAGAAGGATCAAGACCTGTTAGGCGCCTTAGGGCCTGAGGGTTCTTCTAAAACTATGTTACATGTGGTTGTTTACATGTGGTTTGTGGTTTAGGGTTTAGGGTTTAGGGTACAGGGTTTAGGGTTGTCAACCCGTTTGTTGGTGTTAATAACCCAGACGCTTGAACTTCCATCACCCTAAACCCCTAAACTTGCAGGGCGTGTAGGTTTGGCACTCAGGCCTTGCATTCTGGCTTTCCGGAGTGTAGGGTTTGGGCATCAGGGTTTTGTGGGCTCGGGGGGGTTGGGTTTGTATTTTGGGATTTGGACTAGGGGTGGTGCGGTTTCCCTGCTTAGTGATATAGATTGTTTGGTGGGATTAGTTTTAATGGAGTGTGTGGTGTAGCGGGTTGGGCTTCATTCGAAAGTTTAGGGTTCAGAGCGCAGCAAACTTTAAGTTCGAGTCAAGGATTTGATTTGAGCGGAAACCGCGAGCTGGAGCGGTGCTCATAGCAGGCTTTTGGAGGTCGTATCCTTTCCCCTGAGCCATGAACCAAAGTCACAATGCCTACGAACTGACTTTTCAGCAGATCGCTCTGGAAGAGGTGTTGTCGAACGACCAAGTCCTGAGGATCTTCAAGAAGTATGACACGTTCCTGAAGATGTATTCCGAAGATCCCACACGCAATGCTCCATTGCCTACGAGGATCGTCCGGGATAAAGTGGTCGACAATGATCTCATCCCAGCATGGGCAGCGTTCCGAGCGCCGCCACTCCTGCTGGTGTTTATCTGCGGAGGCCTGGCGGAGATCTCATTGGGCTGCAACGGAGCACGACTGGCACAAAGAATCACAAGTTTCATCATACCTATAGTGAGGACCCAGCAGCAGCGATGACTGTAACAGCTGTACGGCAAAGACTGCTTTCCTGAATGTGCACAGGTACAGGTGGTCAGGTTCTATCCATACCATCACCGCTGCTACTCGTCACAGCCACAGCAATTATTTGTGTAGGTAGCTTTCCCAGTTATGCTCGTCATGACAATCAAAAAACACACAGGCGGCAGCAGCAGAAGCAGCAACAGCAGCAATAGCCGCCGCCGTAACAGTAGTCGCAGAAGTGGCGACAGCAGCGGCCGTAGCAGCAGTGAAAGCAGCTCTAATCTAGTGACCCTTGTGAAAGGTAGTAAAACAAAAACCTTGCATTTAGGTGCAGAACACAACAGTATTGTTCCAAGAAGTCATGGAAGTAGTGGCGATACATGCTGTAACAACCATCATGATCCCGAGCAAAAGCATCAGAATACACCTTAGTCCAAACCCTTACTTATCATCTGGAGCTTGTTTGAAGGGTCACAAATGAGATTAGAAATCTCAATATCGCATAATCCCCAATTAAAGTACTTATAATCTTCCAAGTCCACTGATCTTGCAAGTGTCCGATGGCCTCCGTCTTTGGAAACTTGAGGACTTCATCTGCCACAGCCTCCGCCGTGGCATCCTCGTTCGCACAGATCCTTGGCAAACGCCTGAGCAATTTATACTATATTTTGGGGGCTCATTATTGTAATCATAGTAAAATACACCCCAAACCCCATTCTAAGTATGAATAATGAGGCCAGGTTCTGAGCTCTATAGAATTGGCAATGTCGATTAAGACACCCGTGGCTTTGGGGCTTACATATAGGTTTCGAGCTTGTCTGCGGTTTGCATGAGAGAAACCCAGGCAAGATGAATCATACTGTTTAGGGTTCAATTCGCGCAGGAACAGACACAACAGGTACATGCGTGGTATGCACCGTATAAACAGCAGACGCTACGGATGAATGCGAAGGACGAAGTACTGTTTCGGACTGCAGAGAGCGAAACTGAGCCTCAAATATCTTTGCGGAATAGTCCGGTGTCCTAAGCCCAACCTGGACCCCAAAAGTATGTAGAATAACAGCATTTTATAGGTTTTGGGCCATTATTTTACCTACTTTAGAGGGTCTAGGAAGGTGCTATTCCCAATACCCTCAACACCACGCCAGTCCCTACGTGGACCCCAAGAAGCTGTAAAGTAAGATCCTTCTACCTAGTAGTAGAGTAGGCAACCTTTAACCCGTTTTGGGCAGTCTAGTCCCTATGTAATCCCTATATAACCTAAACGGTTAACCTTTACTTCCCCATGATACACGACAAGTAAGTCTATAACTGTTGGCCGATTATTTTACCTGTACTCTTGCAGGTTTGGGTGCCACCCTAAACCCCGAAAGCCCTAAGCGCTAAACACGAGCCCTCATGCCTAGACAGCAATGGTAAAAGGAGCGACCCTTAATAGGGACCCCTACCCTATAATGGGCTATATAATGGGTATATAGTAGCTGTATTAAGGGTATATACCTAGGGGTCCTGATTAAGGGCCCCGCCTTTTACCCTTGGATAGACAGCAAGGAGTGGCTTTCCGGAAGTGACGATGGCTGTGACTTGACGGCAGCATCTCATTCGGCATGAGCTTTGAGTGCTTCTTTAAGGGTTAGAAGGGATTCTGTAAGGGTGCTAAAAGGGATCTGTAGGGTTGTACCAGGTATCGATTTGGGATAAGTTTTGATTTCGTTTATTGCTTCATGTAGAGCCTTCATGCATATTTTTGGGGGTTGCTGAAATCGTTTCCTGGTTCAGGGTTGAGGGCTTAAGGTTGAGGCTTTTCAGTTGGAGACCAACTGTTTGGAGATGTGCTAAGACCCCATACCCGAAATGCCATAAATCGAAACCCCAAACGGAAAGTTCTAAGCCCCTGATACAAACCTTGTTACGTTTCTATTTAGGGTGTCCCTCAACAGCCAGCGCAATTTCTGCTTGCTGGCTTATAAGTTTCGGTGCACAAAGAAGGGGGTTAAGGGTTTCGGGTTTGGTATACAAGATGTCAGGGTGTGGCATAGCTGAGGCGCAAAACAGACTTCGAGCCATAGCAGAGAGGCTCCTCAAGACATGGGTAGTTCTCCCACTTTTGGTGCCTCCTTGTCTCCAAAACGGTACGTCACACGTATAGAACGGACCGTAAACGGGAGCCTAATTTAGAGGTTTCCCCACATACTGCTGATGGACAAAATCCTGCATTACCCAAGGAATATACCATAGTTCCCACTGTTTAGAGTCCTTAGGGTCATGCAGGATTTTGTCCATCAGCAGTAGTTCGCTTATTCTTCCTTTGTAGTAGCATTGCACTCCGCACCCCTAGGAGGCGATTGCGAATCATGTAGTATAGGGGAACCCTAAACCCTAAACCCTCACCGGTTCGAGCGGACGGAAAAAGGCGTTAAACAAAATAAAACCTCAACCGGTTTAGGGTTTAGGGGCCTTAGTCATTTGAATAGGGTTTTGGGGTATGTAATCATTATACTATAACTATAATTCGGAGCCAGCAGAATAGTTGTGTTACTTATTCAGGCCCCATATAGTAGGTCCCTAATCCCGAGCATCCCGGTTTCCTGTGGAGTTATGTTTCCTTAAACCCTATGCTTAAAGAGTCATGGGACTTAGTAACTAGGGTTATAATTAGGGTAACCATACTTGCAACTACTTTTCAGCCCAATTAAGGTACTTATAACTTTCCTTACTAAGCCCCATGATCCTCCAAATATAGGGCCCTCACCCGACGGGTGCATGCGCTCAGAAAGGATAAGACCTTTGCCATGGGATATTGGAACTGTGGGTCTAGCGAGGGTTACTTGCATCTCACCCGCTGTGGATACGTGAGTAAAACACGAAAGCCGCCATGGATCTACGCAAGACTCCTACTTGCATTTGATGCCTTATGACTTAGTACCTCAAGGTTCAGACTTTGGACTGCAAACCCTAAATCGTAAATGCACAGCCGATATCCTTAATTAAACCCTACACCCTCACTGGCCTAACTACCCCAACTAGCCTAAAGCCCTAACCCGAAACCCGTAAGCCCTAAACCCTAAGTCCCAACCCCCTAAATCCCTAGACGCTATATTATAAACCTTAAACCCCTAAACCCTAAACTTACACAAAAACCCTATGCCTCCAGGGACGTTATTATGGGGTCCTTAAGGAGTCTAGGGCCCTAACTATGCGGTCCTTGGAGGGATAGGAAATTCCTACAGTAGAAGCCCAAAAGTTGGAAACCCCATAGCCTCGATCCTTAAGAATAATGTATAGGGAATCCCAGCGCTATTTGGCCTCATTCCGGTTTCCAACTTTATGGGGTTTACTGTAAGGACATGGAGCTCTCTCCTGAAACACGTGATCGACTGAACAAGTTTAAGGCCGGACCGGGGCGCTGCCTGGGCATGCGGTTGATGATATGAATCCTGCACGACCCATAATAAGGAATATACCATAAATCCCATAGTTTAGGGTCCTTGAGGTAATGCAGGATTTATATCATCAACAGTAGGTTTCAGGGGTTTGAGGTTTAAGAGTGTTTAGGGTTGAGGGTTTGAGAGGGTGTGAGGTTTAAGAGGGTTTAGGGCTGAGGGTTTAAGATGGTTTAGGGTTTAAGAGGGGTTCGGCCCTGTTGGGTTTTGGCTTAAGTAGTGTTTCGGGCTTCCTGGTTTTAAGGTTCGGTTTAGGGTTTAGGGCTTAGGGTTCGGCATATCGAGCCAGGCGTGTTGTCCCTCAACGGGGTTCCTATAGAGGTACTTTAAGGTCTGAGCATACACCGTTTGTTAATGAAGAACCACAACCCTAATAATAGTTAGCACTAAGAACCAGAACCTTAATAATGGTAAGAATAAGAAGAAGAGCCATAGCCCTAATAATGGTAATAAGAACCACAACACTATTAATTTAAGTATATGGAGCCGTAGGCTCTGTGGATCAAAGACTTGCACGCTGGAGGGCGGACAATTGACATTTATAATCAGAGATCCGGTTTAGGGTTTAGGGGTGTTCAGGGTTTAAGGGTGTTTAGGGTCTAGGTTGGTTTAGCGCTTAGAGTTTCGGGTCAGAATACCCAGCTCAAGACGCGAGCTTTGGATCTGGCTGTATAACTTACCCAGTTCCCTAAGGGTCCAAGTAGCTTCTTTATGGCTTTAAGGCCCCCAAAATCCCATTATAGGGACGACTTGGGCCCTGAAGGTTTGCTGATCTTCCAAACCTCAAACTTGTTCAGAGATTGCATAGGAAGCCAGTAGGCTGTGCTGGTTTTCCAATCCTTTAATTAGCAACCAAGTCGATCTTTAGAGGTCTTGGGCAATCACCCACAGTGTAAGCAGACAAGAAGCCTCAGTTTCGGGCACTGGTAACACCATCCCAATCGAGCGCCTCCGTCCCTTTCGCATCGGAGCATAGAAATATCTTCGGCAGCAGAAGCCTCAAGTATTCTAAGCCCTGCACAGCACCCAGAAAGCCTCTGACCAGGCCTGTGGGTGCATGGGTTGGAAGGATCGAAGCCTCGATAAGCCTCGTTTCGTTTTCGCGCCCATACCATGAAGCGGCAGACCTGGCGAAAACACCCCGACCCCCCCCCCTCCCCCCTCCGAGAAAACATCATCTGGACCTACTCCCGAAACTATCATATCCGTGTCCCGATTTCCGGGTGACTTGGTTGCTCCATAATTACTCCGCATTTTCCCAGTCGCATTTTTGTAAACTAGATTTGGCTGGATTATAGAGCAAGTCGCGAATGCAGCCTTCGAGCTAGCTGGGGTAGTATATAGTAGAGAACTGAAGCAGAGGCGCTCCCTGTGTCCCCTAAGACACCTGAAGGTTTAGGGTTTAGGGGATGCTTAAGGTTTCGGGTTTGGACACTGACACTAAAACCCGAAAGGAGACAGCTCTGCAGCTGGCTCTGCTGGCTTTGATCGTCATGGTCTTAGGCTTTGTCGTGTGGCTTATCTGGTGGACGCCCCAGCTGCATCACGGGGTGGGATCGGCGAGGTCTCCATCATTTTCGGTTTAGGGTTTCGGGTTTAGGGGTTTAGGGGTTTATGGTTTAGGGTTTAGGGCCCATCTTTGTTTCAGCATGTGTTGTGGCCCAACTCCTGGAGCCCCCTACGAACCCTAAAGCCCACATCAACCGTCCTGATCGGTATGCTGAGACACAGCTTTGCTTGGTGGTTGCTGTACGCTGTAACCTGAAACGAGAACTAATGGTCCGACCACGTGGCTGTGCTGAAAGGATCATGGGACTTATAGTAACTAGGGTTATAATTAGGGTAGCTATACTTACAACTACTTATAACCACAACTAAGGTACTTAAAGCCTTACTTACTAAGTCCCATGATCCTCCAAGTGGGACTTCAGAAATAAAGGGGTTTACGGACAAGGAGCTTGGTGTAAACAGGGTGTGGGGACAAAGAGTTTAAGGTTTGGGGTTTTGGTGTTCCTCTTGAGCCACGACGGCTTACACGTGTTGCTTCTGTGCCGGATTCCTAGATTCTTGGTGTCACCGGAACTCGTCGTTGTAGGGGTTTGGGGTGTAAGGGGTTCAGGGCGATACGGCAGATTGGCGCTGGGAGCTTCTACGCGGCATGTGATTGCGGGTACGTTTCGCTGGTCGGTCTTCCACGGTGGACTGGTGGGCGCAAGGCATCGGTACTTGGAGGATCGTGGGACTTAGTACAGTAAGTAAGGTTATAAGTTCCGCAACTGGGGCTGTCACTATCTACAAGTATTGTTTTTGACAAAAGTTGAGCGGAAGCTTTAAGTAGGGTGCTAGAACACCATATTATGACAAGCCGGTAACAAATAACATACTATAACTGGTGGGATAGATAAGGTTCCATATATCATGGTCCCATATCTTCAGAAACCCCCACATGATATGAACCATCTGTACATGCTGGCGCTTCAACGGCAGTGTTGCTTCGGGATTCCAGGGTTTGTGCTTGAACCGGCACCATGGGTTTAGGAGGCTTCAGGCTAGATGCCTTTTGGGCTTCGATGTCTGGGTTAAGGATTTCTATATCTCCCTCTCTCTCTATCTCTCTCACTCTCTGTCTCTCTCTTTCTCTCGCTCTCTCTCTCTATCTATCTCTCTCTCCCTCTCTCACTCTCTCTCTCAAGTAGATGTATACGCAGGATACCCCAAGTCCAGTACTGCACACCTCTACTGCGAGCCAGCCGGCTGAGTCAGTCCTGACCCTGAGAGACTGCGAAGCCTCCCACCCAGAGAGCCCAATACCCCTTAATTAAGGAATATAGCTTAAATCATAATATTAATCCCCGTAATTAAAGAATATAGCTTAAATCATAATATTAATCCCCGTAATTGAGGAATATAGCTTAAATCATATTATTAATCCCCTTAATTAAGGAATATAGCTTAAATTGTAATATTAATCCCCTTATAGTTTAAGGTATATTGCTTAATTAAGGGGTATTGGGCACTCTGGGCAGTTGGCCCAAGTGCACGCCGAGCTGGCGCCTATGCCCGACTTTCTGTAGGATTATTGTTTGCTCATAAACCCTTAACCCTCTAAACCCTGATTGAAGGGTGCCGACCCTGACAGGGTAATTAATCAGCGAAGAACGCTGGAACTGGCAGAGGGGAGATGTAGAGAATATGAACCCTAAACCCTTAGACACTAAAGCCGCCAAACCCCACCTTAAACTACCAAACCTTACTTTTTTGTAGCTTGTTATTATAAACACTAATATGAAATGTATAGGGACCTTACCAAAAAAAAGGTAGGTTTTGGTAGGTTAAAGTAAGACTTAAGGCTGAAAGCCTTCAAGACTTCCTCCTCTGCGTCCTCATAACGCGCCCGCTCTTCTGCGAAACGAACCCAAGCCCAAAGGCTCCATGTACCCGTTTAGCAGGAACTTAGACCTTAAAGTACCTAAAGAGGCACACCTTTGAGGCCTAGGCACTTACTATATGGGAGTTTCCGAAAATTAGGGGGTACATTCTTTTGGGGTCCCTAGAATAAGGATCCTACTATTTAGGGTACTATATTAGGGTCCCCCCATTTTCGGAAACTCCCATATCCGGCTAGGGGCTTCGAGTTTAGGGCTTTGGATTTACACAGGGTTTGGAGTGTTGGGAAATCAGATCCTGGCCTTAAAGTACCTATATAGTTACTTACTAGATGGGTACATGGAGCCTTCGGGAGGTACAGTCATGTGGTGGGGCTATACCCTCGTGCATTTAAACTGCACAGTTTGAGGTTAATTCGATTTGCTCGCGCTTCTGAACCCTAAACCCCTGGACCCCTAAACCCCTAATCCCGAAACCCTTAAACCCCTAAACCCCTAAACCCCAAAACCATAAACCCGTGAAAAGGTCTCAGCGCGAGGCCTTTAGAGCCTGGTGGAAGCATACCTTTCCTCCGAGGCACCGGCCGTTCTTTTTCCCAAAGGCTCCATGTGCCCATATTGGGTAGTTGTCAAAATTAAGGTCCCTTTTCTAATCCCTTTTGTAGTACGGCACCTATTATTTAGGGTACCCAAACATGGGCCATAATTTTGACAACCACCCATATAGTAGGTACATCGGCCTTGAAGTACCTATATAGGGACCCCTTTAAGGCCTAAGTACCTACTATATAGGCACATGGAGTCTTAGGGTTTCTGGTTGAGCCTAGCCCCGGAGCCCGATTGGGTTCATCTTTAGTTAGGCTGTGGCACATTCTGATGTGATCTTGAAAGCAATCTTTTCTTTCTGGTCTTGGTTTCAGAGTTCAGGGCTGAGGAAAGCCAATGCCATCTAGCAAGTTCGCGGCATGAGCTCTGTAGTTCAAGATTGCAGCACTTTGTTTCTCGTGGCATGAACAGTTGCTCCAGAATCCCTTATACTGTCTGGTTCTTAGTACGGAATGGGGGAATGGATTATGGAGACTATAGTGGGGATTACATAGGGACTGCTATAGGCATCCATTCCCCCATTCCCTACTACTTAAGGGATCATGGGACTTAGTAACTAGGGATGAAATCAGCGTAACTATACTTACAACTACTTATAACCCCAATTAAGGTACTTATAACCTTACTTACTAAGTCCCATGATCCTCCAAGTAGACCCTAAACCCTTATAAATCCCATTATAGGAACCCCTTATAGATCCCTTTGGAAGGAACCCTAAACCCTAAGGCTCACCTTACTTACTAAGTCCCATGATCCTCCAAGCAAGCACCAGACAGACAGCATACCCATCAGGTGTTTTCAAGCTGCGGGGGTCCATATCAACAGATCCAGGGCCCTCCTTCTGCAATGAGTTTAAGGGTACCTAGATCCTTATAACAAGGATCCTACCATTTAGGGTACTATATTAGGGTTTATTTGGGGGTCCTCATAACAAGGATCCTACTATTTAGGGAGCTATATTAAGGTCCCCTGTTGTCGGAAACTCTCATGTAGGATCTTGATTGTAACCGGCACCTGGAAAGTGAGTGTGGCAGGGATCCAGTATATGAAGAAGGCATTCCAAAACGGGAGCTTATTAACCCCAGGTCTACATGAAGGGTGATGGGTGTAGAGTGTTATTCCCGCCGAAAAACGCCCGGCAACACGCTTGCGTGACTTTGAAACCACACGGAAAACACCAGTTACGCGGGTCGAAATCATTAGCAAACTATCTCCTTATAGTCTCTCTACTGTATGTTTATGGCCTAATGGCCCACCCAGACCAAGACCCTATTCCAGTTATTCGAGGCACGGTCAGAACGACGTCAAACTGCTCAATGCCCACTGACAAGACGGTTTGGGTTTAGGGCTTTGGGCGTCTACGGTGTTAGGGTGTTCTACACAATAGCCTCCATATTCAGGCCCATGGCTCTGGCCCATGATCGTATCTTAGGGGTACTTAGAAATATTTTTAATTTTTGGTCATTATAATCCCTAAGAAACAGCTAAAATTACAATTTTTGCTAGGGTTCTAAATTCAGTATAGGTATAAGCTATATGCTTCTCGAGCTCAAGGGGCGATGATCCAAAACCCCCTATCGTCATGGAAGGTCCCGAAAGCATGAAAGGAATGGAGCTTAATCCAAAGTGCTACGCGTGCCCCTCTGGATTCACGGAAGCCGCGAAACCAGAATCTCGACAGCTGAAGCCTCCAACTGTACACTACAAACCTAGGAACAGTGTAAAACCGAACCCCCCCCCACCCCCACTCCCACCCATCACCACCAAACCAAGACCTAAATTCTAAACTTTGAAGCCCTAGACTTTTGATGCCGAAACCCTAAAGGCCCTAAGCCCTAAAGAAATCCCTAAAGATCCCTGTAAAGGCAAGGAAACCAGGGGAACTTCTATAGATCCCTAAATCCTTGCAGGTGCGAGTTTACAGATTGGTCCGACTGGGCTGCCTGCACCAAGAGCTGTGGTGCCAGGGGCCCGGCTTCGGAGCGGCGCTTCGATTCTTTGAGTTTAGGGTTTAGGGTTTAGGGTTCAGGGCTTGATTCTTCTTCCCTGGACCCCAACTAACCCACCTTTTTTGTGGATAATATGGAACCCTAAACAGGCAGGTTTTATAAGGTCCAGCCAGGGCTTGACATGAACGAGTTCTGTCCAGGCCCCAAACCCTATGGGAACACATGCGCACGGCATCCGAAAACAAAGGGGTTTAGGGTATGGGTTGAAAGTTTCTTTTTCAGAATTCTTAGGAATATATACAGCTTGGGCAGCTTGGGAGTCTCAGAAATCGATGGACCAGTGTGCCGACCCTAAGTAGTTGGATCATTGTAATTATGTGCGGCCCAACGCAAACAAGGTGCCGCTGAGTTTACGAACCCCTCCATGGTCTTGGCTCTCAGCGCACATAAATCCTCACCACCCCGTCCTGCACGGCCATCCTTTGCATTTTGTGGTCCCTGGCGAAAAGCAGCTTGTGGTCTGCACTTAATTACTAGTCTTCTGATTCTGGCAAGGAAACTGTAAACCACGCTCAAGACAGCACTGAGAGGTTGTATCCTAAGCTCCAAGACCCACCCCTGAGCCCAAAGCACTAAAGCCTTCTTAAACCCTCGAGCCTGGCACCCCACAACCCTAAACCGAAAACCCAAAATTCTACTAAGTCCTCAACTCAAAGCCCTCAACCCTCGCCCCTAAAACCTAAACCTAAACCTAAGCCCACAAGCCCGCAACCCTGGACCTACCGAAGGCCAAAACCCTGAGGCCCTAACCCTAAACCCTAAACCCTAAACCCAAACCATAAACCCCCTAAACCTTAAACCCTAAACCCTAACCCTAAACCCTAATCCCTGATCCCTGAACCCTAAACCCCGCTAAACCCTAAACCCTAAACCCTTTTCCCTAAACCCTAAACCCTAAACCCTAAACCCAAACCCTATAAACCCTATAACCCTAAACCCTAAACCCAAACCCTAAACCCTAATCCCTGAACCCTAAACTCTAAACCCTGAACCCTAAACCTTAAACCCTAAACCCTAAACCCTAAACCTTAAACCCGAAACCCTAAACCATAAACCCTAAACACTAAACCCTAATCCCTGAACCCTATACCTTAAACCCTAAACCCTAAACCCAAACCATAAATCCTAAACGACTTCTGCTTTTCGGCGAGGTCGGATCGAACTCTGCAAATCGCTCCTATGGTCCGCAGGACCGTGGGTTTGGGTCTCTTATTGGGTTTAGGGCTCATGGGGTTTAGGGTTTAGGTGTTTCACAGGGCTTCGGGTGTAGGGTTAAGGGTTCAGGGTGCTGTTTGAACTTTTTGTGACATGAGAGACATAGCTGAGCCATCCCGCGACCTCAACCTGCACAAACCTTCGTAAAGCGGTTACAAGAAGCAGGGTTTAGGGTTCATGGGGTTTAGGGTTTAGGTGTGTCAAAGGGCTTAGGGTGTAGGGTTAGGGGTTCAGGGTGCTGTTTGAACTTTTGTGTTGGGCCTGCTCCGAACAGGAAGCAGTATCAAATACAAGGTTACTTCAAAGCCCAAGGACCCGCCAGCTGCCTGTGTTGGGAAGGTTTTTTTTTTCCAGAGCTTTCGCGGTGCAAGAAGAGTTTGCAGGAACTGCTATAGTCTTATGGAAATATTGTTGAGTTTTGGCTATTATACTCCTTAAGAAACAGCTATTTTTTTTAATTTTTGCTAGGGTTCTCAATTCAGTACAGTAATGTACACGCCATCCTCGGTGTTGTTTGGACTACACACCGGGCCGCACTAGTTGGAAGCGTGGTTAGATGTGTTGAAAGGCATCTCACGCTGCAGTGTCTGCAGCAAACGCCATAAGATGCAACATCCGCAACCCCAAACCCTAAACCGCTTCGTGTTTCTGCCATTTGCGCTAGGCCTTAGGGTTTCGAAGCACGCCTGTTCCGACTTCCTGGCTTCTATCGACAGATTTTATAGTTGTTGGGATTGCGAGCGCGGGCAGTCTTTATTCCGAGTCTAGGATGATCTTATTGCCGCGAGGTGTGGGGTTTAGGGTTTCTGGATTTACGGTTTAGGTTTATTGGAGGAGTAAGTTAAAGTACAAACCATCTCCAGTCCAAAAGGAGCCCGAAGCCCTAAACCCTGGGCCCTGAACCCTCCACCCTAAACCTGCTGCATGAATCCCCAGATCCAAATGTAATCCTCGGCCAGAAGTGCAAGCCAATCCCTGGACCATCGGAGCTGCAGCGAAAGCGGCAGTGCGAGCTGGAGGAGTGCTTAAAGCACCTCGGTTTAGGGTTTAGGGTCTACCTAGACTCCCTAATTACCCTCTACTACACCCTAAATGCCCACTATAAAGGATAAGGGCTCTATCGAAGGGCAGTTGAGGGGTCGCGGTAGGGTTTAGGCATTTGGGTTGTTGTCCACGTTCTTGTGGGGGTTCCGTCTTATTGTTGTTCTTCTATTCTGGGCGTACAATCCGTCCTGTAGTTACTTGCAGCAGCAACCGTGAACCCTTAACCGTAAGCCCTAAACCTAGCCTTAACCCCAAGGGTCCAAGTACCTAATAATCGTATACTCTCCAAAACCCTAACCTACATAACTACTATCCTAAACCCGAGTACCTAAGTATTAAGGCCCATATAATGGAACCCTTACAGTAGCCCTTTTAAAGGAAACCTTATAGAACCCGTTAAAGGAACCCTTTGGACCCTAGGGGCAATCCCTAAACCTTCAACCCCGGGTTCAGCCCTTAGGGACAGAAGGCTCCGTAATACGGTTATCGTTATTTGTACAGCACCAAGGGACGACTTCTGCCGAATCGCTAAGCTGCTACTACTACTACTACTACTACTACTACTACTAGTACTACTACTACTGCTCCTGCTGCTGCTGCTACTGCTACTGCTACTGCTCCTGCTGCTGCTGCTGCTGCTACTGCTACTGCTACTGCTCCTGCTGCTGCTGCTGCTGCTACTGCTACTGCTACTGCTGCTGCTGCTGCTGCTACTGCTACTGCTACCTACTGCTACTGCTGCTGCTGCTGCTGCTACTGCTACTGCTACTGCTCCTGCTGCTGCTGCTGCTGCTACTGCTACTGCTACTGCTACTGCTCCTGCTCCTGCTGCTGCTGCTGCTACTGCTACTGCTGCCGCTGCTACTACTACTACTACTACTACTACTACTACTACTACTACTACTACTACTACTACTACTACTACTAGTACTACTGCGACGACGACGACTACTACTACTACTACTACTACTACAGCTACTACTAGAAGTGGCTAGTAGATGCGGCAGTACTATTTGCTAGCTGTATGTGCGGAGAGAAGAGAAAACGAATGCCCTCCCAAGCCCTAAACCCTAAACCCCAAGGGCGGTGAACTGCCAGCTGGGCCCCTGGTCGTCCTGGGCTTCGTGTTCCGAAGAGTGTGGCCCTGGCATCCAGCCCCTGGGACCGAACCTTATTTAAAGGATCATGGGACTTAGTAACTAGGGTTATAATTAGGGTAACTATACTTATAACCACTTATAACCCTAATTAATGTACTTATAACCTTACCTACCAAGTCCCATGATCCTCCAAGTAAGAATTCCAAATGGGCTGCTGGGGTCTCATTCGATTGCATGGCTGTCTGATATTGTAGGAACCTGAATCAGATACCTTCGGGCCTTTGTTGGCGTTCCTGTTACGAATCGTAGTATTTTGTGGTTATTGGCCCATCGTTTCTTAATCAGGTTCTTACATTAGGATAAGCCGTTGTTTCCGGGGCAGCTTTGCCTTCGGGCGGTGTGGCAGGGATATGCGTCTAAAGAGTCTATAGAATGTTGAGCACCCTTCTGGGTTTCTGCAGCTTCCCTCTTCAGCTCTTCTACCTACAGATTTAAGGGCTTAAGGTTCATAGGCTTACAATCTATGATGTGCCGTTGGTGAAGTTGTAGATTTCAGTATGCAGATGTGATTGTGTTTGTATGGCGTTCCGGTTTGGGCACGAGGATTTCCTAAGCACCGTAACTCAAGCACTGCGAGCTGGCATGTGTCGGGGTTCCTTAGCAGCTTTCCATCTTATTCGTGACACAGCCCATTTCGGACTATGCACAGCTTCAAGCCTATTGGCTCTTTCAAGGTCAGACCTTAGTCCACCATGCGAGGAGGTAGAACCTAGAGGTCGTGAATTGTCCGATCCTCATCGCATTCCCCGCGAGCCCAAACCCTAAACCCCAAGCCCTAACCATATTTTTTGGATGGACTTGTACAAGGAACTCATATTTTGGAACCTGAGTTTGATATTGTACAGGTAAGCCAAATGACAAGCATAAAGATGCAAGCCGCAAGAACCCGAACGCCCAAATTCCAAGACAAAAAGTTCTGAACCCTAAACTCCCTGAAACCCAAATGCTAAGCCAAATAGAAGGGCAGAAGGAGGAGGCTGAGGAGAAGCAGCCCCGTCACTAGTGTTCGAGTGTGTTTAGAGCTTAGGGTTTGGGGACCCTAAACCCTAAACCCTAGGGTGTATACGTGATGCGGGGAAGTCCAAGGAGCATTTTCTCTTGCAGACTTCCTGCTTGAATGGTAAGCCCTAAACCCTAAAACCCTAAACCCTCACACGCCATTCACCCTTCAATCTTCAATCCAAACTTCAAACCTGGACCCCAAAAGTATGTAGAACAATAGCTTTTTATAGGTTTTGGGCTACTATTTTACCTACTTCTAGGGGTCGAGGAAGCCGTTGTGGGGATTGCTCAGGAATCGGCTTCGCCGTGAGATTCAGGCGCCGAATGCCCTCGGCAGGCAGACAACTGCGCAAGTCTGGTCTTAGGGGTACTTAGAAATAATTTTTGTTTTTTGGTTATTATAATCCCTAAGAAACAGCTAAAATTACATTTTTGCTAGGGTTCTAAATTCAGTATAGCGGTAGGAAAGGCAACAAGTCCAAGTTGTAGGGCTTGGGGCTTTCTGACGGTCGTACTTTCTTGCGAGGTCGTAGAAGTGGAACAGATTCAGAAAATTTGGTGACCAGGCTGCTATCATCATTGCTACTCTTTCTCGCATGTTTGTACAATGCACGAGGCATGGAAGTGCGAGCACGAGAATACTGAATGCAGGATGGGTGAATGTGTGGTCGCTTGTGAATGGCTCAAGCTGAAAAATGTTCTCTCGCAGCTCCTTGGGGCTGATTTTCCTTCTGGCTAAGACCCTCGACCGAACCTACGAAGTGTCGAGGTCCTGTGCTGCGGTCGAGGATCTGGCACCCAAGGTCGCTGATTTGGTGGCCCGTAGAGTGAGTGATTCCTGTAGCGCCATAGCCGAACGAGCCTTTGAACCAGAGAAGAAGGTGTCCACACTCGAGGTCGGAGAGAAGACTGCTCCGCGTCCCTGGGGTCTGATCTGGCTAGGCTTGGGTTCCTTCTCACACGTCGGGGCCTTCATCCTTGGAAGGGTCAGCAAGAGGCCCCCTGCCTCTCCTCCGTCATCTCCGAAGCATGGTGGCGTTCTGGAAGCTCCGACCCGGCAATAAGGCAGTCGTGTACTATGACGACGATGATGTATGGCACGAGCGTCGAGTCCTGCTACCAGGCGGGTCTCCCGAGTCATATTGGGTTCGTACCCCTGACGCTGACCTATACGAGGAGGACTTCCAGGGAGGTTCTAGTGAAGGACCCCGACGAGTCCGGCATGTCCCGTTTGGGGTAAAGACTTTACCCAACTTGAGGGTCGCGGTCTACAGGTTCAAGGAAGATCTCACGGACGACGACTTACGGAAGTGGATCAAGGAAGCCATCCAGGAGCATACCCGTTCTTACGGTAGAGAACCCGACTTGTCAGATGTCCAGGTTGAGCTAGCAGACGGTTCCTTAGCGCCAATTCAAGATGTGGTCGGTGTGCGTCGCCCGGCCCGGCGACTGACAGGCAAGGGACCCCGAGACAGGACCGAGACTCCAGGAGCGTCCGGCCCAGGCACCTGGCTGGTAGCTGATCCGAGACATGGACTTCCCCTGGGTTCACCCATCATTCCGGACTTCAACAAAGACCTGAAGCTTGACGATGAGAACGGGGTTGCCCGTGTTCGGGGCCAATGGGTTCGCGTAGAGTGGGTTGCAACAGGACAGGAAGCCTCATGGAAGAAAGCGAGGGCATCTGAGCTCAACTCCCACCTCGAGTCTGATGAGGCGCTCGCCGACGACCTGAAACTCCTCCCTGCCGTCAAGGACACTCCGGAGGACGATGAAGGGACCGTGTTCAAGGACAAGGCGGGTGAGGACGTCAGGACTCTTTGGATCATCTATGACGATCAGAATGAGAGACATCGAGAGTGGCGCAGTGTGGTGCAGGAGTGTGTGACCCATAGCTTCGCAGACTGGCCATACCAAGGTCCTCAATCCACCATGCATATGCTCAAGCATATCCAGAGACACGGGGGAGAGCCGAAGAGCTGGTTGCAGCTATGGCTCCGCAAACACAATGTCAGTGAGAGTGACCGTGTCTGTCATGAGCTCAAGACCCTCGTCGACATTGTCTACCTTGGCGGATGCTACGATCAGCTGAACCTTGCAAGCCTGGCTTCGTTTGAGGCGGCCAGCCGCCGCATCCAGACCATCGTTGAGGCTTTCTCCGGCGCCTCAGGCGGCAGCGGTCCAGATTGGTCACATGCAAGATTGTACACAGGGCAAGCCACCGCAGATGACATCGTCAGCCCAGAACTTCGTACCTGGGCTGCAAAACGAGGGAAAGAAGAAGTTGAGTTAGCGCAGGCGAGGGCGAAGATCCGGGACGCCAAACGCCTCGGGTCCCATGCAAGTGAGGGCAATGAGACTGGTGATCAATCGGAAGCACCTGCCCCTGCTCTCCCCGGACGTGGACGTGGGCGGGGCCGTACAGCCAAAGGGCTGGAGGCCCCGCCGAAGACATGAACCCTCGCGTCAGAGGTGCTCTTCCGGGTGGCGCCTCGGCTTCTTTTTCAAATCCCGGCTCAGGACCTTTTCCTCTGCCTTTGATGCCGGAAGGAAGGTCCTTGTGCAGATTGAGCAGGCGATCGTCACAGAGACAGGCGCGCCGCCTGCGCAAGACAGAATTCGTGAACGACGGGCTCCGGACCCTCAATTGGATGGCTGGTTGTCCGTCTCAGGCTACTTTTACTCCCTCGGCGCTTCAGTCCGAGATCGTCGAGAGGGTGGTGAAGCTTTCATCCGAGGCATATGAGTTGGATGCAAGCTTTTCTTCACCGCCTACCCCGGAGGCAGCCCTACGGGAGCTGCTCCGCGGCGCCGACGACTACGTCGACTCCGTGTCCACTTTGGCGGCCTACCGCCGTGAGCGCATCAGTATGCCGGAATCATTGCATGGATCACCCGACGTGTTGTCCTTGCTGCCGGATGATGCCCGTTCACTACCTGGAGGCCCCTGAGCGCATGTTAAGACCAGAAGAAGACTTTCAGTGTGATATCGTTCCATACTGGGACCCTGCACTTCGCAACAGTTCTCGAGCCTACAAGGATCTCATTCGACACCTGCATAAGATTGGTTACCTGGACTTTACGTTGGAACCGAAAGAGAGAGCCGGTATATTTTTCGTTAATAAGGCCAATGATAAGATCCGCTTGATCATTGACGGCCGGCGAGCCAACGCGCGGTTACGGGAGCCGCCTGGTGTCAGTCTGGCCACTGCCGAAGCTTTCGCCAGGTTCGAGATGGAGGACTGCTCAGATCAGGATCCGACCATTTCAGTGGGCCTCTCAGATGTAAAAGATTGTTTCCACAGGATGACTCAACCCCGGTGGCTTCGAGAGTATGTCGCACTAGATCCGATACCTGCCGGCTGGGTGGGACTGCAAGGCACTTCGCTCGGAGGCATCACCCTGGCCCGCGACGACTTGATATATCCTATGCCTGCACCTTTGTGTATGGGATGTTCCTGGTCTTTGTTCTTTAGTCCCTGCGGGATTCCGGATGGAGCCTCAACGACAAGTTCCCCGAGGTTCCGTCTCCTTTGCTGGCTCCCCATCGCTGGAGCACTAAGCTTATGGGGACATGGCATCATTCGGAGGGTATCTTTGAACTCGAAAGTTTGGCGCTGCTCAAATCGCTCGTCAGGATTGCGAAGGGCAGTTTCGGTAGGGATGCCCGACAACTACTACTTTGTGACAACATGTCAGTGGTCCTGGCCTTCAGCAGATCACGATCTCGCAACACACGTGTTCTTAAGATTATCCGAAAATTCAATGCCTGGTGCCTCAGTAGAAACCTTGCAGTTTCTATCCGATGGATAGCATCGGAACTGAACAGTGCGGACGCTCCCTCAAGATATGCGGACGGGGGTCCGAAAGCGCACTCTGAGCCCTCCGAGCACATCAAAGAGACAGCGAGCGCACACAACCAGGACACTTCACGGTCCCACTGTCCCTGCCCCATCGCGGAGAGATCGAGTCCTTCACGAAGGGGACCTTCGAGCCTCGCTAGTCACAGCGAGGGGGTTGAGTGCGGATCTTTCCACCGAGAGCGCTTTTCTGAAGGTCAAGCCGCCCCGGAAAGCATCAGAAAGGAGCTCATCGTCGAGCACGACCGATCCGGAACTAGAGACCACACCTACAGCCAAGGTCCAGAAGAACCGCGTCCCCAAAGCCCGAGTCAAGCGCAGGCTCAGGAAGTATCTCGACCAAGCCTTCGAAGCGGTTCAGAAAGGGTCGACTCTCTTGGAGGACCAGGCCGTTACCAGTCGTGTGCAGCGTTACTATCAAACCGAGCTGAACCTCCTTCACGATTTCGTGAAACGGCAGGGGCTTCCCTTCCGCACGGACGAACAGGTGGATGCGGCGATCGTCAAGTTCATGAATGCGTGTTTTTGGAAGGGTCACCAAGCTCACAAAGGCGAGAAATTGCTGGCTTCATTCATGCACTCAAACCCGTCGTTCGGCAGACTAGGGAGTCGCAAACTACCACGAAGCTGGAGGGCGCTAAAGGGATGGAGAAGGTTGTGCCCAGCTCACAGTCGCCGGCCTTGGCCACTCGCAGTTTGGTGTGCCATCGCCTGCGAGCTCCGCCGGATGAAGCGTACACGTATGGCGGTCTACACTATGGTCGCCCTCAGCACCTATGCCCGCCCATCCGAGCTTCTCCGATGCACGACGTACTCACTCATCCCTCCAGTGAGGTCGGCCACGGCCGAGTGGACCCTGCTTCTGTCACCCGAGCATCTCGAGACTCCTGGAAAAACAGGCGAATACGACCTGTCCGTCAGCCTCGACTCCTCCTACTTGAAGCCCTGGTCCCTTTCAGTTTTCGGACTCCTGAAGAAGCAAGAGCCCACCGCGCCACTGTGGGATTTCAGCTACGGCGACTACGTCAAGGCCTTCAGCCTTGCGGCCCAAGGGTTGGGCCTGCAGCTGTCGCCGTACCAGATGCGTCACTCCGGACCCAGGGTGGCGCAGCCCGCTGGAAATTCAGAAGCGAGGAAACTGGAAAAGTGCGAAATCGGTGATGCGCTACGAGAAATCAGGCAAACTGGGCGCCGCCTTCCTGGACCTGTCCTGCAAGATGCGCCAGCACGCGCTGTGGTGCGAAGAACATCTAGGGGATGTCATCCTCGGTCGAAAGGCGGCTCCGGCACTGCCATGAAAAAGCACCGTTCTCGCTATTTCCTGGATTTGTTCTCTGGCAGTGGCGGGGTCAGCAGGTGTTTGCGGGCATTGGGCTTTAGATCTTACGAGGTTGATGTGAAACACGGTGCACGCTTCGACTTGACGGACCGAAGCGTGCTCCACAAGATTTTGGTGAGCATACAGCGCGCTGAGGTTCTCGGAGCTGTTTTTGCTCCATCGATGAACTCTTTCTCAGTTGCGAGAGATCGCACAGCAGTCATCAGGAACCGGGCCGACCCATGGGGGCTGCCTTTTTCCACACTGGCTCCAGCAGACCAGCAACGCGTCCTTTTCGGCAATGCGTGTGCAAAATCTGTTTTGCGCCTCATTGGAGCCCTCGATCGTTATCGGCTCCCGTGGTGCGTTGTGCACCCTTTAGGCAGCAAGCTGTGGCTTCTTCCGCCTTTTGACAGTCTTGCTGCTCTGCCGCACGTCCACTCGCAGGTAGTGGATTCCTGCCAGCTCGGGGCTCAGTGCAAACGGCCTGTCCGCTTATTGTTTGGCAACCTCGACTCTCAGGATTTGGAGCGCCTTTCACCGCTCCGCTGTCGAGGTTTTCAGGGCGTCTGCAGTCGCACGCAAAAGCGACACAAGCAGTGGTCAAGCACTTCCACTACCCCGCCCTACCCTGCCCAGCTCTATCAACATCTTGCTTACGTCTTGGCTGCGCCGTACCTGACCACTGACCCTTCAACGTTGTGGCTACCATCCGCGTAGGCTGCTGCCTTGGGGATGCTTTGGGGAATGTGATCTTCGCTTGCTTCGAGGCCGCTACTGGGGAGCGCTACGGTGGCTATTAGGCTTCCTCGAGCTCCTCATTTCTGGGGAGCGCTACGGTGGCTATCAGGCTTCCTCGAGCTCCTCATTTCTGCGGAGCGCTGCGGTGGCTATCAGGCCTCCTCGAGCTCCTCATTGCGGCTTCTTTCGGCAAGTGCTCATGTGAGCTGTTGTGTATCACCTCTTGTCTTTTCACGCCATGACCATGCCAAAGACTTCGAGAGTGCACCCGCCTCAAAATGGAAGCATCCAGCGGTAAGTATGGAAGTGCGAGCACGAGAATACTGAATGCAGGATGGGTGAATGTGTGGTCGCTTGTGAATTGCTCAAGCTGCCCGCCCACGCCGCCCGGGAATGTGATCTTCGCTTGCTTCGAGGCCGCTACTGGGGAGCGCTACGGTGGCTATTAGGCTTCCTCGAGCTCCTCATTTCTGGGGAGCGCTACGGTGGCTATCAGGCTTCCTCGAGCTCCTCATTTCTGCGGAGCGCTGCGGTGGCTATCAGGCCTCCTCGAGCTCCTCATTGCGGCTTCTTTCGGCAAGTGCTCATGTGAGCTGTTGTGTATCACCTCTTGTCTTTTCACGCCATGACCATGCCAAAGACTTCGAGAGTGCACCCGCCTCAAAATGGAAGCATCCAGCGGTAAGTATGTTGCTGCGCGAGTTCATGCTGTTCAGAACTTAGATCGAGTCGGAAAATGCGCTTGGCACTGCGCTCTTGTGAGTGGATCTTATGGATATGTAGATGGTTTTTTCTTGAAAGAAGCAACACCGAAACACCCAATGCATATACTGCATATACTCTCACCTGGTGAAGCAGTTCTCCTCCTTTACAGGGTTTGTGGGTTCGGCTCTTTGTGTGTTCCGGTTTCGCTGTACCGAGTTTGGGGTCAGAACCTAGGTTCATTCTAGCCTTGCGTCCGCTACGGGGTGCTGCGCGGACTCTCCTCCCAGGGTGTTTCTGATTTGGCTTGGACCCCGCACCGAATTTCAACCAAAAATAACCCTAAACCTAAACCCTAAACCCTAAACCTAAAAAAGCCTTAAATATCGAAACCGTTTAATCTGCGCGAATCCTGAAAGGAACCCGTTAACAGAACCCCCCCCCCATGAGGGGTATTAGGGTCCCTACTTGAAGGATCATGGGACTTGGTAACTAGGGTTATACTTAGGGTAACTATACTTATAACTACTTATTACCCCAATTAAGGTACTTATAACCTTACTTACTCAGTCCCATGATCCTCCAAGTACCTCGAGGGTCATACCCTGCCCTTTTTGTACTAGGGGTGCCTATATAGCCAATACTCGCAATAGAGCTAGGTCCCCAGACCCCGAATTGCTTATTTGGTTAGTAGGGAATGGAAGAACTGTAGTAATAGTAGTTATAGTTGTACCCCATTCCTCCGTTCCCTACAGACCAAAGGTAAGATTACCAACCCTAAACCCCATAAGCTCCGAAACCCCTCAAACCTTAAACTTCAATCCTTTATGGCTCCCATTTATTAAAGGAACCCGTGAAGATCCCTTTATGAAGGAACCCGGGGAGCCTCAAGCACCCCGGATGCTACCCCCCTCCCAAAGGGCTTAGGGTTTAGGGTTTGGGGGTTTAGGGGTTTAGGGTATAGGGGATTATAAGGTTTAGGGTTTAGGAGTTTAGGGTTTGAGGTTAGGGAAGAACCCTCGAGGTAAAGTATCCCCGAAGTCCGGTCCGTGAGCTTCCCTTGCAAGGCTTTTACGGTTCAGGGCTTATAGCGCTTAGGGTCTAGAGTGTAGGATTTCGGGCTAGGGCCTTAGGTTTAGGGACAAATCCCTTCAATTTTGCGGGGTTGGGCTTTGAGGTCTTGGGGTTGCGAGCTTTAGCGGATTAGGGTTTAGTGTTGAGGGTTTTGGGATGAGGTGTGGGGACCCAGAACACTAAACTCGCAAGCCAAAACCCCAAACCCTAACGCGCCCCTTTATGTCAGCTCGGGAGGATCGGGCAGGCGCAAAAAGGAGTTCAAACAAAAAGGCCCCTTTAGCCCCAAGCCCCAAGCTCAAGAAAGAATTTACTAGAAACGGCATGCCTTTCTTCACCTTGAACCACCCCGACCCGCTCCATTCCTCAGCGAAAATGGAACCCTCCAGCCCCAAGCCCCCGCCCCAGCCCAGACCCATGTTCAATTCAGCATCCAAACGAATACTAGGATGCCCAGTAGTACCCTTATTCCCTAAAAAGAGAGGCCTTTTTATTCTTAGGTTACTGGGTATCCTAGAATATTAAACTTTCGTTTCGAAAGGTTTCGGTCAAAACTTCTTGCCACCCAAAACCCTTAATCCTGAACCCTAAACCCTAAACCCGAATCCAGTCTCAACCACAGGCTCCTCCTAGTACAGGAGTTCTAGCTGTACCTGCAGGTGGAAAAGAGCCCATAAACAAAAAACCCTAATGCAGAACCAGAATCCTTGGGCCCTTCCTGTGGTTTGCCGTGCAGGCCATGCCCACTCGCGTTTCAGGCCGCTCGGATTGCATGTGGCCCAAAGAGCGCAAGTGTACGTATTGACAGCTAAGTGTTCAGGGCCCAGGCTAGAAGTAAGGCAGCTATGTATAACCCCTGTGGTAAAGTATATCATAACAGTTTGTTAATGTGGCGGTCGGTTTAGGGGACCCCCCCCCCCCCCCCCCCCCCCCGACCAAAAATAAAAAAACTATTTAATATGGAGCCGGTGACGCCGGACAGGGGTCAGGGGTCTGAGTGGCAGGGAATTGGGAGGTGCCGGGGTTTGGGGGGTTGGCTTGGGTGCAGGGTCTGCGGTTCTGCGCGAATGCGCGGTCGGGGGTCGGGGGGGTCTGGGGATCACCAAATGCTGGAAACCAAGCCCCGATCACTCCAAGACTACTACCAAGACTAAAAACCCTTCATTTTGAACACTTTTGCCTCCGTAACCTACACTCACACACACTCCCACCCACAATCGACCACGTCTGAAGCTTGGTGCGGTACAATAACAGTACAGTAGTACAATAGTAGTACAGTAGAAATAATACAGTAGTCGTACAATAGTAGTACAATAATAGTGCAGTAGTACAATAGTAATACAACAGTAGTACAGTGGTAGTACAATAGTAGTACAGTAGTAGTACAATAATAGTACAGTAGTACAATAGTAAGTAGCACAATAGTAGTACAGTAGTAGTACAGTAGTAGTACGATAATAGTACCGTAATACAATAGTAGTACAGTAGTAGTACAGTAGTAGTATAATAATAGTGCAGTAGTACAATAGTAACACAACAGTAGTACAGTGGTAGTACAATAGTAGTACAGTAGTAATACGATAGTAGTACAGTAGTACAATAGTAGTACAGTAATAGTACAGTGGTAGTACAATAGTAGTACAGTAGTACACTAGTAGTACAGTGGTAGTACAACAGTAGTACAGGAGTACAGTAGTAATACAGTAATAGTACAGAAATAATACCAATAAGCAAAGCATAAAGCCAGTGAGCACATTCCCCCAATAAGCAAAGCATAAAGCCAGCGCCTGAAACCCTAAACCCTAAACCCTGAACCCTAAACCCTAACAAACCCTAAACCCTAACGAATCCTAAACTCCTAAACCCTGACAAACCCTAAACCCTAAGCCCTAAACCCTTCCCAAAGGGGGGTCGGTCCAGATTGGACCCAAAATTGAATTTTTTATACAAACTTTAGTACTGGAGAGGCATCTTTTGAGCTAGAGTCCAATCCTCGATTCGGCGGTTCACCCTAGCAGCCCCCCCTAATAAGCAAGGCATACAGTAGCAGTACAATAGTACAATAGTAGTACAGTAGTAGTACAGAGTCCCATTCCTGACGCCCCAATAAGCGAAACAATTCTGCAAGACATTTTCGGGCTTCAGGGCCAGGGTTTTAGGGTTGGGTGGGGGTTTGGGTGGGGGTTTAGGTCGTGGCTGCCTTAAGATTGACGATCAGCAAATAGCACAGCCCCGCCACCAAAAAAATCCCCCAGCCAAAAAAAAAACGCATTGATGAGACCGCCCAAATTTTTGGTACCGGTCGGAATTAGCCCCGGAGAAAACGCATTAAAAGAGCCCATATTCCTAAACCGACCCCCACATTAACCTCAATGAAGATAGCTGCAGTTATCACTGTTTCCCACCCCGGTTAAGGTAAATACAACCCGAGTTACCATGTCCCCTGAACCTGAAGGTAACCTTTAAATCTTTATAGAACCTTGGAAGAATCCGTCTTTGAAACCCTTGAAGGAAGCCACCACAACCCTACAGTGAACTCCAGAAAGTTGGAACATGGACTCGGGATGATTAGTGCTAGGATTCCTTATACCGTACCTTAAGGGTATGAGGATAATGATGTTCCAACTTTCTGGCCTCTACTGTGCATTCAAAGGCCTCCAAGCTGGATCTGGGAGGATCCATGAGTTCCATCCGAGGGCTGGTGTGAAGGCACTATGAGGGTAGGGCTACTATACGGTACTGTAAGGGTGACTATAAGGCACCTTAGAGAGAGACGTACGACAAGGGTACTATAGGTTGTTCCGGTGTTCGGGTATTGTGTAGGTCTAGATAGGGAATAGGGATTCTTCGAGTTCTAGGGTCATGACCTGAGCCTCAAATTCAAAAGTCCTACACAGGTCAAGGATTGCCTGTCTTTCTAAATTCCGTGTTTTGGGGGATTCGGATTCGTTCGTTTTGATTCGTATATGCTTTCAAAGGGTGGGCCTAAATCCTATGAAGGGTTTAGGGTTTAGGGTTACCCTAAACGCTAAACCCTAAAACCAAAACAAACTGTAAAAGCACTGTCTTTGCGAATGCCGGTGTGAGATCAAACTGCCTCGTCTTCATCTTTTGGTCTTTGGTGTGGCACAGCACTCCGCCCTCCAACCCTCGTAAAGGGTTCAAGTACCTGGACCCCGTTCAAGTACCTGGACCCCAAAAGTATGTAGAATCATAGCCTTTTATAGGTTTTGGGCCACTGTTTTACCTACGTTGGGGGGTCTAGGTAGTCCTTATGTATGGGGTGCGGGTTTGCTTCAAGCTCAAAGCTTTGTTGCTGCTTCCGGCGACCTTGCACACGGGCCGGGTCCTCTTAATGTCCGCTCTTGAGGGTTTAGGGTTTCGGGGAATTGGCCCTAGTCGATCGTGCTCGCCATTTAGCCAACTCGAAGGTTCTGGCAATTGCTTTTGTCTCCCTACCGGACGATATGATTCAGCCAGTGTGTGTTTAATGTTCACCAATTCGGGGAAACATGATGTCGATTGTGGCAAGGAAGAAAAGGCTCTACCAGAAAGTATCCAAAAAGACAAGGATGCCGCACCCCTTGAGGTTCATGTAGAGGTCTCAGCGGACCTAGCTCCTTAGATTGGGTAGGTTGACATCTCATGCTTCACAGCTTAATCGTCAGAGACTCCATCATCGCTTAGACCCCCCAACTACCCTTTAATACCCACCATTAAGGACCAGGAGGGCTCCATTAAAGGGCCATTTTGGGGCGTCTTTCCTAGGAGTGGCCATGCCAGAACCGACTTTGTTCACCCTAAACCCTAAACCCCTAAACCCTAAACCGGGTCCTGGCTTAGGAGTGGCCATGCCAGAATCGACTTTGTTCGCATTTCTGTCGGCTGAGCCCCTGGTCGCCGCTGGGCCTTTGCTGGCAGCTTCTTTCTGGTTTAACCCAGAGGGTCCACATAGATGACCATTGTGGAACTAATCCACCAAAACCATGACAGGGATGGTCTTTCGGGGCTTAATTCCAGAATTGTAGTGAGTATGGACCCTCTGGGTAACTTGGCGTTCTCCTGGTTGGCTCATAGGACATTAACTTTTTGGGCTTCTATATGAACTATAATAGGGAGGCTAAAAGTTTAACTTCTAGGAGGGCTTCAGAAGTCAGCCAAGTTAAGGTTTTGGGTTTTGAGTTCAGGGTTTAAGGTTCAGGGCTGAGAGTGTTTGAACATTGAACCCTACGCAGTAAACTCCCAAACCCTGAATCCAAACTCCTAAACCCCTGGCCCCAACCCCTAAAACCCTAACCCCTGAACCCTCTAGAACCCGTACTTACGGATCCCTTTCAAGGAACCGCTTTACATCCCTTGCAGGGAACCCCTGTAGATCCCTACCCAACTCACCCTGAGCCCGGCTGGTGTTCTTCAAGTGTACTGGGCTGTCGTGTAAGCTAAAAGCATGCCCAAAGGCCCCATAGTAGTTCCTTTTGAGGGATTACCTTATAGGATTGTAAATATGAGCCCCAAACAGGAACTACTATGGGGCCTATGGGTAAGCCCGACTCAACACTCCCCCCGATGCCGTGAAGTTCCCCTTGGCCCCCAAAAAGCCTTTTTCGGGAGGTTCAGGGGTAGTTATACGAGGAGTTACAAGTCCCCTAATGGGTCTTTTCTGTTACTTTACGTATAAAACTACCCTTGGACCTCCAAGTACAAGTGTAAGGAATTGTTTGTAGAAGCCTGAATAAGGAACCCTAAAAGGTACGTTCTTCGGCTACAGGCCAGGTTTAGGGTGTAGGGCTTGGGGTTTAGAGTTTAGAGGTCTGATTATGTAGGTGTTTTATGGTTTAGGGAGTTTGAGGTGTTTCAATTCCAGGGAATTTTCAACATACTAGAGGTCATGGTTCCGTAATCAATTGGTTGACCCTTAAAGGAGCATCTCGTACTCATTGTCTCATTGCCTTAACATGTCATTCTCCTCACATATACACGGTCCCCCTAATCTCAGGTAGCTTTCAGGATCTCGGGCCGGATGTGGTGTTTTTCGAGCCACCTTCACCAAACAACACTACCTAGGTACGTGGACCCCTAGGGTAAAGATTCTTCCTGAAGGAAGGTGTATAGGAGTCGAGACATCATCTCATCCCCTTATCGTCTCTGCACACTGTGTGCATGTGCTATACCCCAAGACCTTACTCTAATCATAAAGGCTCCTATATATAAATATATGTATATGTACATATGTAATATGGAGAGAGAGAGAGAGAGACATACATACATACATATGTATGTACATATATATATATATATATATAGATATATAGATATATAGATATCAGTATATAATCAAGTGTGTGTATATATATATATATACCAGACTGCGATCTTTGGGGACAGATCCCAGGCCATGGGGGCCCTGCTCCACCAGCTGCGGCCGAGGGAAGATGACGCGCCATCGACGCCCGATCATGGATGCAGTTTAGGGTTTGGGTTTGGGGGTTTTGGGTTTAGGGTTTAGGATCTTGGTGTTGGGGCTTAGGGTTTATAAGGGTTTTGTGTTTTGGGGCTGAGGGTTTAGGGGTTTAGGGTTTATAAGGGTTTGGGTTTTGGGGTTTAGGGTTTGGGTTTTGGGGTCCAGGGTTTGTAAGGTTTGGGTTTGGGGATTTAGGTCTGGGTTTTGGGGATTAGGGTTTATAAGGGTTTGGTTTTTGGGGTTTAGGGTCTGGGTTTTGGGGATTAGGGTTATAAGGGTTTGGGTTTGGGGGTTTAGGGTTTAGCGGTTTAGGGTTTAATTAGGGTGTAGGGTTTGGGTTTTGGGGTTTGGGGTTTAGGGTTTGGGTTTTGGGGATTAGGGATTAGGTCATCGGGGGATTACGGCAATGTTGAAATAGTTTCTAAGACCCTAAACAGCAGTCCCTAAACCCTATACCCTAAGAGGCACGGGAATGTTGGTTGAAATGAAACTACTGAACCTTAATCCCTAAACGTATACCCTAAGAGGAGTGGTGGGATGTGGAGTTTGTAGATAGTTAAGGGGCTTGCAGGGGTATCTTGAAAGGTGGACCCTAACTCCTAAGAACCGTACTTAAGCCGATCACGAGATTTCAATTTCGCAAGTAGCCTACGTACTTGCCACAGATCGCTATTTCAATTTTTGTGTTGGGTGTTCAAGGGTCCCAAAGTAAAAAAAAACAAGTATTCCATAGGGGCTCCACATCAAAACTATACTGCAAGTATAATCCACAACCCTATTCTATCCAAGGCCGCTACAATATACAATGCTAAACCTCAAGTGTTGAGCCTGATCACTACCTAGACCCCCCCCAATTATCCTCTGATATGCCCTGAACCCTAAACCCTATACTCTTCCAAATATTCAACCCCAAACCCAAAGTCTTGAAGCCTGATATTCCTAGGTAGTATTACGGAGACCCCTTATAGGGGACCCCTGTTAACCTTTCCTCTGGCTCTCTTAAAAGGGATTTTATGGAGAGGGTCTATATTGCCAAATGTCGACCTAATCTTAAACCCTAAACCCCTAAGCCACTAAACCCTAAATCCTAAAATGCTGTTGTTGCTGTTGCTGGTGGGGGAATCAATATGACGGTGCTGAAGTTGTTGTTTGTACCTTGTTGGTGGTGTTGCTGTTGCTGCTGCTGCTGCTGCTGCTGCGCAGCCGCTGCTGCTGCTGCTGATGCCGGTGCCGGCGCTGGTGCCGGTGCCGGTGCTGTTTCTGGTTGCTGGTCGTTGCTGCTGCTGTTGTTGTTGTCGTTGCTTACCCCGACAGGCTTTAGATTTTTATTGAGGCCCCGAAGTTAAACCCTAAACCTTAAACCGTTGATGATATAAATCCTGCATAACCAATAATCAGGAAATGCACCAATATTCCCATAGTTTAGGGGCCTTCAGGTAATGCAGGATTTATAACCCTAAACCCTAACCCTTAAAACCACTATAGATCCCTTAACGGAGCCCCTTAAAGGTGCCCTTATAGATCCCTTTAAAGCAAAAACCCCAGGATTTCTATATCATCAACCCTCCCAAGCCCCGAGGTACTGCCATTCCCAGGGACGAAATCCAGTCTGGCACCGAATGCCCAAAGGAGGCTGAAACCTGCACAAGAAGGAAGGTTGCAAGATTTGGGGATTCAGTTCAGGGTTTTTGGGTTTAGGGTTTTAGGGTTTTAGTTTAGGTTTGTAGTGTTTGGGGTTTGGGGTTTAGGGGTTCAGGGTGTAGGATTGTATGAAGCTTCTATACAAGGGTTTCATAGTAGCCTCCCGCGTTGTATGGGCCCGAATATTTAGCAGCACAATACCCTTGGATTTCTGAAGACCGATGTTGTAAATCCCTAAGAACCCAGTCTCGCTTTTCACTTTTTTACATTAATTATGAGGTTTGCAAGGCATTGTGAAATTTGCACTGTCATCGCGATTTCCACAGGTTTAGGGTGACTTGGCCTCGTCCGGGACGAGTCTATCATGCTGCAGCAAGAAGCCCACTTGCCCACAGAGCCAAAGAGTCGATTCTTGTCTTGGGCTCTATGGATGGCCCTGCTTGCTTCTGAAGATGCGCAACCCCTCATATCGCTTCCCGCCCCTTGTTCAAGCGGGGTGCCGGTATGGGTACACAAGATCATGAGATTAGTTGCTAGATGTTTTGGATCGGATTGCGCAGCTCCTCGATCAGCATACTGCAGGTTTATTCGACAGTATTCCAAGGAGACTAGTAACAAGCATCTCTCCGTGCATCATGCAAAGCCATGTTCCATTCATTCTGTGATAATAATTAGGACTGAATCTGAATACTTAGCAGCTGAGTGGATACACTTTACACTTTTGGGGTAATATTACCCTTATTACCCACTATAAAACTGAAAGTGTACAGTTTTGGGGGTTCATGAACGCAGCAACTAAGAGAACAGAGCATGAAAAGGAGCCCAGGGTGTTTGCAAACATCTGTTTCCATGGTATTCTGGGGTCCTAGGAAAAGCACAAAGCCCAATCCCTCGTCCGCCGAGCCTCAAAGTGGCGGCTCACCTAAACTCGTATCTACATCCTTAACCCCTAAACTTGGGCTCCTGAACAGCCCAAAACTCGGATTTCAAGCCCCGGAATCTTAAGCCCTTGTAAACCCCCAACTCCCAAACCAAAGCCCCACACCCAGGAATAGGACCGTAAGGACCTTATCAAAGAGTAGTTAGAGGGGTCCTGGAAGCCCCTTTAGCCTAAACTAAAAGCTTTAAAACCTCAAGAGAGGTCCCTGAACCCTAAAAGCTTTAAACATTTCAGAGAGGTGGACGAGTCAGCCTGCAACCTGGGCGAGTGCATCGAGCAGGGGCCTTAGTTCCTGTCTCTAAGGCTCTAAAGACTCACATGTTGAGGCTTTTGGGGCTGAAGACCATCCTATATGACGCTTTTGGGCTATTTTGAGCCATAGGGTTTAGGAGTTTAAGGGGCTTAGGGGTTTAGGGTTAGGGGTTTGGACTGAAGCTTCCATTGAACCCGTGGGCCCTGCATCCTTGCTTCTGGCGACCATGGCCCATGTGCGAGAAGCACAAGTCTGAGATCCTCCACCTGAAGAGGACCATCGGGGAGATGATCGGCGACTACGTGAAAGACCGAGACGGCGAGGAGGACGAAAGGGAGGAGCGGATGGCCACGTTCGAAGAGAACCTCAACACGAGACTTCGGGACCTGGAGCAGCGAGAGGCCGAAGTCGCCAGATGTGAAGAGGCCCTGAACCAAGAGGATCGTGAGGTGGAGCCTCCCCCGAAGGAAACGTAAATGTACCAATCCTCAGGGTCATATCCTGGTTTTAAAGGTACAATGGTTACTCTAGGGTAGGGATAGGGCACGAGGGTAGGGCTAAGGATTTTGTAGAGTAGGGCAACGTAGGGGCCGTGAGTAATTTCAAGTACTACTCGTCAGGGTTCTTCATATTATACACAAACCCTAAACCCTCCCATAGGGTATCTAAATCCCAAAACATTTCTGGTCGTCATAAGGCCACTTATTTATGACGACGATGGCCCTGATGACGGTGTGGTTTTCGGCATTGAGTTTGGCACTAGGGTCCAGGCGTTGGGAGGTTACTTCAGGATTTTCTGGGCCCATGCACAGTGACGCAGTTCAGTGCTTTAAGTTTTCAGGGTTCAGGGCTGCCACTCTGAAGCTGCAGTGTCTCCCTGCTCTGCAGCGGCTTTATCGAGGACTAGCAAAACGAGCCGCATCCCAAGTCCTGCACACGCTGGATGCTACTTGGACCCGTGGACGTTGAACTGCTGCCGGCAAAGGTCCTGGCACGACTTCGTTCCAGTTGTACTTATTTTCCCGGAGCCCTAAACCCGAAACCCTCATTTCAGGCAGTTGGCATCTCCAGCAATGAAGCTTCAACTATAAAGGACCTCGACCAAGACAAGCACAACGTAATTTCAAATGAGACATTGGAGTTGTTCAGAAGATAAAAGTCGCTGCAGTGTGCATAATCTTGGAGTTGTAAGTTATATTTTGAGCATAAAAGCCTTCATATTATGTCAGAACCTCTCCGACCCAAACCTTAAAACCCCGGGGGCCTGTATGAAAGTAGTCTCCGCAGCCCCAAACCCAAAACCCTAGACCCTGAGCTCTAAACCTCAGACCCTAAACGATTCAAGCCCTAGACACCAGACCCCTAAACCTTTAAACCCTAAACCCCCAAACTTCTAAACCCCTAAACCACCAAACCTGAAAACCCCAGACCCTAAATAAACACTAAGCCCTAGACCCTATACTCCTTTCTTCGCTGTCTCAGGCAGTCGAGCTGTCACTTCGAGGCGCTGTAGGGGTTTTTCGTGTCCGGAAGCCTCACTCTAGGGGTCCTTTAAGGGCTCCTTTAGGGGATCCTTTAAGGGTTTCTATACGGGATCGTATTCGAAGTTTAGGGGTCTTGAAACCTAAAGCTCTCAGGAAAGACCGTACTACATGATGCTGTTGAGCCATTTTCATCACTAGGATAAGGCTTCCTAGGGTCTTCTGTAAGGGTCCCATAAGCCTGCTATGCTCTCTATGATGGTCCATGCAACCCACATAGTATGTACTTGGGCCCTAAAGCTTAGGGCTCCGAAAACGGACCACTGAATTAGTGCAATGAAACGTGATGTAGTGTAACATACCTACCTAAAGCCGGCACTGCAAACAGCAGGTTCTGACGATGTAATTATGCGGTACTACCGAGTAGTTGAGAAATCCCACAGGTGGCGCCGCGTGTGGACCGAGCGGCACCTTTAGAAGGTTGTAACGGAACCACGGCCGAGCAGGTGGGGAGTTCCCTGAATTTGTGCCGCTTGCTTGCGAGGTTCACTTTTTCCGGGTTTCTAAACCAGGGTCCCTCTCCACAGGATCCTCTTAATTATCATATTCTACAAGGGTAGGGAGCCTGTCTTTTCTTTGGTTGCTAGCTAGCCAGCGGCATGCCCGGCTTGAGTTTTCTTGCAAACCCAACGTACCTGAACCCAAAGAATCAGCCTGCGTTTTGAGGATTCCTCGTTCTGATTTCCTTGCCTACCTAAACTTGCCTAAACTCGCGGAAACCTTCTTTGATGGATTCGTAGTGGTGACAAAGTGTGGCTCGACGATGTCATATCAATGATTGATTACAGTATTTCCTTATTCCGGATCGTAGCCGACAAGAGCAGACTAATCAACGCTCAGTGACAGTTTTTTGGAAGATCCTCGTCGTTATTCACAAGGCAAGGTGTACGTGTAGCAGTATAGCACAGAACGACTCGTGAGACATACGCCTGTCTTACAACAAGCTGGCTGAAGCATTTGCTGGTTTCCCCTCCAACAGGGGTGCCACTTGAACTGTGCCGTGGGCTACGAGGAGGCCACCCTACACCACCTAATCCCCTGTAGAATGAGGCAAGGGGATATTGGGATATGCTATGCATTCAGGACGAGATGGGTTTAAGTTTTGAGGGGCTTTGTGAATGTTGGAACCTTATGGGGCTCTCAATTTGGCAGTTGTGGCTTCAGGGCTTGATCGCTCTCAGTGCTTGCGCCGTTGAGCTGGGCGACCTGTGTGTGCGTGTTGTGTTCAGCGCAAACGTTACCGACTCGATCTCAGCTCGTGAATTCCTGCCACCATCTGGAAGGCCGCGTTTTGATCCACTGTAACCCATCGTTCGCTCCGTCACGCCATACCCAGATGAAGCGGCAGTAAGCACACTGATAGTGATCATGTGCAGAATAGTGTTTTTGGGTCAATGACAAAAATTTCCTGCTAAACAATCCTCAAAGGAACCTTCTAATGATTGTACAAAGCCCTGCATTGTATTGTTGATGGACAAAATCCTGCATGACCCATTATAAGGAATATACCATAGGTCCCATAGTTTAGAGTCCTTAGGGTCATGCAGGATTTTGTCCATCAACAGTACCAATGAAAACACCTCTGAGGTTCGGGAGGTTCTGGTTCCCAGTCCAGGTTCTTCCTCGCACGCCTCACATCTAGAGCACAGTTCAGGGTTGAGGGTCGTGGCTAGGGTCCCTGATACTTCGCTGGTTTAGGGTTTAGGGGGTTTAGGAGGCTTTTAGGGTTTAGGGTCCAATAACATTCCTAACCTACTTTGTGCCTAGGCTTCCTGATAGGTCGGATCCACAGGAAAAAGTAGGTTGTGGTAGTTGACGGTAGCTCTCAAGTGTGAAACCTTGAACCGCAAACTTAAAAGCAACCTAAACCCTAAACCCCTGGACCCCAAACTCCTGAAGCCCTAAACCCTAAGCCCTAACCCTAAATCCAAATCTACCGCAACATCTGGAGCCTTCCCTAAGGGTTCAAATGCTTAATTATCCTATACTCTCCCAAATTAGTAACCTACAAAACTACTATCCTAAACCCAAGTCTAAGTACCTCATTGTTGGGTCTTTCGGTTGATGATATAAATCCTGCATACCTTAAGGTCCCTAAACTATGGTAGTTATGGTATATTCCTTATTATGGGCCATGCAGGATTTATACCATCAATCCTAAACCCTAAACCCTAAAACCCTATAGATCCCTTAAAGGAGCCCCTCAAAGGTACCCTTATAGATCCCTTTAAAGGAACCCTAGGATTTCTATCATCAACCGTTTGGACCCTTAGCCTTTAAGCACCAACAGGACCGGCCCGTTCTTTGCGCGGGCGGCCTGCGCTTTCTGCGAAGTCGTTGTTTGGCGACATCCTGCGGCCATTTGGGATGCAGCTTTCAAGTTTAGGGTTTAGGGTTTAGGGTTCAGGGTTTAGGGTTTAGGGTTTAGGAACTTTCATAGGGTATTGAACTTGTTGTTTAAATTTTTTTATTGTTTATGAATAGGTTACTGGATTACAGCAGAAGAATACGGAAGTCTTGGAAAGACGGCGAAATGAGGGACCTGATTTGGGCCCGAAGTACCTACCCAAAGGGTCCTACTTAAAGGATCATGGGACTTATTAGTAATTAGGGTTATAATTAGGGTAACTGTACTTATTACTACTTATAACCCCAATGAAGGTACTTATAACCTTACTTACTAAGTCCCATGATCCTCCAAGCAGCTACTGTCATGGGAGCTTCCCCAAATCATAATGGTAATTCCTAATAGAAGCCCTGCAGTCTACGATATAGGTTAGAAGGGGCCCCCACCCTGTAATAGTGACTATAAGGATTATATTACGGCCCTATGATATTCCTATTATACCACCATTACGGGGTGGGGGCCCCTTCCAAGGTATAGGTACTTAGGATGCTTTGGGCTAAAGAATGGGGCATACTTACCCATACCACAATAGAAATCTTGTCGCAGAAACGCTATTTTGTACTCTGTAGCTACCTGAGACCCTGAGCCGGGGCATACTTGGAGGATCATGGGACTTAGTAAAGAAGGTTATAAGTACCTTCATTGGGGTTATAAGCAGTAATAAGTATAGTTACCCCAATTATAACCCTATTTCCTAAGTCCCATGATCCTTTGTAGAGTGTTGAACTTCTATTTTTTGATTTTTGCTGCTTGCAGGCAGGAGATGCAGGAGACACCTCTGAGCCCCTTAATCCTTTGTCCGGGCTTCGGTTCTAAAGATCCGGAGCACTGGAACTGGAAAGCTTGAAAACCCATGGCTTAATCATGGCATAATATAATATGGGTACAGCTTGGTTTTGTAGTGTAGGGGCTATAATTCGTGATATGATTCCTCAAGGTATACCCCCGACGACCCGATTGTTAACCCTTCGTTTGAAGAAGCCACACGCGTGCGTGCTTGCCTGAGGCGAGGCTCCCACGATCGTGAAGGCGGGAGGGTACTGTTCAGGGTTATTCGATAAGCTTGGTTCGGTCATGGGTGTTAGGGTTGAGGGTTTTGGTTAGGGGCTTATAAACAGCTGCCAATACGATCATACTATCCAACACTAGTTTGGTGGTTGCCTGTTACACTTATGGAATAATGTACCCCAAAACCAAATTCGAATTATCAAGGCCCCACATTAGTTGAGGGTTTCGGGTGTTTGCTCTTCAGGGTTGGGATTGCAGTAAGGTTTACGCTGGGCCTGTGTTTCCCAGACATTCCACTGTCCCTTAATTAAGGAACATACCTTCAATCATACTAGGGACCCCCATTATAACCTTGGATATACTCCTAAGTAATGAAAGGACATTGGAAGATCTAGGTAGTTTTACTGCTCTGGAGACGAGCATGTGCGATGCAGTACTGTGATGTAAACAACCAGCCAAGTAAAGACCGAGCAAAGTTTGTGCTTAACAAACGGTCGACTTCATTGAATTCCGGGCCGAGTGGATGATGAGTTGCAATATAGGATTCTCGTACGGTCTTTGGGACAGCACCACCGAGCGGACCCAACTCGCTCAGCCAGTTGTCCTTTGTGCGGGGTGCGGGGTTCGGTAGCGCAGGAGGCACCTGCATTACCGTGGTGTTTCTGGACCCTGGGTTGAATGCACCTATGTCTGCTTAACCTATGTGATAGGAGTGACCCTACTAACCAATTAACTACTTACATTCATCAGAACCGTCAAACGAAAAACATGCGACATCTCCAATGACCATCAGCAAAACCTGCTAATCTAAGCATCCGTCTGAACAGGCAGGAGCACAGGTAAACTTCACCCAAAACCATGAAAGCAAGCATCACCAAATAGCGCTAGTACATAAACAAACAAATCCAACATAGAGAACTACATGGAAATGTGTATACACAGACATATGTGAGTCTGTATACACACAAACATACACCTACATACCCTCATACATGCATACCTTCCTTCCTTCATTAGTTCATTCATTCCGTTCCATTTCATTCCTTTCCAGGTCATGTCCGTTCCATGCCAGGCCACCCCATCCCATACCATCCATGATTCCATTCATTCGTTATTCCAAGTAATTCGTCCTTCGTTTTCCTTTCGTTCATTATTCCATTCACTGGTCATTCCATTCATTCATTAGTTCTTTCATACATGCATTCTTTCCTTCCTTCACTCACTGACCCGCTCACCCACGCACTCAGCCCTTCATGCCATAGTTCATAGTTCACTAACTCAATCCTTCACTCCTTCATTCCTTCGTGTGCTCCGTCTGGTTGAGTGAATGATTGGTTGACCTACCATTCATTCATGCATTCATCTGTTCTTTTGTTCCGTCATTCGTTAACTCATCAATTCGTTGATTCATTCATTCCTTCATTTCTTTAATCCAACATTCCTTTAATCATGCATGGATTAACTCATTCATTCATTCCCTCGTTCGTGAATTCGTTCCCTCCTGTATTCATTCATTCATTCAGTCAGTCAGTCGTTCAGTCAATCAATGAATCATTCATCTCTGCATTATTGCTTATGTGCGTATTTTCTGTACACGCCTATGGAAATCTGCAGGGTCGGCCCACGTTTCGCTGTGCCGGGCTCCAGAGCGGGGCTGTGCCGCTTTGCTAGGTTTCGGGTCGGGGACTCTGGGTTTATTGCCATTCTTGAAGGGTCATGGGACTTAGTAACTAGGGTTCTAAGTACCTTAATTGGGGTTATAAGTAGCTATAAGTAGAGGTACCCTAATTATAGCCCTAGCTACTAGGTCCCATGATCCTTTAAGTATTGCCATTATTGGAATAGGGTTTTGGGATGTGCTATACTAAAGCCACATGTATAGTGAGGAATCCTAAACTCGTGCATGTTGCATTGCGTGGCCTTGCTTCAAGTTGGTGCATCAGGGCTTAACGTTCTACAGGGGGGTGGGGTTGGGGTTTGGAGTTGAGGACCTTTTGCTTTAAGGTTGATGCTTTGGGGGCACCGGGCAGACTTATACCCCAGAGGGCCATTTGCACACTACCATAATGGAATGAGGGTCCCAAAACCATAGTGGGGATGGTCTTTTGGGTGCCTAATTCCGTAGTGTATACGGACCCTTTGGGTACTATCTTTCCGGGTTTGGGTGCTTCTTAGGTGTCGGGTTCGAGAGACGTCCCCTAGTAGTAAGCCCTTCCTTAGCGGCCTTGACTCAGGTTCAGCTAACCTTTGATATTGGAGAAGCTTAGGAGCCAGGGATGATGATAATCCCTATTGAATAAGGAGCTAAAGAGCCAAGGGAACCCCAAAACCACTGGTTAGTCAGTGTTGGGCCTTCTGGGAAGTCGCGGAAGTCCGGGCAGTGGGTGCTTGGAGGATCACGGGACTTAGTAAGTAAGGTTATAGTAAGTACCATAATTGGGGTTATAAGTAGTTATAAGTATAGTTAGCCGTATCATAGCCCTAGTTACTAAGTCCCATGATCCTTTAAGTGGGGACTGTGGGTCTCGCAGTTGCGAGTTTAGGGTTTTAGAGTCTAAGAGGACTTGGGGTCCGGTGCTAAGTTGAAAAGTTTACATGTGCTAAGGCCCGACACTGAACCCTTCATAGTAACCCTTATAGTACCCTGAACCCCCCCTAAACCCTAAACCCAATTCCCAGGTGCCACATCGATTGTGATCCTGGTTTCCAGAAGACTGGAGATTTGCTCTGCCACCACGGCCATTTCAACGTGCCGGACTGCCGCCACTTCTGCTGCAACTTCGGTGTCCCTACGTGCTATACCCTAATCCTTGGGCCCCGCGCCCTGTCACCTTTGTCCTGGCTTTTCAAGTGATTTGGCTCAGGCCCACCCAGAGAGCCCAATACCCCTTAATTAAGGAATATTCCTTAAATCATAATATTAATCTCCTTATAGTTTAAGGTATATTGCGTAATTAAGGGGTATTGGGCTCTCTGGGCACAACCTTGAAGCGCCATTCCTCAGGGTCAACCCTGGAGCTCAACATAGCCTAAGCCTAGGGATCTAAGGACTCATAGAGGGCTCCTTTAAGGGGATCTATAGGGGTTTTATAAGGGATCTATAGGGTTTAGGGTTTAGGGGTTTAGGGTTCCTTTAAAGGGATCTATAAGAGGTCCTTTGGAGGGATCTATATGGTTTAGCTACTCATACATTAAGGCTTTTGGGCCCAAAGACCATACTACATAAGGCTTTTGGGGGCTGTTTTGATCCCTAGGGTACAAGCCCTCTACGGCGAGGTCTTTGGGCCCAACAGCCTGAAGATGAGAGTCTGCAGGGTCGTAGTTTGAAGCCTACGTAGTTGTTCAGAAAGCTTCCGTATTTATGCTCAAGGAACAAAAGCACAAGAAGCTGTACGACAGTGAGATCCATATCAATGGGGTAAGCTGATGTACCGAGTTTTGAGTGGTTTGGAATTGCAGTTCTCAGAGATTCAGTAAGCCCCAACCCTTAAAGCACAATCCTCAAGCCCCAGAACCCGAACCCTGGACCATTTATTTCTGGGGAGTTGAGATTCTTAATGCCTTACTTACTTTTGGTTAGTAGGGAATGGAAGAATGGTAGATAGTAGTTAGAATTGTACCCCATTCTTCCATTCCCTACTAACCAAAGGTAAATATTCCTTTAAAGGAACCCTAAAGCCCTATAGATCCCTTTAAAGGAGCCCTATAGATCCCTACTAACCAAAGGTAAGCTTAGCGCTGATGAGGCCCGGATAGCTGCGGAAGAGCACCGCAGCCCAGCCACGGCCGCCTGGCATCGTGAACGACAGATCAACTAGGACCTGGCGTAGGCCCTTATTCCCTTTTTGTAGGGTTCAGGTTCCCTGATAAGCCCCTTTAAACTAAAAGGGCACCCTTTTTATTCCTAGCTTACTCTTGGGTCTAGTCAAGAGGTGTTCTGTGTGGAGAGGAAGCAAATATGCACAGGGACAGCCGTGTCTGTCTGTATGTATGTATGTATGTATGTATGTATGTATATATGCATATACATATATATATATATATATATATATATATATATATATATGTGTGTGTGTATGTATGTATGTATGTATGTATGTATATATATATAAGTATATATAAGTATGGGTACACATGCGTCGTATATGCATTGAAAAGTGTGTGTGTGTGTGTCTGTGTGTGTGCGTGTGCGTTGTGTTGATTAAAATTGCGCTCTGTCCGTGCGGAGATGCAAAAAATAAATGCGCTCCGATTAAGTAAAATCGTGGCAGTGCCAGCTGTTGGTTCTTAATTACAATATCTCGCAGCTAGTAACTCCGTTTTGATAGTTTAAACGCTTGCTGCTGCCTGTGTGTACATGTGCAGATACAAAGTAATCTAGAAGTCTGCGTTAACGCGAGTCATTGTTGTGGCTTTGCATATGTCTGTGTGTTGCGATGAAGGCCTGATTATGTACAGGCGGTTACGGCTTACACATAGAGCCACGCACATGCACCCACAAATACCTATATGTGCATGGTGCTCGTTTTGCTGGATTTGGGCATGTGCCCGCCTCAGTCCAACGTATGGACGAGAAACCTTATCTCGCGACCAAGTCTTTCCGCACATCTTATCCAGGGGGCTCATATACACTCTCATTATGGGGATCCCACAAAATTAACAAGGATGGTACTTTAGGGGAATCCGAAGCTTGCAGCCTATTCCGGGAGGTTCGAGTAGGTGTCCGGCATGTACTACTCCGAGTTTGGGACTCTTGCCTTCGGTGTGATGCGACAGTGGCGGGAGTGTTGCTCACAACTTGGGCCCTGTAGTAGACGGCAATCCCTAAACTTCCCTAAACCATTAAGTACCCCTGGAAGCATACTTTATAGGAGCCCTATTCTAACTGCTCAGTCTCCTGTGTTAAGTCTCCTGTCTTCGACTAGGATGATGAAGAATTGACGGCACAAAGGGTTGCCGGACGGTGTGATGCGACATTTCAGACGAGCTCAGGTGCTGCCTTGTTCGTTTGCCCGTCAGGCTCGCTTGGTCCAGCATTAATACTAACTACTGGTGATAACCTTTTGGAGTCCATATATGCATGTATGTTTGCTTGCATACACATATACACACATGTATATCTGCAGTGTACTACACCCCAAAACCCTCTTCTACGTACTGAGTCTGCAACATTCGTGGTTATTTCTGGGCAGGCTCTGGGATGTAAGGTCGGACCGTGGACCCCAAACCTTAAACCCTAGAACCTAAACCCCAGACCTTGTAAACCCCAAACCCCAAACCCTAAACCCAAAGCCCCATTCCCTAAACCTCGAAGGCTCGAAGCCGTAAAAGGCAAGCCCTAAGATCCTGTAGCCCTAGACCTTAATGCTCAGGGTTTAGGGGTTTAGGGCCTAGGGTTCAGGGTTTAGGGCTTATCAGGCTTTGGGTTTAGTGGGGTTTAGGGTTTAGTGTTTCAGACGTTAACCCCAATTACAGGATCATGGGACTTATATAGTAGCTTGGTTTTTTTTCAAGGACGGTAGCTATACTCATGTATTCAGTTTCCTCCCCGATTTCAGTTGTGTATATCCCTACTTACTACGTCAAATGATCCGCCAAGTAAACCCGAGGCTAAAAGCCCTAAAGCCTTAAAGCTCTGCTTGCAGCTTAGAGTCCTAGGGTCTAGCGGTTTGCAGCTCCTAAAATCCCAAGAGGTGCGAACCCTAAAGCCCCAAACCCTAAACCCCTAAACCCTAAGCCCTTTTGGGGCTTAAAGTCAGCGCCACCCTAAACCCTAAACCCCAAACCTCAGTGGCTCTGCACCCTAAATCCTGAACCCTAAACCCTAAACCGCCGCAGCCGGATCGAACTCGTGCCTTAGCATGCTTTGAACCATGGGGAATAGAGGAGCCTGAGTGGTTCGAATAGGGTGCCTTACCTAAAGGATCATGGGACTTAGTAACTAGGGCTCCGTAAAGGGCTCCTTAAGAGGGATCTGTAAGGTTTCTATAAATAAGGGGGGGTTGGGGGTACTTAAAGCATCTTGGGACTTAGTAACTAGGGTTATAATTAGGGTAACCATACTTATAACCCCAATTAAGGTACTTATAACCTCACTTACTAAGTCCCATGATCCTCCAAGTAGGGCTCCTCATCCCGGAGGGTCCATATACACTAATTGTGGAATTAAGTTCCCAAAGCCACAATAGGGATGATCTTTCCGTACCTCCATATCGGTAGTGTATATAGGGATTGTTACCGCTAAGCCTGTAGTCTGTCAGTACTATCAGTAGGCGTCGCATGTTATCCTGTCACTTGATTTGAGGTGCGAGTGTATAGTACAGTACCATCCGAGAGGATAGTCTAACCTCTTCTGTTCTTTGCCCGTAAAGCCCGAATCAACTAAGTGCATGGCTTGGTCGAGAGGAACAAGCAAACGAGCGGTTTCGGATTTAGAGATTGTTCGAGGCTCTACACGCATGCGCGTGCAGTATGCTTAGGCTGATCCCGACAAACACTAGAAGCCAAGGAACATATGTCGAGAACCCCCGATCCTAAACTGTCATGGGACTCTAGAATGTAGGCTACGGGTCACCCAGCAGCTGCTCAGAGGGTAAAGCCGCTAAACCCTAAGCCCTACACCCAAAACCCGAAACATCCCTAAAAACTAAACCCTTAGCCCAAACCCTAAACCCTAAGCCCTAAACCCTAAACCTAAGCCCTAAAGCGCTAAACCCTAAATGCCTCAGCTCATTATCTTCGAAAACGCGGTCAGGGGGAAAGTCCTGCAGCACGACGGATCTCCTGGAGCGCACCGTGGAGGATTGCACAGGCGAGACTGCGAGGGAACCCTAAGGGCAGATAAGTAAGGGTCTGCGCATGTACGGTACAATGTAGGAACGAATGTAGGGATCTCTAGGGTTCCTTTAAGGGGATTTATCAGGGTTCTATATATAAGTTATCTATAGGGTTTTGGGGCTCATAGAGCTTAGGGGTTCGATGTAGGAACCTGATTAAGAAGCCCTGGGCCTATAACCACCGAATAGTAGGATTCGTAAACGAAACCTTAATAAAGGCGCAAGGTTTCTTAATCAGGTTCCGACATTACTGACCAAAAAGGCGCTCCTACATATAGTATTTTCAGGGTACATGAACCCTGAGGGGAAACGACTTTGGGATTTCTGGTCCATGGGGATGTCGGTTGTAAGGTTGATAGGGCTTTCGGCTTTCGTGCTTCACGTCAGAGTTCATGGCTCAGGGTTCCGAGTGTAGGATGAGTTTAAGACTGTAAGGCACGTTGTGTTGCTGTAGGACTTTAGCTCATCCCTTGTAGGACGCTGGAGTTCACGAGCTTGTGCATAGGCGAGAACATATCGCACTCACAGCTTCAACTCTAAACCCCAAATCCCAAGCCCTAATACCATAAACCCCTTAAGCCCTAGACCCTACACCCCTTTAACCTAAACCTTTAAGCGACAATCCTCACCCTTTAAGCATAAACTCTAAGCCTCATACCGGGCAGACTCGGTGGTGAGCTCGACCTCAACACGTGTGCAAGAAGCCTCGTAGATTTAGGGTTTAGGGTTTAGGGTTTAGGGTTCAAAAGCCATGGGATAACGTTGCCATCACCAGAAACACCAGGGCGAGTGTCGCAACGAGCCCCGTGGACTTGTGCTCATCATGAGCATCTTCTTCGCCGTCGTCACCCTGGTCCTCGTCATCGCCGTCATGGCCCATTAACCCTAAACCCTAGTTGGTGGATCAATAGTTACCTGATTTGCATCAAGCTAAACCCTAAACCCTAAAACCCTAAAGATCCCTTTAAAGGAACCCCTGAAAGGTAGCCTTATAGATCCCTTGAAAGGAACCCCAGGAGTTATATCATCAACCGTAGGTCCCATGACGCTCCAAGTAGAGAACTCTGGGAGCTTCCTCTGCTGGGCAGGTTTGAAAGATGGAGAGGTGTGCGACTTCTTCACCTGCCGACGCTTTCTCGCCGGTTTCAGGTAATAAAGGGGCCTTAATAATTATCTATACTGAATTTCGGGGTTCCTTAGTATAGTTATAGTAATTAAATATACACGCAAACCCTATTCTGATTATTCCGGCCCCTACAGTAAGGGTAAGGGTTTAGGACTTTCTGGACTCCGGGTGCCTTTTTCAGAAGACCGAACCCCGAAACCCTGAACCCCAAACCCGCAAGCCTTTGCAGAATCCGTCATAAAGCCCTAAGGGTCCAGGTAGTCCTTCTTTTTCTTTTTGGGTACCTCAAACGGCCCTCGAGTCCTATAATAGGGAGTACTTGGACCCTCTGGGAAACCCTATAGACTATAGATCTCCGACAAAATATTCAGCTCCACATGGGAGGTTCCGAAAATTAGTGGTACCTTATTTTGTGGTCCTTGTAATAGGGATCCTACTATTACCTAGGGTACTATATCAAGGTCCCCTACTTTCGGAACCTCATGGAACCTCCCAAATGATGCTATGACAATCCTTTCCATGCCCCAGACTCTCAACCCCTACGTGACACTCCAGAGCTCCACCGATGCCATGTTGCTATCCCTAGGGGTCTAAGGACTCAGACCATACTCAATACGGCTTTAGGATTGTCTTGATGCCCAAGCCTCAACCCTCCAGTCCCAATGTCTTGCAAACATTAGAGATCTCATTTTGTCGGATTCCTTGCTATGTTTCCCTGGTATAAGCCCTTGCAAGCCCTAGACCCTTCAACCCTAAACCCTGGTACTTAAGGAACCCCCCCCCCCTCTGTTTTGTCGGGTTTAGGATTTAGGGATCTTGCGTTTAAGGTTTAGGGTTTACTACTGTTGATGGACAAAATCCTGCATGACCCTAAGGACTCTAAACTATGGGAACTATGGTATATTCCTTATAATGGGTGATGCAGGATTTTGTCCATCAACAGTAGTTTCATGGTTCGGGTTCAGGGTTCAGACTTTAGAGCTCACATGGTTTGAAGTTCAGCGTTTACGGCTGAGGGTGTGATGGGATCCTCCAGATTTAGGGTTCTATGTTTTAGGGTTTCGGGTTTAGGGCTTCGGGTCAGTTCAAGCCCTTCCATCATTGACCCGACAGAGCTATCTCACCACTGCGACGTGAATCCGAACTGCGTGTGCACACCTTTCCCAAGCCGCAAACCCTCAGATGCTGCGACCCAAGCCTATACCCCAAAACCCTTGAAAACAAAGCCCCTGCAAACCCTAAAACCTATAAACCCACAAACCCTAAAACCATAAACCCTAAAGCCCTAAAGCCCTAAATCCATAAACCCCAAAGCCCTAAAGCCCTAAATCCATAAACCCTAAAGCCCGAAAGCCCTAAATCCATAAACCCTAAAGCCCTAAATCCATAAACCCTAAAACCCTAGAGCCCTAAACCCAAAGCTCCCTGAATGCTCCACGACACTTCAACTACCTCCCCCTTCCGCCGAGGCAGCGGGTACTTCAAGTCGGCCCCTTGCCTGCTTTTGTTGTCTTTTCTTAGGGGTACTTAGAAGATTGTTTTTTTAAGTATTTTGGTCATTATAATTCTTAAGAAACAGCTAAAATGATAATTGTTGCTAGGGTTCGAAGTTCAGTATAATTTTCTTTTCTCACCCTAGGGATCTAAGGACTCATATATTAAGGCTTTTGGGCGCAAGACCATAAATATATAAGGCTTTTGGGCTGTTTTGATGCCCAGGGTCAGATGTCTGGTATAGAGGAGGCCTACAAATATGAGTACCTAGTTTCCTTGCGGTGTAATATGGAAGGATGAGAAGAAGTTGGGCTTTGCATTCATAGCGTGCCGGCTTCACACCATTGGGTCACCATTGTGCAGCAGAGTACAAGACAGGAAATGCGTGTAATGCATTTGCGACCCTCATCGTGCCAGAGAGGAGGTCCTCCAGTTGGTCTTGAACAGAGACAGACTCTTTCATGCCCCTGCGTGTCCATGTATTCGTCTCGTAAATGTGTTGCTGTATTGTAGTTGGGTTCGGGGTCTCAACGGTTTGGGTGACCCTGCGGATGCAGCGGGTGTTGTCGGTGCTTTCGTCGTACAGCTCCGAGACCATACCCCGGCCTGCTGCTTAAAGGATATGGGACTTAGTAACTAGGGTTATCATTGGGGTAACTATACTTATTTCTACTTTTAAACCCAATTAAGGTACTTATAACCTTACTTACTGAGGCCCATGATCCTCCAAGTGCCAAACTGCAAACCCCGATGCACCGAGGAAGAACTACGCTGCGATCGCTTCAACTTTAACCGCCCACGCTGTGTAGAGGACATCTGCCGCAAGGCAGGTTGAGGCTTAGGGTTTAGGGGTTTAGGATCTCTGCCGCAAGGCGGGTTCTGGATTTCTGGGCTTCTGCAGCCTTGTATATGGTTTGAGGTCACGGGGTGAGCATATCTCGACGCTTGGAAAGTTGGTTCTTGTGTGGGGGTGTGTGTATACATATACAAAGAAATGCATGGTATATATATATATATATATATGAGCATTTATAAATGTGTGCTTGTTTATGGGTATGCTGAAGTATCGCAGGTTGCATTGGCAGGATATCGAAGTTGTAGACATGATCTGAATTCGTTCGCCCATCGCGCATGTAGAACTCTTGCACTTCCCCTGAAAAAATCGAAGCCAGCAAGACCAATGAATGCGTTTCGGTGTTGCCGGCTGAGGGCAATCTGACATAAAGGTTTGGAGCATGCACATTTAGGGTTTGAGGTCTTCGTTGTTGAATGCCCGCGCAACCCTAAAACTCCAACGCAACCATGAACCCGAACCCCAATATGACCCGGCCAATTGTCAGGGCCCGCCGGAGGTGGCGCACGCTGTTGCAGCTCGGCTGCTAACAGTGACTCAGACGATGGCCCCAAACCTTAAAACCCTAAACCACAAGGCTCAGTTGAAAGCTCCGATATTCGAGGGTCCCGGGGTTTAGGGGATTTGCCAAAGAGTTTCAAGTGGGTACTTGGAGGATCATGGGACGTAGAAAGTAAGGTTGCAAGTTAGAAGTAGCTTCATTGAGGTTATCAGTAGCTACAGGTATCGTTACATTATGCGTAACCCTAGTTACCAAGTCGCATGATCCTCTAAGTAGGCAAAGAAGAACGAAGCAATTATTGAATCCTTTGCTCAGAGCTGTGCCCAGGTCGACTTCGACGACGGTGTTGCCAAAGAGTGCCGCTTTCTGGAGTATCACCGCAACTTGATGAAACTAAGCCAACCGTGTTCCTAGACCCCTCAGCTACCCTGTAGTTTACCCTAAATACCCACTACTAGGGGCCATACGGGCTCCATTGAATGGCCATTAAGGGGTCCTGCTTTGAGGCTTCAACATTTCGGGTATGGTCTGCCAGCAGACGGTGTTTCCATGAGGGTGTTTCCATGGCGGTTCCACGACTTACTCAGTTTCTCCCCAAACATTATGCATACTGCTGATGGACAAAACCCTGCATTACCCTTTATAAGGCATATACCATAGTTCCCATAGTTTAGAGTCCTTAGGGTCATGCAGGATTTTGTCCATCAGCAGTAACAAACCATCGTCAATCATTCATGGGGTTCGGGATGTGGGTCCCCGTGAACAGTGTGATCCTCCCGCGCCACGTCCGAAACTTCCTTATGGCTAGTTGTCAAAATTATGGTCCCTTTTTTGGTACCCTAAGTATCAGGTGCCTTACTATATTAGGGACCCCAAACAGGGACCTTAATTTTGACAACCACCTATCTGTCACTAGCCATTGCTCGCAGCATTGGTGACTCCATACTCGGACCCTTAATCCCCATTTTCAGGCCTGGATTCCGAAGCCCTAGAAACCCATATTATAAGCCCTAAAGCCCCTAACCTGGCGCCCTTGACCCAATGAAGCAAAGCATCATTTTTGCACCGAAACCCAAAGGGTCCGATGTACTGCCATGGGGGATACTTCCCTAAATCATAATAGTAATTCCTAATATGGAAACCCCACATTCTACTATATCGGTACATAGGACTGTTTGGGAAGCTTCTCCCGACATATCGCAGGCCCAACATGATCCAGCTAGATCCGCATAAGCCCTACCCTTAGGGTCTATGTACTCATATAGCATATACTTGGGCCCCAATGTACCTAAATAGGGACTACATCAAGGCCCGGCCAATGTATATACTATATGAGTACATGGACGCTTAGGGCTAAGGAACGCACATCAGAAACACTTTGTCAACCCGTAGGCTTTATAGGGTTTCGTGTTCGCGGTGTAGGGTTTAAGGTTGAAGGAGTTTCCAAGCCCGGAAACAAGAGCCTCCAAACTTGCTGCTGTGCTTGGAGACTATGGCGGCTTCGTCAGTAGCTTCGGTAACTTCTTTGTGGACGTAACTTGGGGTTTAGGGCGCAGGGACCGTAATATTGAAGCCGAAAGCCCCCGGAAGCAAAAGCCTCCGTTGTCACTGACATGCCAGTCTACTATCCTTAACTTAAGGGTCCAAGTAGTTCCTGTTGTATGGTTTTTGGTACCAATAAAGGCCCTAAAGTCCTATAATAGGGAGTACTTGGACCTTCTGGGTAAGCATTCAAGTTTGCTGCAGAGGACTTTCTTTCCCTTCACGGGCGGTCTGCCCGGTGAGCTGTGACGAAGGCCAGGTGATCCTTGAGGGGCCTTTGCTTCTTGGGTTTCAGGGTTTCCTTAACCCTGAAAAACCTACCTTTTTAGGGCTCCTTCTTATGATTTCTTTATAAAAGTCTTTAATATGGCAGGATATTCAGAGATAAGGTTGGGGTTAACGTGTGTTCATGGCTTTCGGATTTTGGGTTCATGGGGCTGGGATTGAAGATTGAAGGATGGAAGGACTTTGATCAGTGATGGGTCGTCAGGTTTAACCGTGTCAACTAACCTGAAGATGTTGCTTGTTTGTCTAACAAGACTTGCGAACAGTAGCAGGCTGTGCTAGAGTATCATAGGCCCGTTAAGCCCGGACATCAGCAATGGCGGATTAAGGTTTGTTTTGCACGGTCCCTTCTTCCAATGTTGCCAATCAGAAACAATAGCTTGCAGAAGCTCTTTGACAGACTGCCGTCTGCATAATGCGTAGTTGCTTGCTTCGATGATACCAAGAACACAGGAAGATGTTCTGTCATGTCTGCGTCTGTGCAGTGCGGCCCAAGCCGCGTGCCGCAACATGATTCGGATGTTTTGTTTCGATATATGAGAACGTAGTACAACAACATATATCAAAAAAAAAAAAAACATATATCAAAACTGAACTTACTAGAATATACGAGTCCATTGAATGCCACTGTTCCAGATTTTGTCATTACGTATCATAATCTATCACATCATGTCATAACCTGCCATACTGTATAGAAGGCAGAATAGAAAAGGAAAGAGCATCACATACGATCCGAGAATAATATGTAGCATAACATAATGCTATCTCTCTCTATGTATATATATATATATACATATATATATATATATGCATATTCACAGGAGCATTTCATCAGAACTCCATGTAAAGTATTATTCTCATGTTTTTAATGTAGCTGCTGAATCACCCAGAATGTCGTGACGGATTCGGGTTTCGGTTCAGGGTTTGGGGGTTCAGGGTATGGGTTCGATTGTGGTTTCAGGGTTAAGGCCCCTAGGTTTGAAGGTTTAGGCTTTGTCGCAGGTTTCCAAGCGCATGGCGCTTCCTTCTGCGTCCGCGGCCAATGGTATGCTGCACCTTGGCCATGAGTGGCGAGTGCACTGCACCCCAGTCTTGGAAGCTGGATGTTTAGCCCAAAACCCTAAACCGGAGACCCTAATCATGCGCAACTGATAAACCCAATCTTGAAAGGTTGGGATCTGGAGAAAGTATTCAGTGTGTGTCCTTTTGGTTGGCTGCCTGAGCATGAGGACAACCAAGTTCCAAGCTTACGCCGCTTGCTGTGTGGAGTTGTATTGTGCGGTTTAGGTTAGGAGTTCGGTGGGATTTGGGGCTTAGGCTTAGTATAGAGACCACTCAACAGATATTGTAGCCCTTAAGGAACTCAAAAAAACCGTTACAAGGGTACCTGTTCTGGCTGTATAACCCGAAACCCTAACCCTTAAACCCTAAGCCCTAACCCCTAAACCCTAAACCCTAACCCCTAACCCCTAAACCCTAAACCCTAAACCCAAAACCCTAAACCCTAAGCCCTAAACCCTAAACCCTAAACCCTAAACCCTAACTAAACCCTAAACCCTGAACCCAAAGGCCCTACAGTATTCTCGGATCGGAGTTGAAGGTGCCGCCCAAAGGCCTGAGGCAGCCACACCCCTGACACGGTTTAGGTTACTTGGAGGATCATGGGACTTAGTATGTAGGGGTTCCTTAAAAGGCTCCTTAAAGGGATCTATAGGGTTCCTTAAGGGGATCTATGGGGTTTAGGGTTTAGGGTCTACTTGGAGGATCATGGGACTTAGTAAGTAAGGTTATAAGTACCTTAATTGGGGTTATAAGTATAGTTCCCCTAATTATAACCCTAGTTACTAAGTCCCATGATCCTTTTAGTAAGGGTTGAGGGTTTAGGATTTACAGCAGAAGGCCAAAAGTTGGAAACCCACCTGTCTCAATCCCTAAGAGTCAAGAACAGGATACCCCAGCACACTTTGTCCTTAATCCGGTGTCCAACTTTTTGGAGTCTAGTATAGGGATTTAGAATTTAGGGTTAAGGGTTTAGGTTAAGGGTTCAGGGGGGTTCGTGATGCTGATTTTCCTTAGGTTCTTTGGGGTCCAGGTACGCGGTACCGATCGGGGATAGTATGCGGTTCCCTTTATGAAGGCTGAAGTAGGTTACTGATATGATTAGAAACCTACTACTAGGTAATCCCTAAACCCTAAACCCTTAACCCTTTAAAAGCCCCAGACACTAAACTCTTATAACTTATAAGCATTACACCCTGGACCCTTATACACCCTAAACCCTGAACCCTTAATAAGCCCTAGACCCTAAACCCTTAACCCTTAACCCGTATAATCCTAACCCCTGCTAATTGGGAGATTCCGAAAATGAGGGACCCTGATACAGTACCCTAAATAGTAGGATCCTTATTATAAGGAACCCCAAATAAGGTACCCCTATAATTGTCGGAATCTCCCATTTGGGTCAACTGGAGCCCTAGGCTTAGGACTTTCAGAGCAGGGGCCACGAGCCCCCAGCTGAGGCGGCTTGCGTCCAAGCAGGTGCCTTGGCTGCATCGTACAGTTGTATACGCACACGTTTGTTTCAACTTATGTTTACCTGGACCCCAAAAGTATGTAGAATAATAGCCTTTTATGGGTTTTGGGCCATTATTTTACCTACATGTGGAGGTCTAGGTATGCTCAGTGTCGATGAAACTTGCCCTCCTTTTTGGCTGGAAGGCTTTAACTCTGGAGGATCATGAGACTCTAAGTAAGTTACCTAGAGGCTCATACCCTACCCCTTTTTGAGATACCTAGTTTTATCGTTAGGATCTGCTATCTGAAAACGTAGGCGCCCTAACAAAGGGGTAGGGTATGAGTCTCTCGGTAGCTTCCAGAAACGGTTTGGAGTAGGGCTTCTTTTGAGGAGCCCTCAAGGGTTCCTTCGGGTTCTTTCAAGAGGGTTCAGGGTTCCTTTTACGGGGAAAGGTTCAGGGTTCAGGGTTCCTTTGAAGCTGTACGGTTTACGGTATTTAAGGTTTACAGAACATAACCTAAGGAAAGAAATGCTTTCAGAAGCCCCTACCCCAAAAATCCAAGTACCTAACAATCATAGACTCAACAAAATCCTAACCGACTGAACTACTATCCTAAAACCGAGTACCTAATTATTCGGTCCTTTGGATTCTTGGGGTTAGTATCTGCTCTTGAACCCTTCTTGGCTTCCTTGTATCCCTTACACTCCGAAGCCTATACCCACAGAGGCCAATACCCCTTCATTCAGGAACTTACCTTAGAGTAGAAGCCGAAAGTTGGCAATCCCATAGCCTCAAACCTTAAGAGCAATCAATGTATGGGGAATCCCAGCACTGTTAGGCCTTAATCAGGTTTCCAATTTTATGTGGTTTACTATAAACTATAAGGGGCTTCTAGAGATCCTTGTCGAAACCCTTAGCAGCCTTGTGCAGGATCTTGCAGAGCCTTGCTAGAGTTGAAATCTTTTCCCCAGGGCTGCATGTCGGTGGTTGTCAAAATTAGGGTCCCGTTTTGGGCCATTATTATAGTACGGCACCTAATATTTAGGGTACCCAAAAAGGAGTCAGGATTTTGACAACCACCCATGTGGCTACATGTCATATTCTTAGGCCTTCGAGGGTTCCTATGATACTTTACGGCCTAAGTATATAGTAGATTTAACAATTTAGGCACATGGAGCCATAGGGCTGATTCAAAACCACTCAGCCCCTAAAGCATTTACAACACACAACATTCTCAGCCCTTAACACCCAAAACCCTAAACTCCCAAAGCCATCTAAAACCCTGATATCCTAAACTCCTCTCATTCCCTGAAATCCTAAACTCCTCTCAGACCCTGAAACCTTAAACTCCTCTCAGCCCCTAACACCCAAAACCCTTAAAATCCTAAAGCCATGAAAACCTTGAAACCCTAAACCCTAGAGTCCTAAACTCCTCTCAGACCCTGAAATCCTAAACTCCTTTCAGACCGAATCGACTGAGGAGTCCCTCCAGTGGGCTGCAAGGGCCTCGATGCACCGCAGGTGAAGAACGCCGCGGCGGTGCCATCCGGGCTTCGGGCGAAGTTTCGGGAGTTTGACCCTAAGGCCCTACAAGGACTCCTGTTATATGGGAGTTTCCGAAAATAGGGGATCCCAATATAGCACCCTAAATAGTAGGATTCTTATAATAAGGACCCCCCAAATACGGTGCCCCTAATTTTCGGAAACTCCCATATGGCGTTTGGGCCCAAAGGCTATACTATATCGGGCTTTGAGCGAAGTTTCGTGAGTTTAAGAGTTCAGAGGTGTTTGTTTGCAGGCAAGTTTTGGGAGTTTCGGAGTTCAGGGTTTAGGGTTTAGGGTTTGGGGTTTTAGGGTTTTTAGGGGTGCAGGCAAGGGATTTCGGGTGTGTAAGATTTACGGAGCAGAGGGTTCGGGCGCCGGGGAAGTGTGGAATGTAGGGTCTAGCCATAGGCATAGTAGTTCCTTTTGGGGATTGCCTTATAGGATTCTTTATATGAGCCCCAAAAAGGAACTACTATGGGGCCTCTGGGTAGCCAGGCTCCAGGGCCATGCAGATGACCGGGCAGGATTCCAGTTGTTCAATGCAAAATTCATGGAGGCTTCATGGTCCTTAATAATTAGTGGGTATTCAGGGTATATTAGAGGGTAGTTGGGTGTCTAGGTAAGTGAGCTCAAGCTGAGCAAGAATGGTGAGCTAGTGGCGGCTGGTGGAAACCGAGGTTGCTAGTTTCCGCACTGGAAAGTTCAGCTCCGGGTTGATATGCTGGTGTGCACTGAATCCAGCATCAAGCGTTGCATCGTCCGTGTTCCGGTTGCTCGGGTATAGGGCTTACCTGGAGTTCAGGTTCCCTACATGTAAGAAACCATATGGGCGGTTGTCAAAATTATGGTCCCTGTTTATATCCTTGTTATAATTCGGCACCGAATATTTAGGGTACCCAAAAAGGGGCCATAATTTTGAAAGCTACCTATACTAAGGATTCCTTAACATGTAGGTTGTCGAGGCGTTCTAGGGTCCAGGTAAGCCTTTATAAGGTTTGTTTCCATTATAGAGTGAGGCCATCACCCCAAAGCCCCCAAAATCCCAAAAGCTTGAAGCCCTTAACGCATGTATAAACGAAACTCTCCAGAACCCCCTTTTCATACAACCACTCTAGAACCTTTTACGGGACAACCCCGCAGCAGGTGCGGTGCCCCAAGGACCTCTACTACACCTCCCAAGTTTGCGAGGTGAAGTGTGACAATGGGTTTAGGACCGACCGACCCGATCCTCCCATTCGGGATCTTAGGGTTTAGGGTTCAGGGTTTAGGATTTATGGTTCAGGGTTTATAGGGTTTAGGGCAAATTCGTTGGGGCCTAGGGCTTATCCTGCGCCCTAAATCCCAAAGCGATAGGCTTCAGCGTTCCAGAGCGCAGGGGTCTACACGTCGGGCTCGGGCTTCAGGCCGGTGTTTTTTTTGTGTTTTGACAGAAACCCCCAAAAGGAGGTAAACAAATGGCCCAAAACCTATAAAGGGCTGTTCTTCTACATACTTTTGTATCCAAGTAGGGTGATTGAGACTGGGGTTTTGGTCTTTGATTGAATGAGTGCTCGGATCCCCCTCACTTTGAGAAAGTCGTGCTAATTCATGAGCATATTCGAGCGCCCTTCAAGTTCTCCTTCTGAAGTCTCCATCGCACCTTGTTTTTGCTTCAGGGTTTGGGTGGGTTGTAATACAAATATTGGGAAACTGGAAGCCTCCAACACACGTCGGTGCGCAATAGCCACGCGACTATACCAAACTTGACATTGTAATTAACTCTCAACCCTGAACACCCAAACCTCTAAACCCAACCACGACTCTGTGCGGCAGGAAAACTGCCGACCTCCTTTGTGCACGGGATGGATGGCACCTCGGTTTGACATGTGGGGGGGCCGGTGCAAAATTTTTAGGCGCCCTGCGAAATAACAGGATACTATAAGGTCCCTTTATCTTAACCCCTTGCAAACCCGGCAGAAGCTCTTCTGTCATAACTCAGATTCACAAAATACGACATGGAGCCCTTGTAACGCCTCTAATTTGAAGAGGCCCCCTACCGGCTTCATTCCGGGGGGACCCATGGGTACCAAGATCTTATAACCCAGAGGGTCCATATATACACTACCGATATGGAATCAGGGGAGTCGGGGCTCTGGGGTTTAGGTTTTTGAGGTTTAGGGGGTTAGGGTTGAGGGGTCGAGGGTTTAGGGTCTATATACACACCATTATGAATTAGGTGCCAAAAGACCATCCCTATTGTGGGTTTTGGGGGGACCTATAATTCCATAATGGAAGTGTACATGGACCCTCTTGGTTATAAGGACCCTGTCCAGGAACCCTTCTAAAGAAGGAACCCTGCGCTTTCACCTGTGCTCCGCCTGAGGCTTGATGCAGAGTGCCTCCCTGCCGAGTGTCGTGCTCCGATAGTGGAAAATGCCGAGGAGTCAACGATTTCAGGGGTTCCTTGAAAGAGGGATCTACATGTTTAGGGGTTTCGGGATTCAACGATTTCAGGGGTTCCTTGAAAGAGGGATCTACATGTTTAGTGGTTTCGGGTGTCAACGATTTCCGAGGTTGGTTGAAAGAGGGATCCATGTGTTTAGGGGTTTGGGGTTTCAACGATTTCAGAGGTCCGTTGAAAGAGGAATCGACACATTTAGGGGTTTGGGGTTTCTGATGTGTTTACTGCTTTGGGGCTTCAGGGTTTTAGGATTCAGCCGCTCAGCACAGCGCTGATTTCGGATGTTCGGATGTTTCGGTTAGCTTGTTCATGTTTGTTAGTTGTTTTCTTCTGGTGCCTTGGGGCTGTTTCGGGTTTTAGCGTTGCACGGCGTATGGCCTTCGGGGCCTTTGGAAGCTGCGTGTTTGCCAGCAGGGATTTCAGGTTTTGGCGGTGAGGGTAAAGGCAGACGTGCGTAAGCAGACCCTAAGGCTCAAAATGACCCAAAAGCTTGTAAAATGAGTCCTTCGAGCCTTAGGGAGATGCTGCTTGGGTTCTATAGAAGCCCGAATATTTATTGACATTTGGACGCCTCCGGCCACCGGTTCCACGAAAGAACTCTAAACGTGGGGAGCTCGTAAATCCCCAAACTCTAGTTTGTTTACTGCTTGTTCCTTAAACTCCTTGTTACCCTGGTTTAAACTTTCCTAAACCCCTAAACCGCTGAATCCTATAACCCCGAAAACGCTAAGGCCCTAAATTACTGAAACCTAGCCCCTTAACCCTAAACCCTAAACCCTAAACCCTAAGCCCTAAACCCTAAACCCTAAGCCCTAAGCCCTAAGCCGTAAACCCTAAGCCCTAAACCCTAAACCCCTAACCCTAAGCCCTCACCCTAAGCGAACCCTTAAGGCGCCTCACCCCGTTTCGGGTTAGTAGGATCTCTCGCTTTGTGCTGGCTCTCCTCATGGAAGCCAGTGCCGTGCTCCTCGGATGTTGAACCCTAAGCCCTATAAACCTACCTGGACCCCCAAAGTATGTAGAATGATGGCCTTTTATAGGTATTGGGCCATTATTTTACCTGTTTTCGGGGTCTAGGTAGGGTTTGAAGGTTTCAGGATCTAGGCTTTTACGGTTCAGGGTTTTGGGGATTAATGGGCAGCAGTTGGGATTTGGCTTCATGGATGGGGCTTCGCACAGCCGATACAATAGGGTTTAGGGTTTACGGTTCAGGGTAGGGTTTAGGGTTTGGGGCTTTAGAACCCCAAAAAGTTGGAACATGACTATCCTCATGCCGTTAAACTCTTGAGGCCAACTATAAAGGGAATCCTAGCACAAATCATCCTAAACCCAATGTTCCAACTTTCTCGGTTCACTGACCCTAAACCCCTAAACCCTAAACCCTGTGTGCTTGGGATTCGGTTCTTGCGGCTTTAGGGCTAGCAATCTGCGGAGTATGAGCCACTCTAACCTACAAAGGCCTACTGTTCTTTGTAGTGTCCCTGCACATTCTCTATTGGGGCTTATAAGGAGACCCTACAAAAAGGCAGGGTATTATGGTGTAGGGTAATTAAGGTGTGGTGCTTCCGCTTCGCTCCAGAACCATGATACAGTGGTACTGTTCAGATGTTGCACTATTGCTACAAATTTCCTGAACATGTACTTGCAACCCATGTCCTATCCCAACACATCCTATAAGCCCTGATAAACACGAAGCCCTAAACCCTAATGTAGGAACCAGATGAAGAAACCCCGGGTCTATAACCCCAAAGTAATAGGACTCATATCAGGAACCCGAGTAAAGGCCCAAGGTTTCTTCATCAGGTTCCTACATTAATAAACCCTAAACCCTAAATCCTGAACCCCTAAACCCTTTGGATCCCATAACGAACCCTTATAGATCCCTAAACCAGCCTGACAACTCTAAACCCTAAACCCTCAACAAACCCTAAACGCTTTGGATCCCTTAACGAACCCTTATAGATCCCTAAACCAGCCTAACAACAAACAATGCGCCAAGCACACCCAAGGCCTTAAACGTAAGCAGCCCCGGAGTCTCGCCGTGGCATGCACCGGTGCAGCTTCGCCCTAAGCCCTGAACTCTGAACTCGATAAGCCCTTTATACTCTAATTATGTACTATAAACGCTACAAATCCTGTGATATCTAAACCCTCAACCATAAAACCTTCGAAGTGTGAGGTTCGATGTCTCGAGGGCTTCGAGGCTAGCGCAGATCACCTGGCAGCTTGGGATTGATTACAGCCCTAAGGCTCTAAGATCCTTGCCCTTTTGCGCCGAACCAGAGCCACAAGGTTTAGATCAACAAGGCTTATATTAAAAGAACCCAAAATCTTGTTTTTGTTAGTGTTTGGCTTTATTTGTGTTTAAAGTTGTTTTTGTATTTTAAAGTTTTTAAAAGTCTTTATTTGTATTTTTTTTGTATTTTAAAGTTTTTAAAAGTCTTTAAAAGTTTGTTTTTGTATTTTAAAGTTTTTAAAAGTCTTTAAAAGTTTTTTGAATTTTAAAGTTTTTAAACGTCTTTAAAGTCCAACTCTGTCGAAAAAGCCCTGTGGATCTAAACCTTGTGGTTCTGGTTCGGTGCAAAAGGGCAATGATAAGAGCTCATACTTTGAGGCCGACTCTGGGCCCAACCTAGACCCCCCCCCCAACTAACCTCTATTACACCCCAATTACCCATGATTACGGACCATAAGGGCTCCATTGCAGGGCCTTTGGTGGGTCTTGGAAATGACGATCCTCATGTGGCTTTTGGGCTTTGTTGTGCCTTAGGCTACGGTTTCCGGTTCAAGGTACTCGTATCAGGTTCGCGGGTTGGGTGTAGAAAGGATCGGGTTCATTGGATGTTGATGTGACCTGGCATGTAGACATTCGAGGGCTCTTCGTCTGGGATTCTATTCCTCGAGGGTCCTTATATACTAACCCTAATGGTCCATGTACTAACATACAATCTTCATGTCCTTATTTAGGTACTATATGCTATAATGTGTCGCCCGTGCTCCGGAAGCTAAGTCTGACCTTGGCGATACCGTAATATAGGCGCCTCAATAGTTTCCTGTACTATTTGTTTGGCGGGGTTCTTTATTATAATTATAGCATTACGCGCCCCAAAAACCTACTCTATTTATTAGGGCCCCTATATTAGTCCCTAAATGCTTTGGAACCCAAGACCCTGTTGGAGCTGTTGTCGTTCATTCCATCGGATGGTTCTAAATTTCATTATGTATCCGAGGTGTGCGACCACGGTGTTTGGAGCTATGTCCTTTGTGCAGCTTGGTCAGCATGGTGCAGTCTACACCTCTGTGCCCATCGCACCAGACAAGATCCATCTTGCAAGTGTTGCTCACGCCGTCACCAACCCTACACCCCCTAAAACCTGAATCACCAGTACATGCTTATTTTCGAAACGATATTCTGTTTTGCTGGGCCGCATTATACAGGAATACCTCACGACCCTGGTTACTCTTACTCTAAGCCCCGAAACCCTAAACCCCTTAAGCCTGAAGGAGTTACGTTTCAATTTTCTCCGAAAACCAAGCTTTTTTGCCCAGGCACAGAATCCCAAATCATGCTGGGGGTTTCTGAGTTGAGCTCACCTCTCTCACGCTGATTTTCGACCTTCCCTGACTTCAACCCTAAATCTCAGAACTTGTATATAACCCCTTAGATGAGCCTTAGACTTATTCACGCTCCACTAGAACGCCCCCACAACCTCGATTCCGTTCTAAATGCAGCCGAAGACTCCCGACACGAGCCTCTAAACCCCCATTTTATACTGGTCTGTAGACTGTAGACCTTAGATTAGAAATCCCCATTCCAAGGGTCCATGATACTTTGATCTTAACGGGGCCGATGAAAACACTATTTAGGTACGTGGATCATGGACCCTTAAACTATTGAAAACACAGCTTCAAAACCCGTCACCCCGACATCCTACGATCTAGAGCTGGCTAAACACCGGAGACACTAGACCCACATACCCACGAAGGTTTAGGGTTTGGGTTTAAGCTGCCGTAATATGGACCTGGACCCGATAAAACCTTCCTTTCTAGGGTTCCCCTATGACCTCCCGACATATAGTCTTTGAAAGTTCGGTTGTTTGTGGTCCAAGTATATAATGTCAATGTTCCGTTTGCTCCTATGTTATGTACGTATAGTCATCCCTAAACCCTAAGCAGTTACGTGAAGGTCAACCAAAAGAAACAAGAGAAGCCTTTCCTGAGGAGTCGCGTCGCTGTAGACACCCTCCAGGAGCACCGCCCTTTGCGGCGACTGGGCTGAATCTATAGCGTCAGTGTCTACGTATTCCTTATTAAGGAAGACAGGTCTTTTTCGTACCAGATCCGAAAATACGGGCTACTTGGACCCTGAGGCATTGGGTTTCCGGTGCCCTAAACCCTAAACCCCAAACTCTAAAGGCTCGACAATCGGGGCGAAGGTTCGGGACTTCACTACAAGGGTCCAAGAGCCTTAGGGCAGTACCTAGACCCCCCCCAATTGCCCTCTAATATACCCTAAATACCCACTATTTCGGACCATATGGGCTCATTAGAAGGCAGGTGGGGGGTTCCAAACTTTGGTCTCGTGTGGGTGGGGTTTGGGTAATTCTCTGAAGTAGGGTCCTTGTGAAACAAGTGCCGTACTATTTTGGGTTCCGAACTCACTAACAACTTGTCCTGTAAATCCACCAAACCACGCAGCGTTTATGGAAGTGTGAAGGCTTCGGGGTTAGTGGGTTGAAGAGTTCGATCCATCGCAGCGGGTCCATGCTGGCGTGCTCTTGCACCCTCTTGGTTTTGGCCCTTTGGTGTACCCTAAGCCCCCGCACGAAGGTTGGAAACTTCTCTGCCTGTGCCGGGAAGCTCCATGGAGAGTTGCCAGAATGCATTGATCTGAGGATTCAGGGTTTGGGGTTTTGTGTTTAGGGGTTTTGGCTGGGGCCTCGGAGTTCAGGGGTTGGGATGTACGGTTTAGGAGTTAGGGTTCAGGCAGGCTTCGTGGTTAAGCTCAAAGTCCTGGATCTAGAACCTTTCTCCTGCTCGGCTGGCAAAAGGGATGCAAGGCTTTCAGGTTTCGATTTCCGAGCTCTGAGTCTCGAACCATTGAATCCCAATCCCTAAACCCATAACCCGAAACCCTAAGCCCTGACCCTACAGTCTTCAATGGTTCAGGGCGATTTCAAAAGCAGCGAAACAAACTGCGACTCAAGTAACTGCGGCGTGACGGCGAGTCCCAAACAACATGTTTTCAAGTTTTCCGATGCCTTGATCAGGTAATGGGCACATGGACCCTTAGGACCCAAAGACCTTAAACCCTCAACCCTGAACCCATAAACCCTAAACCCTGATGCCCAAGCGACATACTTTTGAAGCCCGATTCCACCGACTAACGTCTCAGGGTCTTCGGTGCTATGATCCACTTGCTATAGAGTAGGGGTGTAGGGTTTAGGTTTTAGGGCAGCCCTGTGGAATGTTAGTAGTACTTAGTCAGACACGATATTCCGATTGATCGTGTTGATTCACTTGGTGCAGAAACAGGAGTCCTAAGCCCCAAACCCAGTTCCTAAACCCTCAAGAGTGTCTAAGTAGAGCTGCCAGGATCTTTTAGGTAAGCGATGGTGCATGCAAGCCTCTACAATGGGTTCTTGTAAAAAGTTTCATTTCAAGCTACCGTAGTATGGAAATCCTATTATATGCTATAGAGCCTTATTCTGGCAACTGGTAACTTGCATTATATCCCTTAACAAGAACTCAGTCTATAGCTCCCGATGCCCCAGTTCCCCCCCAAAGTCTAGATCCTAAGCTGCAGGAATACACTCTGCAAGCCGCCGAAGCCCAGAAACCTCAACCAAACAGACTCCCTGAAACCCTAAAGCCATGAACCCGGACCCTGAACCCTAAAACCCTAAACCCATGAACCCGGAGCTTAAACCCTCTGAAGGTATTGCAAACTGGCCTGCGAAGATGGATTCGACCCGGTTCCCTCAGACGGAATGCGCTGCGAACGAGGTGCTGCAAGGTTGTCGTTTGATCAAGATGGTAATAATCATAATATCAGTAATAGTAAGAAGATAATGTGGGCTTAGGGTTGTCACTTTAAGGACCTGCGTTGGGGCGAGGATGTTCGCAAGAACTTAGGACGCTATTTTGCGGTCCGTATACGAAAGCGTATCATGTAGGGTCTGTGAGGTTTGGGGGTCGAGCGGCACGATCTTTTAAGTGCATTCCCGAGCTTACGACGAGCTCCATGACGTGATGTTATTAATGATCGGGGTTGTCTATGCATGGTTGCTCAGTCACGACAAGACCCACTGCTGCTGCCTTCCTGTGCCTTAAACAAAGCATTGAAGAAAGAGACTCTCGTCCATAATGGCCCCTTTCATGCTTCCATAATCTGTCACCCAACCACACAGAGGCGATTGGCTTTAGGGTTGTTCTTCCATTTAAAACACCAAACGACTCAACCCAATCCTGCAACCCTAAATCCTTTCAGCCAAAGCCCGTAAACCTGAAGCCCCGAATGCTCTTTCGTTAAACCTGGACCCTGTAGAACCTTCCTCTTTACGGTTCCATATTATTATGGTTTCCTTGATGCCTAACCCCGAAATCCTTAAAGTCCACCTTGAAACCTTGTTCATACATCACGGTATCATTCTACATCCGCAAACATTTTTCTAAGTTGAACCCCTCAAAGTCCAAACCCCAAAACCCTACGCCCCTGAAAACCCTGAGCCTAAATCGTCTACTGTCGGTGAGTGTTAGCAGGTCGCTTTTCTGCGGCGGCCTGCGAACCGCGCGCGTGTCCCATGCCACTGGTAAACAACAGCACCTTGGTGTCAGGGCTTGAGGGCTTCTCCTCGTTCTGGGATTGGTTGAGTACCTGGAGTGGGGTTACGGTTGGTGGTTTCGACGCAGGATATGACACATGTCTGACATGATTCAGAAGTCTCTTGGTACTGGCACATCCCATAGCCACTATCATAAGGCTGGTTTGCACGCTTTCGATGCGAACGGCTGTCATGGAATGCGGGCAAACCCTATCATGAGCCCTAAGCGGCATTTGTTTTGAGCCCTTAGCCTAGGGCAAAGCATAAGTTTTCGTGACACATACGCATAAGCTGCCCCACCCAAATATTGTGTAGGTCTGGTATGTCTGCACTGTTGCTTTTGCTTTTTTGTTGATAGTCCTTATACATATATATATATATATAGACCTATAACTATATATATATATATGTAAGTATAATTAGAATTGTAATTATAAACATATATATATATATATATACATATGAGGGTTTAGAGGCAGCTTAGGACTGCAGGCCAACGGGATGTTTCGAAGATGGTTGTTGGCATCTGCTAAGAGGTGGCGATCTCTCCGATTGCTTCCAGCACCCGAGTGGTTCCATTTGCGAGCTCCTTTGCGTGCCTTGCCTGAGGGAAAGAAGCTAGAGGCAACCTGATAGCGGGGTTGGAATGTTTCCTGCAAATAAGCCCTGATTACTTATAGTCCCGTAACAATCATACTAGAATCTACTAGTACTATACTTTCGTGGCAAACCCCTACTCTAAGTTAAGGCTCAAACCCTAAACCCTGAATCCTTGATTATAGAACCCTGAAAGGAACTCGTTCAAGGAACCCTGGTCTAGCCTAACGATCACTATGTAGGTCCTTCGAAGCCTGCCGGTATGCATGCAGCATGAGGGTCAGAGGTTTAGGGTACACTGCGGTATACCGGAGCCTGCCTGGAGGGTTTAGGGTTCAGTGCAGAGCATCCGAAACTCGCAGCCCTTAAATTCCATGGGGCAACTCCCCGAATGTTGGCAATACGTAGTGTTCAAAAGCACACTAAGTTGCATTTACAGTACTTAAGGGCTCGTTTACAGGGACCTATCAGGATACTACATTATAAGGAATCTACAGGCGTCCAGGGTTTAAGGTACCCCAAGGGTCCAAGCAAGCGCCCGAAAGTAGGCCCTCCGAGGAATCCCACAAGCCTTTACAAGGGAGCCGCAATCCAATCCCTAAACCCTACAACCCTCTTTCGTAGATTCCGTCACAACCGTTCCCTATTCTCTGGCACGGGCCCAAAAGTCCAAGTCCACCTAAACATAAGGATCTACAATCAAGATTTCTGAAATCCTCCCTGTCATCGGCCTCCTCGTACCCCTTCCTGCGGTTTAGGTGCTTACTATTCCTGCAAAAGCTAAACTCACTCTTAACCACCCACATCGGGCCCCTACAAGAACTGCCCTAAGGCTTCCTGTTTCGCCCCCATGTCAAACCCTCATGCGGGTAGTTCTCTAAACTAGGGCCCGTGTTCAGGTCCCCAATATCATACGGCACCCTTACAGAAAGGAGTCCAAAAGGGACCCTAATTCAGAAAACTACCCATGTTCACAGTACCTATATATTGGAATGTAGGGGTTCTATATTAGGAATTATCATTATGATTTGGGGAAATATCTCCCAAACAGTACCTAGGACCCTTTGGGCAAACTCCCCCACTTCCGCCCTAAACCCTAAGCCCTTGAACCCCCAACCCCAAAGCCAAACCCTAAATCTATATTAAGCCGTTATAGTACTCCTGACAGGCACCTTTACAAGGAACCCTCAAAGGAGCCATATTTTGATTATTAAGGCCCTGTACCTTAAACCCTCAAAACTTTAGCCCTAAACTATACACGAACTCCCCCACTTCCGCCTTGTGCGGCGTGGCTGCTCCCAAGGCTCGCGGCTACGTGAAAGCAGGTGCAAACCTGTACTGCGCTGCTGGTCGACAAAGTCTGGGTTTCGTGTTTCGAAGCTTTAGGGGTCCAGGGCTTTTGGACTTTAGGGGTTTACGGATTTGGTGTGTTGAGGGTTTTGGGATACAGGGGTTTACGGTTTTAGTGTGTTGAGGGGTTTGAGGCTGAATGCTTCGCAACCCTGAACACATGTTCGCCATTGGGCTCCGGTTTTGCGGTTGTTCACGGTCTGGGCTTTCATGTTTTGGATGGTGGTGTTGGGTGAAGGTTCAGGCTTAGATTGCTCCTACTTGGAGGGTCATTATGGGACTTAGTAAGCAAGGTCATCAGTTGCAAGTACCGTAAGTGGGCTTAGAAGTACGTATAGTTGTCTTAGTTACAACTCTATGCTCCTAAGTCCCATCATCCTCGAAGCACAGGACTGACAATCTTGCCAACAGACTTATAAGTTATAAGAGTTAGTCAATCAACCCGTTGCCAGAAAGAGTTGTTTTAGACTCCGCCAATCTAAATAATGCCCTAAACCGGAAACCCTAAATCGTGTCTCTCCATTGGTTCTGTTGTGACATTGTGAAGTGCTCAGCGCCCCGAATCCTATCAATGCAGCCTTTCGAGGAAACCAGAAATGCTTGTGGACTCTTATTTCTCTGGCAGTCGGGATGCAGAGATCCTGCCCCAAAGGCTGAAACTAATTGAGAGGCCTCAATAATTACCTTTACTATTTCGGTGGTTCTTCAGTATAACTATAGTATAGTAGGCCCCAAACTATTCCAATTATTAAGGTCCCTATAGTACTCCAACAGGCTGGCTTTGAGCAAGGGCTTTGGCCCAACAAGCCGTCAACAGTACTTCTACACAGCCGCACAGTAATGTAGGGGCCTGAATAGTGAGAATAGGGTTTTGGGGTATACTATACTACAATATTAATAAGGAACCCCAGAATCTTATTCTGATTACTGTTAAGGCCCCTACATTATGCGAGCCCTGAACCCCCTGACCCTCAAAACCGCCGCCCAATGGACCTCAAATGCTACACTCCCTATACCCAGATCCCTAAACACTAAAGTCATATTACTCAACCCTAAACCCTACACCCATATTTCTAAACCTTGAACCCTGCACCCATACTTCGAAATCATAAACCCCAGACTCCTAAACCCAACTGGGTTTATAAACTCTACACCCATATTACCGGACCCTGACTGTGACTCATAAGCCCAACACCCATGTTACCGGTCCCCTAAACCCTAAACCCTAAACATCCCTACACCCAAAACCCTAAACCTCCCCAAACTCTATAAACCCTACACCCTAAACCTCCCTAATCTCTAGACCCCTCCTTAAACTCTAAACCCTACACCCTAAACTCTACACCATCAACCTAAACCTCCTTTAACTCTAAACCCTCCACTCCCAACTAAACCCTAAAACTCCTTAAACTCTCAACCCTCCATCGCAAACCTACCAAAACCCCTAAACCCTAAACCTCATTAGCACTAAACCCTGAACCCCTGACCCCTATGCATCCTAAACTCGACAGCAACCTAAGGACCGGGGCAAAATCCCTTTACCGGACCCTTAAAACGTAAACCCTAAGCATCCCTAAAACTCTAAAGCCCTAAGCCCCAAACTTGCCCATAACCCTAAACCAACTCCTCCCAAAGCACCGGGGCAAGTGTTACCTGACCCCTGAACCCTGAAACCTAAACCCTATGCCCTAAACCCTAAACCCTAACCCCTTAACCTCTAAACCCTAAGGCCTCATCCCTAAACCCCAGCCCCAAAACCCTAAACCCTAAGCCTAAGGACCGGGGCAAATGGAGCCCTGGCGCGTGCTGGCCCACTCCCGGCTGCGGCGCTCCACCGACGGTGGCGTCCTTCGGCTGTACCAAAAAGGTCCTCCCAGAGAGCCCAATACCCCCTTAAATAGGGAATAGAGCTTAAATCATAGTATGAATGACCCAATAATTTAAGGCTTTTTCCTTAGTTAAGGGGGATTCGGCTCTCTGGGCTTAGAACTTGGTTTATGTCTACACTTAGGCCTTATAGGCTCTAAGGATGCAGATGTTGAAGGCTTTTGGGCCCAAAGACCACACTATTTACGGCTTTTGGGCTGTTTTGGGCATATTAGGGTTAGGGTTAAGGGTAGAAAGTAAGGTTTCTTTGGTAGGAATTACTAATATGATTGGGCAAGGTATCCCCATAATAGTACCTCGTTGGCCGTTAGAAGTTAGACCGACACCTGCACCCCAAAAGCACGTTGGAGAATAGCCTTTGAATATAGGTGGTGGGCTGTTCTCTTACTTCCTGTTGGGAGTTGAGGTAAGCTTCAGGGTGTAGGTGTTTGTTGGTTTAGGGTTGATAAGTCTCCAATTATCAACATCACGCGAATATGCCATGGATCGTAAACCTCCATCGTCCCACCCTAGATGCGAAACCCTTATCCGAAACCTTGAGCCTGCTCCTCCCCCAAAAGGCTCCATGTAGCCACATAGTAGGTACTTAGGCCTTAAAGTGCCTTTCTAGGGATCCCTTCAAGGCCTAAGTACCTACTAACTACTATGTGGGCACATGGAGTCATCGGGGCTCAGGCATGCCGAGTCAGCGGAGATCCGGCACTGCGTGAACGTCGCGCGCGGCGAGCGCTGCGACGGCTTCCGATGCGACGTGGGCTTCGAGGCTCACTTCGGGGTTTTGGGTTTGTAGGAGTTAAGGTTAAGGGCATAGGGTTTGGGATTTAGGATTTTTATAGGGTTTAGGATTTAGATTTTAGAAGTTTACTTCGGGGTTTAGGTTTGCAGGTTGTTTGAGCTTAGGGATTGGGGTTTTGGGGGTTCCGGGGTTTTGAGCCCACGGTTCAAAAGTGTTTAGTAACGTAGGTATTTAGGATTTCGGCTTTAGGACTAGCCCTAAGGGTCCAAGCAGTCCTTATTTGTGGTTTTTGGTACCTTAAAAGCCCCAAAAGTCCTAGAAATAGGGAGAACTTGGACCCTCTGGGCCCCTAAACCTTGAACCCTGAACCCTAAACCGAGTACTTGGACCATCTGGGCAGGGCTTCAGGCTGCAGGGTGCTCCGGACCTCTATGGGGCTGTATCTTCTGGGGTCTATAAGGGTTCCTTTAAAGGGATCTATAAGGGTTCCTTTAAAGGGATCTATAAGGGTTCCTATAGGGGATCTTTAGGGTTTAGGGTATATGGGAGTCTCCGAAAATTAGGGATGCTTTATTTTGGTTGTCCTTACAATAAGGATCCTAACTACTAGTATTTGGGGTACTTAGGGTCCCCTGTTTTCGGAAACTCCCGCAAAGTTGTTGAAGGGCTTGAAAAGGATATGGGTTTCTTTAAGTCTCAGTGGGTCCTCTCCCCCGGGTTTTGCGAAGGCTCTATATGCTTTTATTCAACGCCCAACGCTGCAAACCCCGAGGTTTGCTCCCCCAAACCCTAAACCCTAAACCCTACCCTAAACCTTAAACCCTAACAGAAGATTGAGCAGAAGCCCTCCTGAGTCCAAAGCTCATGAGAGCACTCAACCCATCAGTCATCGCAGTCGTGCGTCCCGAGGTCCCCGAAAACCCTGTAAGCCCTACCCTAAGGCTCCATAGTAGTTCCTTTTTGGGATTATCTTCTAGGATAAAAAATATGAACCCCAAAAAGGAACTACTATGGAGCCTTTGGGGTAGACCCCGAACCCGGCAGCTTATATCCGAACTTCTGAAGCCCAAGAGCATCCCTTTCGCAGGCCGCAGATGGCGAGGCCATCACTTTTACCAGGCATAACCAGTTCGGGATCTCTTAACCCACTAAAGACATCATGATGTCTGAAGCAGCCCGATGCATGTCCGTGGAACTCACGAGTACCAAGGCCACCCCCGCAAGTTTGAGAATCAAAGAAGGTTGGATTGCACCACTGCGGGCAGACATATAGGCGGCAAGGGGGCTACGTAGGTTACCTTTGGGCTCGCACTTTGGGGGGGCCGCAGGGTCATGGTTGCTAGGTTTCGTGCATAGGGTGTCGCAGTTCTGTTCGAAGGCCGGGGTGATGGATTTTCGGTTGCGGGTGTTGTGGTGTTTGGTTTGCCAGGAAGGCCGCATTGCATTGAATATTCCAGAGAGGCTGCAGGATAATTGACACACTGCGACGATGCATGCAGCAGCCGCACAGTTTGGCTCGCTCTAAGAGATAGCTGTCGTTGGTGCTTTGTTTCATAGGCCTATCTGGCTTTTTCGTAAAGACTCCAACATCAGTCAAGTTCCTTGCCTTATCATCATGGACGCGTACCGCAACTTGCTATGAGGGACTTTCGCCACTAAGGGATTTGGGAGTCTGAATTAGCCAAGATGCTTCAAGTGAGGCTGCTCTCTGGTGAACCTCTGACGAGCATACCCGTTCAGGAGATATTCGATGTGCGGGGCTTGAAGCAGCGCTTGAGTCACTTAGTATGAGAGTCGTAACCTTTAGCCATCTTTAACCTTGGGTACTGTAATCCCTGTAGCTTAAGCTTGAGTTCCCCCAGGATATTGGTCAAGTAAGGTCAGCTGCCTGGCTTTCCGTCGCGATTTAGACAGAGGATCCTCGTGCATGGCAAGGATTTGGAGGATTCTGCTACGCTGGACTCGCCGATGGATCTTTGTCTCGTTTTGTTGAGCTTCACCGACGTTCCTCAAAGTCAGGTTGACGTCCTAGCAGCTGCTGCTGGGCAGGGCTCTATGCCAAAGGTGGGCGGTGACAAAAGAGCAAGTCCGGGACACAAGCTTAATGGACCAGGGACATGAGGCTTCGCAACCTCTCACTGAAGAGGACGCGGCCAGCACGTGCGAAAGTATTCAAGCCTGTTTTGCACCATTGGGCCCTATTCTAGCTATCCTGATACTTCTTACCATGTAGAGCCACCGCTCCACATCCCAGCGAATCCCTGCAACAGCTTATGGAAAATCGACACTCGGAACCTCAGTTTAAGGGCGCCCCGCAAGGCAACGTTGTTTGTCTGCTGGCTTCTGAGTGTATCCCCGAACAAGTCGGACAGCTGTGAAAGTAGGTGCTGCGGATGCATCCAGGATGAGTGTCGAATCAACACTGTTTAGCCACATGAAGGCGCTTCATGTGGGTAGTTGTCAAAATTAGGGTTCCTTTTCGGGGTCCTTAATATAGTACGGTACCTAGTATTTAGGGTACTTCAAAAGGGACCCTAATTTTGACAACCACCGTGTGTACAAGGCTTATGGTTTATGATGTAGACGTTATGAGGTATGTGATCCCTGCGTGCTGAGGATTACACAGCGGTGTTTTATATCAAGAGTATGGGAGCTGTGACTCACTGGAGTTGGGGTTGAATGTTTAGCAGTGAACTTACAAAATCTTACAAATCAGGGGTTTGACTTGCGACTTGCCCTTCAGGTCGAGTCCATGCTTCAGTTACCCCAAGATCCAGGCCGGCTAACCTCGGATCGCTGTACAGCCTTGATTTTGGCATCGGACGCTGGTCATGACGGAGTTGTGCGCCTGCTGCTGGAGGCTGGTGCCAAAGCAGACACCACAGGCCGCACCGCTTTGAAAGTGGCATCTTGGCGGGGTCATGTCGGAGTCGTGCGCTTGCTGCTCGAAGCCGGCGCCGACAAGGATCTGCCAGATTACGAAGGCTGCACCGCCTTGCATTCGGCATCTTTGCAGGGTCATGTAGAAGTCGTGCGCTTGCTGCTGGAAGCCGGCGCCGACAAGGATCTGCCAGATGACGAAGGCTGCGTCGCCTTGCATTCGGCATCTTTGCAGGGTCATGTAGAAGTCGTGCGCTTGCTGCTGGAAGCCGGCTCCAACAAGGATCTGACTAATGACGAAGGCTGCACCGCTTTGAAATCGGCATCTTTGCGGGGTCACGTTGACGTTGTGCACTTACTGCTGGAAGCCGGTGCCGACAAGGATCTGGCAGACGCCCAAGGCCGCACCGCTTTGTGGTCAGCATGTATGCTGGATCATGTCGACGTCGTGCGCTTGCTGCTCGAAGCCGGCGCCGACAAGGATCTGCCAGATGACGAAGGCTGCACCGTTTTGAAATCGGCATCTTTGCGGGGTCACGATGACGTCGTGCACTTACTGCTGGAAGCCGGCGCCGACAAGGATCTGGCAGACGCCAAAGGCTGCACCGCTTTGAGGTCAGCATCTGTGCGGGATCGTGTCGAAGTCATGCCGGCGGCTGGAAGCGGGCGCCGACACGGATCTGATAAATGACGAAGCGCTATACAGCCTTGATGTCGGCATCTTCGCGGGGCCTTGTCAAAGTCGTGCGCTTGCTGCTGGAAGCCGGCGCCAACGCGGACTTGACGGACGCCAAAGGCCGCAGTGCTTTGAGGTCAGCATCTTTGTGGGGTTATGTCGACGTCGTGCGCTTGCTGCTCGAAGCCGGCGCCGACAAGGATCTGCCAGATGACGAAGGCTGTGCCGCCTTGCATTCGGCATCTTGGCAGGGTGTTGTAGAAGTCGTGCGCTGGCTGCTGGAAGCCGGTGCCGACAAAGATCTGGATGGCGCCAAAGGCTGCACTGCTTTGAATTCGGCATCTTCGCGGGGTCATTGTCGACGTCGTGCGCTTACTGCTGGAAGCCGGCGCCGACAAGGATCCGGCAATCGACGAAGGCCGCACACCTGTGACCGTTGGATCTTTCACTACAGCTCGGTAAAGGTCGTGGCAAACAACGACGGCCGCGGAGCCTTCATGATTGCATCCTCCAAGTGGCCTGCGATTGCTCGTTTGCCAAAATGATCTCCGGAGATTTAGGTTTTACCCAGGGTGTATAGGGCTTACAAGGTTTATACAGGGGATCTCCACCTGATTTTCTTGCTTGGCTGTGTGGCTTTGCCGCATCCGTCGGGAGAGTGCGTCCTCACCTGCTAGCAACCACCGAGCCCTGCTCGCTCGTCATGTTGGTGTCGGAACCATCTTCTGGGGTGGCTACATCTGTGTATCTTCTTGTCACTCTAGTCATGTCCTCATAGACTTATACGACCAGTGACACCAAATCTCTATTCACTCCTGTAAGCCCTTTTTTTATTCCCTCAGTCTAGGCGTGAGTGGAGGCTTATAAGCCCAAACCCCTTAAACCTGGGAGGTTTCTTTCAAAACCTCTCTTCCTGCTTAAGCAGCGTCTGTGAAAACTCAGAACCTCCGGGCAACGATAACCCATGTAAACCCGAACGGCCCCAGCGGTTCAGGCTCTTGGGTATCGGATCGAGGAAGGATTGAAGTTAGGCCCAACAGAAATCCGGAACCCTAAGCCCTAAACTTTCCCACTAATGTTACTAGTCCTGTTAGGGGTGAATCCTGAACCCTTGGGCCCCCAAGCTCATCTTTCAGGATCATGGGACATAGTAAGTAAGGTTATAGGACCTGAATTAGGGTTATAAGTAGTTATAAGTATAGTTTCCCTGATTATAACCCTAGTCTAGTTACTAACTCCCATGATCTTTTAAGTAGTCCCTAAACCCTAAACCCTATAGATGCCTTTAAGGAACCCTATAAAGATCCCTTTAAAGGAACCCTAAGTAGGATTCAGGATGAAACCCGAAGCTCCCCGATGAGTCAGTCGGGGGTTCAACAGACCTAGCTGGACTGACCCGGCCCCGTCGGTGTAGCCCCAAACCGTTTGCTAGCCTGATAAGGGAGACTTTGGGGTCTTTATTTTTTTGTAATAAGGATGCGACTAGTTGGGGTATTATATTAGGGTCCCCTATTCTCGGAAACTCCCACAAGACCGAGCTTCATAAGTTGACACCAAGTGTGCATGGAGCTGGGGGGCGAACTTGGGGTCTTAGGGTTTAGGGTTTAAGGTTGAGGGTTTATGGTTTAGGGTGAGGGGGGAAGGGTGTGGGAGAGTTTTGAGAAAATGAGACTTTTGCTACGCAATCCTAAGCCCAAAGGCCTGCATTAGTTCCTGTTTTGCGTTGTGTTAATGTTCATATGTTTTCGGTTCTGCAGCAGTCACTTTGTTGGGCCCCAGTGCTTGCATAAGTGTGTCTGGATTTCCGACAAACCTGGGTATCCCCTAAACCCTAATTAAACCCTAAACCGTTAAAGTTCTTTTCAGGTCGCCGAGGGGTTGTCAAAGTTGTTTCCGCGACTGCTGGGGCATGGCCGTTTTGGCGCCTCCTCGAACCTCCAAGGGTAAAAGGACGGACCCGTAATAAGGACCCCTAGGTATATGCACTTTCTTTAGCTATTTTTTCCCCATTATATGGCCCATTATGGGGTAGGGGTCCCGCTTAAGGGTCCCTCCTTTTCCCCTTTGAGAACTGGAACTTCGAGAGACTATGGAACGTCTCGTGAGAGGTGGAGTTTTCATTGCTGTTGGGGCTGGGGCCTGCCTGTCATGCTGTTTGGAATCTCTGGAATTCGGCGAATTTCAATTGCGGGGGCCTGCCTGACATGCTGTTTGGGGTTTCTGGAATTCGGCGAATTCCGCTTGCTGGGCCTTGCCTCCCAAACAGCATGACAAGCAGGCCCCAGCAGTTGAAATTCGCCGAATTCCAGACATCCCACACACCATGACAGGCAGGCCCCAGCAATGTGAAGGCTTCATGTTTGGAGTCAATCCCGGAGCAGAGTTGCCCAGAGCCTCAGCTTTGGCAGGTGGGTTCCAATAGTGTGGAGTTTGACATGACATACCGTGACAGAGATGATGAGCGGACGATCTTGGATCAGGTCATCTTGGACTGCAGTTCTGATTGCTCTGTTCTCCCTCTATTGCACGGGCATGTTGGTGAATCCGTCGAGGGACTGGTGAAACAGCATGGTGGGGGATATATGATCCCGGTTCTCGGTTCACCGACCCCCCCCCAAATGGTATCCCCCCCCACCCCCCACGCTCCCCAGGCCGAATCTGTGTGTGACTGTGCAAGCTTTTTCCACACGACGGCTCACATGCCAAGCAGACCCACGCAGGAAACCCAAACCATACCACGCCACAGGGAGGAGTGGGGTAACCAGCCTAAGCAGACCCACTCCCGAACCAAACCAAACCACACCACACCACAGGGAGGGGGAAGCAACCCACAACCACACCACACCACGGGGGGGGAGGGGGGGGCCGGCCGAACCGGGATCATATATTGATGCGCATGGGCATTTTTCCAGTCCCTGCTTGCAGCATCCAAGCTGCACGGTCAGGCCTTGTCGATCGGCTCGCTGTAGAAGGTCTGCTATTATGGCCTATAAGCCGATAAGCCATCAATTTTACATGAATTAGAATGATGAAGCGTGAGGAAACAGTGCTCTGGGCCCCTGGGCTCCAAACTACGGTGCAAGCTTCCCCCCCTTGACTAGATCTTCCCTCTACCAGGCCCCCTAACGCTAACCCACAGAGTTCGGAACCCGAAAACCTGCGACATGGAGCCTACGGTGCTACAACTTACAAACCGAAGCTTGGATTTTCAAAATGCAACATAACTCGAAGTCCCATGTCCTAGACCCTATAAGCCCTACACATTAAATCCTAAATCTGAACATGGCCTAAACCCTACATAAGCCCTAATTAGACCCACCAACCACCTGCTAATAGACCCTAAACACAATATAAATGGTTCTGGTGATCCTGAAGCCTAAACCCCAGCCCCCAGACCCCTAAACCCTAAACCCTGAGCCATCCTGAACCTTAAAGCCTTAAACCCTATAGACCTTAAACCGAAAGCCTTGCTCAGACGCTCAGCTGCCTGAATCACGGTGCTTTCTCCCGACCGCACTGCGTTCGGCAGCGATGTGGGAAGACGCTTAGCGAGTGTTTAGGGTTCAGGGTTCCTTTAAAGGCCTCGACCTTTCAAGGTTCCTATAGAAGGGTTCCTTTGAAGGGTTCAGTAGGGTTTGGGGCGGTTTTGGGTCCGCAAATTACGGCTTGAAGGACTCGCACCTAGTTAAAGCCTTGTTGTCAATCCTTATCATGGGGGTCATTACTGAGGATCTCTTGTTTTCTGTAACTCTCTTGTACTCAAATACTGATTTCCGGAAATAGGATTGCATTTCTGTAAGGCTCCTACCTTCAGTTTTGAATTGATTTTGGAAGCTTCCAAGCTATGCCTACCTTGGAGCTAAACCAAGGAATTTTCAGATTACCGCTTTGTCCACTGTGAATGCATCGAAGTTTGAATGCATCGAAGTTTCCTTCATCCTAGGGTCCTAGTAAATAGCACCGAGGTTCAGGATGGGGAGTTTTGTAGGCTAGCCGGTTTAAGGTTTAGGTTTTAGGGTTTGGGATTTGGGGTTTAGGGTTTTAGGGTTTGGGGTTTAGTTAGGATTTGGGTTTTAGGGTTTTGGGTTTAGGGTTTGGGTGTTAGGGTTTTAGGGTTTGGGTTTAAGGTTTGGGTGTTAGGGTTTTAGGGTTTGGTGTTTAGGGTTTGGGGTTTAGGGTTTTAGGGTTTGGGGTTTAGGGTTCTAGCTTCCAGGTTTTTGAGAGAATACATGATGGTTAGATACTCGGACTCATATGGCCATCATCTTCCGACAACCTCACTTCCATACCAAGGAAGTGTATTGCTGCCTCCTTTCTTGCAAACTAGCACGGCGTAGTCCTTACCACAGAACTAGTTCGATCATTGCCGAAAACAAAGTACGGTGAAAACTATGTAGGGTAGCCCTAAACGTTACGCCTACGCCCTTGCGTCCCTCACTTACAAGTCCGTTGTAGTTGAGTGGCGAACGCTTGACGCAAAAAAGTCAACTCAACTTTAAACTCTAATTAACCCCTGAAAGCCGAACTGCCTACAGGCCCTCTCTGAACTGTCTGAGCCCCATGAACTTCTCAGAAAGCCAGTATGCTTAGGGGTACTTCGAAATGATTTTTGCTTTTTGGTTATTATAATTGCAATCTCTAAGAAACAGCTAAAATTACAATTCTTGCTAGGGTTCTAAGTTCAGTATAGTATGTTTAACACGTGCAACTTCCGTGAGCCCCGTATAGCAGATACCAGCGTAAGGAATATTTGAAGTTGTTGCTTGCCACAGCCTCAACTCAAACCGAAAACCTCAAACCCCAAACCCTTCAGCCTTACAGGAACCTTCAGTTATGTGATTACTAGGGCGAAAACGCCCTGTTCCAATCATTAAGGCCCCTACATATTAAACCGCCTGTGAATCTGTTAGGAACCTTTTGAACCTTAACTTTGTAATTTTTTTGTTGCAGATCCCTTTCCCTCAGCTTCGAAAATGGCCCGAAAGCCTTGTACAGAATGCTTTTGCTTCCTGCAGCATTAAAATGTGAGTCCTTAGAGCCTTCGGGTTTTAGATCCTTTTTCAGCGCATTTGTTTAAGTCCCGCATAAACCCTAAACCCCAAAACTGTTCGAGTCCCGCGATCCATCCAAGGCCAACTTTGCCCCCTAACGGCAGAGGGAGCCAGGGCTGCGAAGGCTTCACGGGCGTTTGGGGTATCGGGTTTAGGGCTCAGGGTTCACGGCTCAGGGCTTGCGCTTGGATGTATGCAAAAGGTGCAACAATCTAAACCCGAAACCCCAAACCCCAACCCCCAAGAAAGCCAAACACTACCAACCCCTTGGTGGGTGAGGGTTTAGAGACCAGGGTTTGGGTTTAGGGGTTTAGGGTTTAGGGTGAACCTTGAGCCTCCATCCGCCGTGGCAGCAGCCGTATGCCACAACCCCCCATTCCAGTCGAGATCCGCAAGGTTTAGGGCCGTTTAGGGTCTATAGTTGAACTTTTTCGGGGGGTTGTAGAGAATCTTCGAGCTTGCAGAGAGTCAAGGGCAAGGACAGTGAAATGGTTCTGTTGATGTGGGACATTGATCAGCTGCAGCCGGCTCTAAGTATGGACACTTTCATCCGAATTCTCTCATCCTCCATGCTGACGCTGCTGCCCCCCTGGAATTGTCCTCAAACCCTAAACCCTGCACTGTCAAACCCTGCGAACACTTTCGGTCTGGAATTGGAAATCCAGCCCTCTGCCACTCATCGACCGGAATAGCGAAACGCCTGGTGACGAAAGAATACACCCAGCAGGTGTTCCCAGTGGAGGCGTTTGTCGATTACTATGCCGGGCACTTGGGTGGGGTGCTTTGTTTTGTCGATGGCTATGCCTTCCGGCCCTGTCCTGTCGGTGTAATATATATAGAGTCCTTCATAACTGGAATACGGTTTCGGGAGGGTCAACTGCTATCAACCGGCTGGCCTCTCCAAATGGGTACCCTTGTAGCCGGGAACCCCAGTCGGCCTGCCATCTAAACAGACTGAACGGAAAAGCACCCATATCTGAATCCTACTACACCCTTGTCATCCCCAAACAGCCTTCTAAACCCTCACATTGCCTTACAGGGCCTTACACGCACCTAAAAAGCACTACAAACCCCTCGAAGTACCAGACAATCTAGATCCCATGCCTTAAACCTCACCCTTCTTACCCGAAGCCCTAAACGCTTACAAACCCTATTACCAAGCCTTAAGGAAGAGAAGCTCGGAGGTCAAACTGCCTTCCAAACCCTAAGCCCTAGGCCCTTATCCCTAAACCCTCTACCCTGCATTCTCATAGGGTCAAGGGTTTGGGCATTGGGTTTCATGTTTCTTCCTTAACCTTAAGGCCCAAAAAGGTTCAGTTTAGGGTCGGGGGCTTAGTGGTTTTAACCTCAACCCGAAACCCCAAAAAAGCCCACTTCTTGAAACCTTAACCCTCTAAAACACCAGGAGCCGACTTTTTGAAACCCTAAACCCTATAAAACTCCAAAAGCCCACTTTTGATACCCAAACCCCAAACCCCAACAGAAGCCCGCTTTTTGAGGCTGAGTGTTTGGCTCAGGTCCAGTGTTTTTGTTTAAACCCAAACCCCAACAAAAGCGCCCACATTGTGAGGCCTAAAGGTTTAGAAACCCCCAAAGCCCATTTCTGAAACCCTAATCCCTCAACCCCAACAACAAATCACAGGGGAAAAGGAGGGACCCTTAATGGGGACCCTTACCCTATAATGGCTATATAATGGGTATATAGTAGCTATATTAAGGGTATATACCTAGGGGTCCTTATTAAGAGTCCCTCCTTTTACCCTTGGAACAAAAGCTCGCGTGTTGAGGCAACAACAAAAACTCACTTTCCCTAAGGGTCCATGTACCCAAATAGTATATACATTGGCCTTGAGGCCAAAAGTATATACTATTTGGGTACACAACACCCCGCAACCAGACATGGTAGCCTAGCTGCACTGGCAAGAAGGCATGAGGGTTCAAACAAAAACAACCCCAACAACAAGAGCTCACTTGTTGAGGCAAAGAGGGCTTCGCACCCAGGGCGGCCTTCCACTGCCTTCGGGGAACCTTCCTGGACCCTCGGCTCCTTCGAGGGTCCTACGGTGGATGACATAAATCCTGCATTACCTATAATAATAAGGAATATACCAGAATTCTCATAGTTAAGGGTCCTTAAGGTAATGCAGGATTCATATCATCAACAGTGGGGCTTTTGGGGTCCGTCGTAGTTAGAATAGGGTTCCCTTTAAAGGGGTCCTTACAGGACTCTGTAAGGGATCTATAGTTGGGGTTTAGAATATAGGGGCCTTAATAGTTAGAGGCTCTTGGGGCCCACTATACTATACACTTACACTGCGGAACCCCATGGTTTAGGGCTTAATTAGGAAAGGTTTAGGATTTGGAGTTTTCCTTCGGGTTTAAGGATGTAGTAAGTGTCTATAGTTTAGGGGTTTAGGACAAGTTTAGAATTCGAGGTTCAGGTATATATAGTATAAGTGTCTATAATCATAGGTCTTTTTGGGGTTTCATTGTCCCCTGGAATCACTAGGGCTCCCGGTAGGCAAGTCGGATACTTGCCGGTTTCAAACGGATCTGATGCGGGAATGTTTTCGGAGGCTTTACAAAGCATTACTAGCCTCGAGTAAAGTTTTCGATCACATAGTTGCAGCCTGCGAGTTGCGTTGTCGCGGACTTTGACCGGCCAGGCCACCGCCAAGAAGCGGTGCAGGATAGTTCGTAACAACATCACCTTGTAGTCTCTATACATAACTCTCGTACGATGAACACCAAATCCCAATGCTGCTGGTTAAAGAGGTTAAGGACCCTGTACCCTACCCCCCCCCCTTCAAAAAAACAGCTTTCTGTATAATTACGACGGGATCATTTTTTTAAAGGAGCCTGTTCGTAGACCGTTGGAGTTTCCCTGATCGTATCCGTCACAGACCCATTGAAACCGATGCAGAGATCGCTGCGTCAAAAGGCCCTGCGTCGCAGCGTGGACACCGATTGGTTTGACGAGACCATGGGACGACGGCATGCATACCGCATGGACAAGCTGCGCAACTTGCTCCAGGACGGCATAGTGCATCTACCCCGTCTCATCCACACTTTGGCTGCCATCCCAAATTGGGCAGCGTGCGCGGACGCGTGTGAAACAGCTTTTTGGCTTCTGTGCGATTGTGTAGGTACCCTTGCGTAAAGGAGCCGTACTTCGATCATTAAGGCACCTACTTTTCACCGCTATAGTAGCCCAACCAGGAACCTCCACTGTCTTTAATTACTAGTGGGTGTTTGGGGTATGATAGAGGGTAGTTGGGGGAGGAGATCTAGGAACTTGACTTTTTTAAGAGGGAGCCAGAAGGAGCCCTGTATTTCGTCAGCTTGGCTATAGGCCCCTGTACTAAAGCCTTATGGACCCTTGTAAGCCACAACAAGGTTATATGACAATTAGTTACTCTTAAGACAGTGAAGTAACAGAAAATTCCAAGCCCTGTTTTGAAAAGCCTGAAATATTACCTTTAAGTATTCCCCTAAGGCTCTTGGGACCAATATTTTGAGGTTTTTTGGCTTAATCAAAGATCATACTATACACAGCTTTGGGCTTTTTGAGCCTTAGGGTTGAAGCCTCGTAAACAAAAAAAGAAAAACAACAACAACAACAGCAGAGCCTCGAGACTCAGGAGAGCCGCTGTGACCTGGTCCGAGGCGGAAGCAGTTGTTCGGGTGTTTTAGGGTTCAGGGTTTAGGTTTTAGGGCTTGGGATTTAGGGCTTTGGGGTTATCTATAGGGTTAAGGGCTATAGTACTTAGGGTTTAGGGAGGGTTCGGGTCCAGGGTTTTGATTTGGAGCACTTCCAGGGCTCTAAGTGGTCTGTATAGGGTGTTGGGGTATGGTGCTATGTATAGTTAAATTGGAGGCTTCGGTGCGGTTTCGGATTTAGGATTCAGTGCCCTGGGCTTTTCGGTTTGGGATTCGAGAGGGTTCGGGCTCAGCGCCGTTAATCCCATATAAACCCTATGCCGAAATTGGGGGCTTCAAAATTGGAAGGGGTTCGGGCTTGGGCTTGGTTTTGAAACAGTGTTTAGTTTGACATGCGCACGGGGCAGGACTCAAGGTTTGCAACTATATGGGTTATTGCTGAATGCGTCTCTTTCGTAGCTAAGCCCTAAACCCTAAACCCTAAACCCCAAACCCTAAACCCTAAACCCTAAGACCCTAAACCCTAAACCCTAAGACCCCAGTTCTGGAGTAGGTATCCGGGGTCGAAGCCGAACGCCCGAACTCCAAAGCCAAACCCTAAACTGCAACCTCCAACGAACCCTGAGGGTCCATGTACCCAAATAGTATATACTTGGGGTTTAGTGTACCTATATAGGGACTACATTAAGGCCAATGTATATACTATTTGGGCACATGGACCCTTAGGGGAATACAGCCCTCTAGAAGAGGGTCAACAGCCTTAAATCCTCATTGTGCGTGCTCCCAAGTGAATCCAACATCTACTTGGAGGTTCGGGGGTAGCTATAAGTGGTTATAAGTAAAGTATAATTTCAACCCATGTCGCGGGACTTATAACTCCACTTATAACTACCCATGAACCTCCAAGTAGAACTGTGGCACTTCCTTGCTTGTCTGTGCCTGGTAGGCGTGAACTCATACGCCGAAGATGAGTCCTTGACGTTGGCGCTGCTACCTTGCCAGCATGTATAGACGGGTTAGCCGCGCTCTTTAGTTTGCAATTTGGGTTGAGGGTTTGGGGAGGTGGGACAGATTTCTCCCCACTGCATCACTCTAGATGGTTCGGCAGAAGAGCATGCACACGATGTGCACGCACGTGCACGTATGTAATGTTTCCAAACGCAGGTACGCATACAAAAGCAGATGTACAACGACACCAGCGTTTACTATTACGGGGTGAGCAAAACCCTCTTGGCCCAATAGTTTGGACCGGTTTCGGGGTTCAGGGTTCAGGGTTAATGAAAGGATCATGGAGGTTTTGCTTCTTGAGGTTACAAATCAATCAAGGTAACCATACTTGTACTTATTACTGATAATCCCAAGTAGGGTTCACAAACCAAACAAGGTAGAGGCAAGTTTACCTATAAGTCTCCATTGTAGTTCCCGTTTCTGGTTTAACCACTTTAAAAAGGTAGGGTCCTTCATACAAGCTAGCCCAAAAACGGGACTTCAATGGAGCCTTGGGGTAGGTTTAAAGTTTAAAGGTTCAAAGTGTTTAGGGTTCACCACGACCCCCCGCGCATGCCCTTCAGTAGAGCCCGTGTGGTCCTTAATCTTGGGTATTTAAGGTATATTACAGGGTAGTCGGGGGGTCTCGGTAGGGCCTAGATTTTAGTTTAGGCCTTGTTCAGATTTAGGATGTAGAATTTACGGAAAAGATCCTTTAAAACATATAAGTTAGGGTTTTAGGGTTTCAAACCCCAAAACCCTACACCCTAAACCCATAAGGGCCCTAAAACTTTCAACACCAGCCATCAAGCCCGAGGCATCTCGAGGTGCCCTACTCTGAATGGACGAACTCAGAGGCTGGCACCCCGAGATCCCAACATGGCTGAGGGTCTACTACGGCTGATGACATTAATCCTAGGGTTCCTTTAAAAGGGATCTATAAGGCAACCTTTAAGGGGCGCCTTTAAGGGATCTATAGCGTTTTAGGGTTTAGGGTTTAGGGTTGATGATATTAATCCTGCATTACATTATAAAGGGCGCTAAACTACGGGAATTATGGTTTATCCCTTGTTATGGGTAATGCAGGATTTCTATCATGAACTGTAGGCTTCCTTATTACAGGGCTCCTTTAAGGTGATCTTTTTGGGTTCTTATGAGGGTTCTATAAGGGTCTAGTCTACTTAGAGGATCATGGGACGTAGTAACTAGGCTTCCCGGTTCCATGAAGGGATCTATTAGGGTTACTATAGGATACTGTAGGGAGGTTAGGTGTACTTAAAGGATCATGGGACTTAGTAGCTAGGGTTATAAGTATAAGTAAGGTGGCTATACCTATAAATAATAAATAGGTATAGCACCAATACTTAGTAAGTAGGATCGCAAGTAAGGCAACTATACAGTTAAGTTGTCATAACACCAATTGAGGTACTTACAACCCTGCTAAGTCCCATGATCCTCCAGGTGCAGTTTTGGGTTTGGGGTCTGGGTCGCCCGTCTAGTCCACTCGGGGATCTGCATCCAAATTCCAAACAGAAGTTGTTTTCTGTTTTGACAAACCCTAAACCCTAAACCCTAAACCCTAAAACCCTAAACCCTAAACATTCGCAAGAAACGCTCCACCGAGTTCGGGATTCCCATAGCAGCGGCAGATGGAAAACCCCCCCCCCCCCCCCCACCCACCCACCCACCCACCACTTGGAGGATCATGGGACTTAGTAAGTAAGGCTATAAGTACCTTAATTGGGGTTATACGTAGTTATAAGTATAGTTACCCTAATTATAGCCCTAGTTACTAAGTCCCATGATCCTTTAAGTAGACCCTAAACCCTAAACCCCATAGATCCCTTTAAGGAACCCTGTAATGATCCCTTTAAAGGACCCCTAAACCCTAGTTACTAAGTCCCATGATCCTTTAAGCACGCGAAACCGATCTGAAGAGGCGTTGCAGGGCCCTAACCATAGGCATCTAAGGACTCATCTAGGGTTCCTATAAAGGGATCCATAAGGGGTCCCTTAAAGGGATCTATAGGGATTAGGGTTTATGGATCTAAGGACTCGTATGTTAAGGCTTTTGGGCCCAAAGACCATACTACTTACGGCTTTTGGGCTATTTTGATGCCCATGGTAAACCCTAAACCTAAGCCTCCGGTCTTGGGTAGCTTGTGAGCTGCGGTTGTGCGACGCTTGCTTACTGCTCTCGGAGCTTCGGTAAGCTTGCTGTTGAGGCAAGCGGAATACTTAGATGAACAGAATCGCTAGGTGAATCTTGTGCACAGCCCACTGCAGAAGTTGTTCGGGAACGTTCCCCTGATCTTCCAACTAAACCTTATAACCCTCGACCACGAATACATGTTCAAAAACTTATATAAAACCATACACAACGTCTGTGCACGACAGCCTCAACCCCCAGAAACCCAGAACCTTTGTTTCAATTTTCGCTGTCTCATAGAACCTCAAAGCAGAAGTTGTAAGACTCTAAGGCCTATAAACCGCAAGGTATCGAAGCCTGCTGGCGTGCGGGCGGCGCGGCTTAGCCGGGCCATCGCGCAGGCTTCGGGAACTCGGGCGTTATCCGCTGTAATGCATCATTGTTAGGGCCTTTTGCGGCTTCACTTCAAGTGCTTAATTGCGGGCGTCGGTCTCGGGCTTTATTGTGAGGCTTTGGGACTTAGGGGCTCTTCGTTTTTTTTTTTTTGGGGGGGGGGGTCTTCCTGGCGTCCAGCTGCATGCAAGGCCCTTACTGTCAGGACGACATGAAGCCTAAAGGATTCCAGGGGTTCGTGTGCCATATGGGTGGTTGTCAAAATTATGGTACCTTTGTGGGTCCCTATTATCATACGGCACCTATTATTTAGGGTACCCCAAAAATGGACCCTAATGTTGACAACTACCCATATTTAGGCTTTCATCGTATAGGGGTGTGGGGCCCGTTCCCTGTATAAGCCCAATCTACTCCCAAAGGTTGACCTTTAGTTCCCAAAGAGGATACAAAACCCCTCAACCTCTGAGCCTTAGACCCTGAACCCTACCTTTAGTTCTCCGGATACTGGACAAACAGGTAGAAAGGCGTTTTTGCAGCGCTTCAGGCCGCTGGCCCTGAACATCGCAGAACCCCAAGACACTATAAGCCGGCTCCATTGAAGGGCCATTGGGGGTCCTGGAGTGCTGCTTTCACCTGGGTGGTTGTCGAGATTGAGGTTCTTTTGTGGGCACCCTAAATATCAGGTGCCGTATTACAATAAGGACCCACACAGGGACCCTAATATTGACAACCACCCACCTAACCTCAGGCCGCTGGCTTGCGGCCCTGGCGGCTGGTGGCGAAGAACGCCCGGCGCGCCTCTGAGGTTGAGCTTTGCTGGTTCTCAGAGGCTCCGGGTTTAAGATCCAGGGTTGAGCTTTGCGAGGGTTTATGGTTTTTAAAGTCCAGGGTTTTGGGGTTTTAGGGTTCTAGGGTTTAGAGTTTTAGGGTTTAGGGTTTTAGGGACCCTAAACCCTTGTCCCCTAAACCCTAAACCACGGGTGGTTCTCAGGCTCTTAGGGTTTAATGTATCGGGCTATGGAGGTCCTTAGTCGCTTCGGTGCTTGAGGGTTCATGGGTAGTGATAAGTAGGGCTCCTTCAAAAGTCCCTTTAAAGGGATCTATAGGGATGCTATAAGGGTATAGGGTTTATGGGCTTATAAGTGGTGTAAAGAAAGGTACGTAGCTATAGTTATAACCCACATTAGGGGCTTTGTGCCTCCACCTATAACTACCCATGAATCAGGCTTTTGCGGTTTAGGATGTACCACGGTTGATGATATAAATCCTGCATCACCCATAATAAGGAATATACCATAAATCACATAGTTTAGGGTCCTTAAGGTAATGCAGGATTCACAACATCAACCCTAAACCCTAAGGGGGGCAACCATGTTTACCTCACAACAGGTGGGCCTGACATGCGAGGCCACTTTCAGGCCGTGCGCATGGAGGAGAACGCGCCGTGTCGCGCGGATGCTGCGGATGTGTTGAGGTCCCTGTGGGGTTACCTCACAGCCCGCCAGTGGAGTGGGCGGGCGGTATAGGCGAGGCTGAGTTGCAAGCCTCAGCCAGGACCTACATGGCAGCGTGTGCCGTGAAGCATTCCATTGTTGAGACTTTGGAAGCATCTGGAGCCTTGTCGCGTCTTGTCTCCGTGGTGCACAGCACCTATGTCAAGGAGCGCGGTATGACGTATTTAAACTTCCTAGCCCGATGCCACAATGCAGGATGCACCGTCGAGGATGTGCCCACGATGAATCCGGGCAGCACAGCACGCGAGTGTCTTGTGCTGACAATCGGGGCGCACAACGTGCATATTGTCGAGCCTAGTGGTCGAAATGGCTGCTCAGAAGGCAAAGCGCAGCAGGAGAGCATTGTCGGCGCTCGGTGCCACCCTGCTGGGAGCAGGTGGGACCGCAGCGATGCTCGCTGCCGGTGCCAGTCCTGGGGTGGCATGCGTTGCTGCCCTCAAATATATCCTAGATACCCTCTATTAAGGACTATAGGGGGTCCATTAGATTGGGGGGTCCTGGTTGGTAAACCCCTAAACCCTAAACCCGAAACCCTGAACACCCAAACCCTAAACCCTTTTAGGGCATCGGGTTTAGGGTTTCGGGTTTCAGGTCTAAGGCTTGATGGTTTGGGCTTACGACTGCAGGCCCAAGTTCAGGGGTCAGGGTTTAGGATTCAAGATTTAGGGTTTAGGGTTTAGGGTTCAAGATTCTTAAGATTTTTTCGCAGATAGGGAGTATATGGGGCTAAGGGTACCTGGACCCCACAAGTATGTAGAATTATAGGTTTTGGTCCATTATTTTACTTACTCTTGGGGTTTAGGATACAAGCTCTCAGACTTCAAGCTTTGTTGTTGAGCGTCGTTCGGCTGTTAGGGGGTTGGGGTTCCAGGGCTTCCGCCTGCAAGGGGGTTGAGGGTTTAGGTTTTAGGCTGTAGGGGTTTGAGGGTTTAGGGTTTAGGCTTTAGGGGTTTGAGGGTTTAGGGTTTAGGCTTTAGGGGTTTGAGGGTTTAGGGTTTAGGCTTTAGGGGTTTAGCGTTTAGGGTTTAGGCTTAGGGGTTTAGGGTTTAGGGGTTGAGGGTTTGATGGTTTAGGCTTTAGGGGTTTAGGGCATAGGGTTTGAGGGTTGATTTGCTTGTGGGGGTTGGAACTTTGGGCTATGGCGGATAGTGGTTAGCACCCTGAATCGTGAAACCGCAACCCGGAAGCTGGGAACTTGCATCCACACAGGAATCTTGCTCATAGACTGCTTCTACTAGGATGCCCAGTAGTACCCTTATTCCCTTTTTGTAGTCCTAGGTTCCTTATAAAGTTACCCAATACCAGAAGAGAGGCATTTTTATTCTTAGGTTACTGGGTATCCTAGCATCTCTAGTCGAAATAGCTTCTAAACCTAATCGCAGTGTCGCCAAGAGTTAGAGGCCCGGACAAACTATTCATATGCATACACCTACTTTTTTCGTATGCTTTGAGCACGCGCTGCTGAGATATCAAGCTAGGATTTTGCCAGAAGCACACTGCAGTAATGCAATATCGTCGGGATCATCTTTTAAGCGGTTCGCTTGCAAATATTTATATAGTCGAAAAGCCTGAACAGTCACCAAAGTTATGCCTCAGGGTTCCAGATGATTGGTATTTTCATTACACGGTAAGCAACCCTAAACCCCAACTTACGACTTTCTTCTCACATTAGGCCGTATTCATTGAGCTCGACTGTGCTGGACCTGATCATGTGCGCCAGAGCTGCTTCGGAGTTCAGTGTTTGTCGGGTTTTGGCCTCTAGGGTGTACTTTTTCTTCAACAACTCACTTTGATTTGTGATTCCCTTTTTGGGTATATACCCTAAATATTAGGTGCCGTATTATAATAAGGACCCAAAAAGGGATCATCATTTTTGACAACCACCCACATGTATAAAGAAATGACAAGACATGATGATAAGGCGGCTTAGTAAGAACAGGTCCTGTGGGATCGAGCTAGTGCTGATCATGTGCTGTTCTGGGTGGGGTTATATTAGGGACGGTTTAGGGTTTAGGGTTTAGATCGTAATTGTTCCCCAAATTAGGGAGAGGGGGGCTTATAAAAACCCTGAACTCTACGGACCTACAGCTCCCTTAAAAGAACCCTCACTTCTAACTTTAGAACTCCCCATGAACCTGTCAAGTAGGCTCCGGGGCCGCAGCCTTGTTGGGCTGTCAAAGTTGCACATGTTCCCTAACCCTAAGGCTCCATGTACCCTTATAGTAGATACTTAAGCCCCAAAGTTGTCCCTATATAGGTACTTTAAGGCCTAAGTATCTACTATAAGGGTACATGGAGCCTTAGGGTAACGGCTTCCTTTGAAGGGCCCGAAACCCTAAAACCTAAACCCTACAAGCCCTAAACCCTAAGGTTCCAAAAACCCTAAGGTTCCAAAAACCCTAAGGTTCCAAAAGGGCCTTTGAAGGGCCCTTTTGAAGGATTCCAACAGAGGGGTTTCCTTTAAGGGATCCCATGGCGAGAGTCCCAAAGTAGTAAAATAAATGCCCAATACCTATAAAAGGCTATTATTCTTCATACTTTTGGGGTCCAGGTACAGACACTTTATATTTAGGGCCCAAGTATATACAATATGGGTGCATTGACCTTAGGGCTCGTTGGTGAGGTTGAGGGCTTGAGGTTTGCAGCACAAGGGGGGATACCTTTGGCCTGTGATGTGTCGTGCTGGACCTCAATCAAGGTACCTGTAAACAGGTGCACAGCCGGCCTACTACGCCCCATGACCCAAAACCCCTGAAGCAAACATCACCTGAACACTGACACCCCATCTAAGACATACATCCTACAGCACAGACACGACACACCCTGAACTCTGAGACTCCACCTAAACCCTACATCCTAAACTCCTAAACCTGAAATGATAAGCCCGGAGCCAGGTCTATCGTTCCGCCTTCAAGCTTCGCGGTACTGTACCTTAAGCATTTCGGGTACTTTAACTCCAAAGGTTAATCGGAGGATCCTTGGATGTAGAAACTAGGGATATAATCAAGGCAACTTTACTCATAACTACTAATAGCCTCAACTGAGGTACTTATAACCTTACTCTCTAAGTCCCATGATCCTCCAAGCAATCGTTGAGTATGTAGGTAGATTTTAGCCTTTTTGGAGGCGCCAATCCCTCGCTAATCCCAAAAGTTAGCCAGTAGCTTCCCTGCTTGGAGAATCATGGGACTTAGTAAGTAAGGTTTTAAGTACCTTAATTGGGAGTTAAAGTATTTAGAAGTATAGATACCAACAATATATACAAAATCCTTTAAGTAAGGTCTATCGGCCCGCCACTCGGAGTCTCAATAGAGATGTCTTTCATCTTTCGGCTCCTCCTTGTTCGAGCCCTCCGGAGCCCTCTTTGCTTCGCCGGCTCCCCGGGCGTCCTCACGGTTTAGGGTTTAGGGTTTAGGGTTTAGGGTACGGGGGAGAAGAGCAGTTTGGAAAACATCGAGGGGCCCTCATGGCGAGTGCCCCGCTGAAACGACGCCTCCAACTACACACGATCCTCGTTCGCCAATCGGCTCTGTGGGCATGTGAGACCTGGCCCTGTATCGAGTATATCCTGAAGGCGGCGAACACGGTGCAACTGCTACACACCAGAACAATGATGAAACATCCCCGCCAATCGGGAGAAACATGGACCGAATGGAACATTCGATCCATGCGCAAAGAACGGGTGATGCTCCACAAGTACCGCGTCGAGCGCTGGAGTAGCTTCATCGGGTCTACTTGGTCATGTGTTTAAGGCTTTAGGATGGCTTAGAGTTTAAGGATTTCTGGATATTTAGGGGGGTAATTAAGGGTTTACGGGTTTAGGGTTTAACTGTTGATACCAGAACAGCAAATGCATAGTACAAATACTGGGCTTTCTCACTACGGTGGCTGAAGCTAAGTTTCCTGGACAAGCGCCCACTACAGGCTTCCAGCGAGCTATTCCGAAGATGACCTCGAATTCGAAGACTTCCAAAGAGGAGCAGGTGCGGTGCGGGGGCTTTTCGGGGCCTGCGTTTTGGCTTAAGCCTTGGGCTTCGAGGTGCAGGGTTGGGGGTTGGGTAAACTAGGGTTTTTTTGGGAGAAGGCTGCTCACTGGAAGGAGTGGGCGGATTGGCTATGTAGTGGTAGCACAACAACCCAAACCTGCAACCTCAAAACCCGCTGTCATATCCGACTATCCATCATACCAAGACCTCGTAAAGGCCCTTGTGCAACCTTGATAAGGAGCTCTTTGAATCTGAGGGCGTAAACCCTGAACGAACCCCTTTAAACCTCCTGTCTCTATACAAGCCCCTTATTCTCATATGTATGTATATATATATATTGCATATTTCAACAATGCGAAACAACCCTACAAACCCTTATTCAAAAGACGCCCTCCAAGACCCGTTTAATCATCTTAAGTCTTAGGCCTTAAGCCGTAAATCGTAGAGCCTAACCCCCTAAACCCTAAACCCCTAAACTCTAAACCCGTAACTTCTAAACCCCAAATTCCCTTAAACCTAAACCCATAAACCCCTAAACCCAAGAGACCGCAAAGGACTCCGGCCTCCGCCGGCCTTCATTGCCCTCCAACGGGCACAGGAAGCGCTGCACGGGCCTGAACAGAGCGTGGAAGATGGAGGGCTTCCGGCTTTCGAGTTTTGGGATTTAGGGTTTGGGGTTTAGGGTTTTAGGGTTCGGGGTTTAGGGTTTTGGATTTGGAGTTTAGGGTTGAGGTTTGAGGTTTAGGGTTCGGGGTTTAGGGTTTAGGGCTTTGGATTTGGGGTTTATGGTTGGGGTTTGGGGTTTAGGATTTGGGGTTTAGGGTTTGGGAGGGTTTGCGGTTTTGGGTTTGGGGTTTGGGGTTTAAGGTTTAGGGTTTAGCCTAGGGTTTTTAAGTTTGGGGTTTAGGGTTTGGAGTTTGGGGTTTAGGATTTAGGGTTTGGGGTGTGGGGCTTGGGGTTTGCGGTTTAGGGTTTAGGGTTCCCCGTGCTCCGATGTTGAATTGAAAGGATGCACGGTTTTAGTTTTAGGGTTTAGGTGTTTCAAGGTTTTAACTGATAGCGGTTAGTGCTTAAGCGGTGCACGCGCGAAAGCTGCCCAGGCAGAACCAGAGCGACCAGCTGCAGCGCGCTTTGCCGGAATCCCAGCCGTTCCATTTTCCGACGTCTAGCCTCAACTTACCTACCCCAAAGGCTCCATGTACCCTTATAGTAGATACTTAAGCCCCAAAGTAGTCCCTATATAGGTACTTTAAGGCCTAAGTACCTGCTATAAGGGTACATGGAGCCTTAGGGTACGAAAGCTCTGAAGCGCGTCGTTTCATCACAAATAATTAAGTTACAAGTTCATGAAAGATAATCAGATCGGATCAAGGATTTAAGGGCCATAGCATGTAGCCACGTGTGCAAGGCAAGGGTTCGATGGAATTGTGCCTCCGGCGTCAAAAAAGTCTGATTCAGCACCTTATGCCTTGTCCCTGAAGCTCCATGTACCCATATAGAACATACTTAGGCCTCGAAGGGGTATATCTACATAGGTACTTAACGGCCTAAGTGTATACTGTATCGGTACATGGAGCCTTCTGGTTATCAGCTTTGAGCAGATACTGCATGAGTCCTTGGAACCTAGTAGGGGGTTTTTAACGGCTTATGTAGGGTTTAGGGTGTTTAGTTTAGGGGTTAGAGTTTAGGGGTTTGCGAAGGGTTTAGAGTCTGGGGCTTCAGGCCATCAGTGCGGGCTTCGGATGGAGGGTTCACCAAAGAGCAGAGCTTAGCCTGCGAAGCCGGACGGAATCCGAAGACCCTGCAACACTCAAACCTGCAGCATGAACCTCACAATCCCCAAAGCCCCTTATGCTTGATTAGAGTTTACTTAGAGGCTCATACCCTACCCCTTTTTAGGGCGCCTACTATTAAAATCGCAGATCCTAACCGTAAAGCTAGGTATCCTAAAAAAGGGGTAGGGTATGAGCCCCTGCGTAGATTCTCTAGAGGTTAGAGTTCCTTGTTTAGGGCTTATGGGCCTCTGACACCCTAAGCAGGGTTTGGGTTTAGTGTTGAAGCCTCAATAAAGAGGCCCAAATAACTACCAATATTAGGTTAGTGTTCCTTATTATAATTATAATATGATGGGCCCCAATTATTAAGGCTCCTATAATACTTATCACACCGCTCGTCCCAGCCCTCTGCCAGAGCCCTTGGTCTTCAGCAAGCACCTCGAAACCTCGAGCCCATAAACCCAAAGCCGAAACCCTAGCCGCCCTGATCCTAATCCTAAACTACGGTTGATGATATAAATCCTGCATGATCCATACTAAGGAATATACCATAAATCCCATAGTTTAGGGTCTTTAAGGTAATGCAGGATTTATATCATCAACCGTAGGTCTCCCAGTATTACCCTTTCGCCGGTTTATCTTGGGGTCTACAGATTCAAGGCGAACACTGTAGTCGGGCGCCCCTATCTTTAAGGGGCTATTGGTGAATCTCGTACATCCCTTGATCAGGAGACTTCCCGGAAGCGCAAGGAAGATTCTCGTGAAGCAGTTAGAAGTTGTCCGAGCCTCAATCATGTGGCGCTGGACTCTGAGCCGTCAGCCGGGCTTTTATATAAGACTTTGGGATACCTTGTGGGTGCAGTCGGCCCTGCGGAGTCAGTGCAAAGTGGGGTAGTTGTATGTAATAGCTAGGATACAGGTTTAGGTTGCACGAGTCTAGGATGTAAGGTCAGGGCTTTGGAATGCTGTGTCTTAAGACTCCCCACGGGATGTTCAGCAGGCCGGCGCAGACGCCTGGATGTGAAAACCACATTCTGATTGTTGAGGCGCCTAGATTCGCCTAGATTTCCTGAGGGCTCATGTGCTCCTAGTATATACTTTGGCCTTAATGTATTCTCGATTCAGGTACTTCAGGGTCTACGTATATGCTAATTATTTGGGTACCGGGACCCTTGCCTGAACCTTATAAACCCTATCTTGCCTAGGGTTCCTTGCAGCATAACTCCTTCGAGGCCGTTGCAGGGTAATGGGCTGGCTTAGGCTGCATATGCTGCAGCTTTCCAGAGCAAGTGGAAATCTTCCCGAACAGTCAAACTCCTCCTCCTTTTCTCCCCCGCCTCCTCATCATCATCAGCATCATCATCAACATCGTCCTCATCAGCACAGTGGCAGCAAGGACAGTAAGATCCATGATAATAGTGCGTGATTATTGCGGCAATGAAATTTCCTTTTGAATGTCGGACCAAGCCAGTTTTTCAGGATTCGGGTGGCAAGACTCATGGCAGCTCTCTCTCTCTCTCTCTCTCTCTCTCTCTCTCTCTTTGACCGTTACCCTGATGTTTTGACGCTTTTGGGCTTGAAGACCATCCTATATGAGGCTTTTTGGGCTATTTTGAGCCTTAGGGTTACTGTGTTGACAGTCCGAGGTCCATATGACCTCAAAGCGCAAAAGCGCAAAAGGAGGGACCCTTGATGGGGACCCCTGCCCTATAATGGGTATATAATAGCTATATTAAGGGTATATACCTCCGGGTGCTTATTAAGGGTCCCTCCTTCTACCCTTGGATGACCCCTAAACCCAGAACCCTCACTACATCTCGCCGATGCTTGACGTGTCGGCTTTCCTCTGAGCAGCTTTTCAGAAAGCCGTTTTTCAAGTAATATAGCAGATTAAATAATTAACACTATTCTTCCTTAGGGTTGCTTGGGTCCTTGTATCCCTGGGCATCAAAATAGCCTAGAAGCCTTACATAGTATGGTCGTTGGGCCCAAAAGCCTTAATATATGAGTCCTTAGATGCCTGGGGGTATCAGGTATAAATCATGAACACTATTCTTCCTTAGTGTTGCTTGGGTTTAGGGGTTTGGGGTTTATTGTTTAGGGTGTGTACTATAAGGGAGTCCGAAAACCCTATTCTAACTGTTAAGGCCCCTACAGTAAGTCCTGGAAGGCTCAGCTGGCGAAGCCCGAAGGATGCCTCCAACACCCACACCTACCATCTGGGAGTTTCCGAAAGTAGGGGACCCTTTTAAGGGCTCCTTTAGGGGATCTATAGGTGTTCTATTAAGGGTTTAGGGTTTAGGGTTAAGAGTTTCCGATAATAGGGGTACCTTATTTGGGTTCCTTATACATATATATATATATATATATATATATAAGGATCCACAGCTGGGAGTTTAGGGTTTAGGGTTTAGGGTTTTCCGAAAATGAGGGACCCTAATATAGCACCCTGAATAGTAGGATGCTTATGATCAGGACCCCCAAATAATGTACCCCTAATTTTCGGAAACTCCCATGTGGCTTGTTGTCAAAGTTATGGTTCCTTTTTGGATACCCTAGATATTTGGTGCCGGTATTATAATAAGGACCCAGCCAGGGACCCTTACATTGACAACTACCCATACGGGTACTTAGATTCTTGGTGTTTTTGACGCCTATAACAATCCCAAAGAAACAGATGGCTGAAATTCTAGTTTTTGCTAGGGGTCTAAGTTCAGTATAGCACCCACACCTACAACCCGGACAGGGGCTCTATTTTGCGGCGTGATTTCAACTCCTTGTAACAAGAACTCAGTACATCCGGTGCAAACTTGAGGTGAGCAACACGGTCGGAAAGCCGGCTTCCCAGAATCGCTGCTCTAGACACCTGCAGTTTAGGGTTCAGGGTCTAAGGTTTAGGCTGCATATAAGGGTTGGGGTTTAGAGTGCTTAGATGTAACTGATATTTAGTGTAACCTCGCGGAACTTGTGTCATTCACTGGCCATTGGGATCCATTGGGATGTCCCAAACCCCTGCCTAGACCTCGAACCCTCCCCCATCCTCCCCCGAACGCTGGTGGCAACAAGGGAGTTCGATTACTTGTACTTGGCGGTGCGTTGAGCTCATTGTGACGCTACTTGTGACCTACATGTTCCTTCAAACATTAACCTAGGCTCATTGTTGCTGGTGCTTGCAGTGGGGCATAAATGATTACCTACATATTTCTGGGGATTTTCCTTCTGATAGTTGTACTGTAATTAAAAGAGCCCAGAACTGTATTCTAATTATTCCCCTATACTAAACCCCCATTATAGCCCTTACAATCATCCTGATAGAGCCCTTTACAAGGAGCCCCCTTAAAGGAACCCTATTCCAATCCTTCAGGCCCTATTATATTATCTCAACCATCATCGATCTTGGCTCACTGTCCGAAACTCGAAGCCGCACGCCGGCCAACAGCCGGAACATTGGGCGCAAGAGTTCCTAGGGCCCCAGTTACCGACATGGTAGGTTTCTAGGGTACATAATATATGGCTCGTAACCTACTATTCAGGTAACTGCAGCCCTAGGGGTTTGGGATCTAAGATCTGTCGGTGCGTTTCTGTATGATTTAAGGGGTCTGAATATCTAGTCGTGCTGCGTGGTCCATTCTTGCCCTTAGATAAGTAAAACTAAGGTAGAATATACTCTAAACCCGCCAAGTAGCCTTTAATATACCCCAAAGATCCATGCACTATTCAGGGCCAGATGGACTCCATGAAAGGGCCCTTGCGGGGTCCTGGTACCCCAAGACCTTCTTCTAATCACAGGTGAACCCCACACCCAGGCTCGGACCTCTGAACCATTGAACCCAAGAGGGCCCACATGTTTTTTGGGGACTTGGTTCTAAATGGTAGTAGGTTATATGTATATACATACAAATATAAATAAAGATACAAATACAAAAATAAACATAGATAAACACACACACACACATATATATATATATATAATTAGATATAGGTATACGATCGATCTCTAACCGCAAAAGAACCCCTAGATCCTGAATCCTGGCTCTGGAAACTTGAGGATGTGCAGCCATCCACCGGTGATCGAGCATGCGAAAGACTTGAGCGAGTGTGCCGGGGAGCCGAGGTTCAAAGACTAGGTTTTAGGGTTTTGTGGGGCTGAGGCTTTGAGAAGCCTAGAGAGTTCCACAAGCCTTTCACGAGGTTAAACGTGCATACTAACGTTGCCTGTTTGCACTTGGGCAGTTCTCAGGATTAGGTTCCATTTTAAAGTTCGTTTTAGAGGGTGCCGTGCTATTCGGCGGACATACAACCGGACGGGAATTTAGAGAACCACCCACTTGCATTCCCAAGTTCAACCCAAAGTCCTATTAAGGTTCAGGTCAAGGGACAAGTCCTGAAGGCCCGCGAGGAAGGGTGTCTACTTCAAAGACAGCAAGGTACCACACCCGCGAAAGCGGCACACATAGTGTAGTCGGTTTAGGGCTAAACCCTAAACCCTAAACCCTAAACCCTAAACCCTAAACCCTAAACCCTGAGGCTAGTCCTCTATTCAATAAACCCCCCCCGTCCCGACTACACCAGACTCCCAAGGGTTTCGGGGCTTTAGACTTTAGGGTTCAGTTTTCAGGATTTAGGGTTTAGGGTTTAGGGTTTAGGGTTTAGGGTTTAGGGTTTAGGGTTTAGGGTTTAGGGTCTAGGGTTCCTGAACAGGCAGGAGGAGAGTACTCCTCCGAGCGGTGATTGACGGCATCGTGGACAGGCATTTAGTTGGCAACATTCTGGTGAGGAGGACAGGATAAACCTGAAGGGATTGCCGAGGAAGAGAGCGACAGCTCCGAGCAGAACGATGAAGATGCCATCTTGGGTATCTTTGACTACCATGACATTGATGAATGTGAGATTGACGCTACCTACCAGAGCAAGGTTCCTGACGAGTTTTACCAGACGCCAACGTGTTATCATCCTTGACTGCATCAGAAGAGGGTGTCTTTCAGCTTGACAGTGGGTTTCGGAACGACCACTCGCGGCCGGTTGAAGGAGAAGGTTTGCGACTTCTTGGTACAGGCATCTGAACCATTGACGCCCCCAGACTGACCCTAAGCTCTAAACCCTAAACCCTCACACCCCAACTAACCGAGCAAGCCTTGTACACTGACAAGCTTCGACCTATGGCCCTAAAGCTCCATGTACTGCTATGGTCGATACGTAGGCTGTTAAGGGAGTCCTTTGTAGGTGCTTCCAGGCCCACAGTATATAGGGCACATGGATTCTGAGGGGGCGGGTTCGCAAAACTAAGCCACAATGCGTGATTGCAATGCCCTAGCCCTATCTAAGGACTCATATATTAAGGCTTTGGGGCCCTATATAAGGCTTTAAAGGGCTAATTTGATACCCCGGGAAACCCGAAGCCCTATACCCTAAACCCTAAACCCTATACCCTAAACCCTCAGCCCCGAACCCCTAAACTCGTAATGGAGTGACAAGGCTTTCACCCTCAGCGGCCACGTTTGCCCCCTTGTCTGCGAAGCGGGCTTTGTCCGGCTCTCAGCTCAGGCTCGATACTTGGAGGATCATGGGACTTAGTAAGTAAGGTTATGAGTACATTTATTGGGGTTGTAAGTAGTTATAAGTATAGTTACCCTAATTATAACCCCAGTTACTAAGTCCCATGACCCTTTAAGTAGGACACTGAGGGATTCCGTAGATTTCGCGCAGCTTTCTGTGTAGGCATCCGAGGCATACTGCACGGGTTAGAAGATGCAAGGGAGTAGCTAGGTTGTATTGGGGCCAGTATCAATATTCTACTTAACGGATCATGAGACTTAGTAATTGCCTAAGGTTTTAAATAATGTGGTTATACTTATAATTCCGTAAAACCACCACTACAACTTACTGAATGTATAATCTTACTTACTAAGCCCCATGATCCTCCAAGTAGTGTGGGCTTTTGGCGAGTCAGAAATTTGAAAATGTCGGAGTTAATCGGGGACCTGGATGTGGCGCCGAGGACCGTCACATGCACGATGAACCCATGGTTTAGGTTTAGTGCAGGATCAAACCAACACCTCGAAGCGTCCTGCTTGCCCTGGGCCCTCAACCCCAAATTTCTAAATCCTAAACCCTAAGCCTTGCACCACGAACACCCAGCCCTGAAGCCCGAAGCATAGAAATCCCCAGCACCCCAAGACCAAAAAGCGAGTCCAGAGCAGAAATTAACAGAGGCGCCAAGCCACGGCTGACACCAATCATACGATTGTCAGGCTTCTGTAAATTGGGGTACGGTTGATGATATAAATCCTGCATTACCCACAATAAGGAACATACCATAACTCCCATAGTTTAGGGACCTTAAGGTAATGCAGGGTTTATATCATCAACCGTATCTTACAGCTTAGGATGTAAGGTAGCGTCCCTTAGTAGATGGAGGATCCTGCTATGTAGGCTTCTAGATCAGAGGCCCTCATTCCTGAATTCTGGAGTAGCATTAGACGACGAGTAATGGGAGTGGATATCCTTATTCATAACGTAGACCCCTGATGGATGAACGGGATGTCGTAAGTGCTGCAAAGGGCCCCCATCATAATCCTTGTAAACAGCGGAGGGGGTTGATTAATCTGGGGTCGTTAAGGACAGCTGGTAGGTAATCCCGCATACCAACAGGTAGCAGATCCCAAAGCCGCACCACATGCTCATCCTGCCCAGAGATATTGGGAGAACAGTCTTTGCAAATCTCTCATATAATCGCACAGGAACGTCATGAACAAGAACACGGGATAGATCAGTAATGTGGCCCCTGCACGCTGCTTGTACGATTCCAATGATGATCCATACTTCTACCGCAAGCAGCCGAAAGCTGTAGTTCAAGCTCACCCCCCAGGCGGTTCCCAGCCTCTAAACTCAGCCTTAACTGCAAACCACAATTCAACAGCCTGCACCCTAAAACACCGAACAAACGAGGATCATGAACAGCGGAAACAACACGCATGCAGCTACAGAAGGCAGCAGTCCGAATAACACGCCCCTCACCCGGCACCAGTCCTCAACAACAGAGAGAGACAGAGCTATGTCACAGACATGAATTGAAGTGAATTGCGGGTCGATGTTCTTTCGCAGATAGGCAGATAAGATGCATAGACAGGCACGGCCTGTCAAGCACAAACCTAAGAACACTTGAGGTGCATAGCGGCGGGCTGGCCTGCCAGGATGGCGCCGGACGGCCCAGAATGGGGATGACAATTGTGGTTTGGGCCCTCGTGTGGTTGCTCCCAGAATGAGTATGTAGATGTATGTGTTTACATATATACACACCATGATGCATGTTTATGCATAAGCTTGTACATATTTATATACACACCCATAAAGATACATATGCATATGCACGATGTTCGTTTATACACGCATATGTATATGAGTAGCTCAATGTGTAGCTACCTCGTTATAGATGTATAGGTGTGTTGCACATGTTGCACATATGTATATATATATATATATATATATATATATGTTCCTATTCTTGCGCAGGTATGTAGGTGCGTGTAAGAATGTCAGGACATAGGAATGTATTGTAAAGCGTAACACTGCAAGAATATGCAACGTATCGCGAATGTAGTGCAATCTCATGCATCAATGTTTCTACGCATGTGTGTCTTTGTGCGTCTATTTGTGTGCATGTCACATATTACACTTTGCATATTACTTAAGCATGTCATATACTACATATACATAAACATGTACATACATATGTACATGAAAGTTTACATATATACATGCATACATGTAGATTTTCGCATGCATATGCATATACGTATACATACGCATATATACCATGAGAGGGAGAGAAAGAGAGAGAGAGAGAGAGAGAGAGAGAGAGAGAGAGAGAGGATTGGATACAGCTATCGGTCGGTCGATCGATACCGGCCACCACGGCAGCAGCAGTCACTTCATGATAATTGCATTTAAAATGATCGTCGCCACAGTAATGGCAGCGTAAACAGGCTTGAACAGGTAGCATCAAGAGAGGGCAGTGACAACCCGTCACAACATTCGCAGGCAATGCGAGATGAAAATGGTGAATGACGTTACCAGTTCTAGATCCTGTTGAATTTTGCGATCATCACTGAACCAGCAGCACTGGGCCAATAGCGCCAATGAATGTGTGTTGCTGGTATACATTCTGTGGCCATCGGATTTAGGACCTTATAGAGCCTTAGACCCTTGACAGAAACGGGGAAGTTTTAAATCAAGCACAAACGCTGGCTGCCATCCTCATGCCGTGGTTCTTGGGTGGGTGCTTCATGAAGGGTGTTGTTTGGCACAGTCTTAAACAGCTGGACCGAGATCCTAAATTCTCCGGCCTACTTCGGGGATCGGGGGATGTTGCAGGCAGGCTACCTGGTAGATTACAAGTAATTTGTGTAGGGAGGCCCCCGATCCTTTCAACACGCGAAATGAATAAGCCCCGAACAGTTACAGTGGCTACAGTCTATCATAAACCCTGCAGCCCTTTAAGTGCTGAAACTCGTTTTGTTGGCATGTGGGACTCAAAAGCTCAGTTCAAGTGACCCAACCTCGCTAATACCAATCTGCAAGTAAGTTTGTTGGGGGGGGTCCTTACGAATACCATGGGTTTAATTCGGAAGTTCCGGTGTCACGTTTTGTAATCATGAGAGCAGACCCCACAAGATTTGGATCTTTAGCCCTATAGGGCTTCGCAGGTGCTAGATGTAGGGTCGATGGCCTTAGGATGCCAGGGCGAGGGCTTGAGGTCCCACAGCGCACGCCATGAACATAGAGCCTGACGTTTGAAACACAGGCAAAACAATTATACAAACAGTATGCGCTAGCAGGTGACCCTAGAACTCGCTTCCCCACCAATTTGTTGCGTATCTTACTTGGATTGCATTGGGTTTCTAAAACGGATGTAAGGAATCGACTATAGACTGTTGCAGTGGCACAAGTGGTATACTGAGGAATGGCTTCTTCCGCACTGTGTCCCCGCCTCATCTTTGATCACACGGGAAAGGGCTGCTGACAACTGAAGTGAGAGCATGATGTCAACTGCTCCGGGAAGTGAGTATGGCGAAGGCGCAAGACACAGGTTACGTTGGGCCTGGGATTTGGAAGTCGGCGACCGCACAGGTGCCTGGGAGGTGTTTTGGAGTATAGCAGGCATGCGTGAAGCCGTGTTGCAGAACTTCTTGGACTAAGCCTTGTGCATATTCATGCCACTGCACCAAGAGTCACATGCGCCATCAACGTGCCGAGGATTTACAAGCTTCGGACCAAGATTGCGATGGACAAGGCCATGAATCCCGGATCCGATTAGTATAACCGGGCGAAAGACAACCTGCTGCCGATCGGAAGCACAGGAGTGCTCATACATATGGTGGATGCCGAGCAAGCACGTCTTCTTTCCGTGCAGACCTGGTTGGAAATGACTTTGGAGGTGTTCCGTCTCAAAACCCTATTCTAATTATTAAGGCTCCTATGTGTTCACAACATATCCTAAACCCTAAGCCACTTAAACCCCAAGCCCCCAACCCTAAGCCCTAAACCCGAATGACATACATCTGCCTCCCGCAACGATGCAGGTTTAGGGTTTAGGGGTGTCGGGTTTAGGGTCTAGGGTTTAATTTAGGGTTTTAGGGCTTAGTGCTTTGGGTTTATACGGTTTAGGGTTAAGCCCTGGCTGGAGCATATTTTAGTTAGTAGCCTCGAGCCCGGCTCCTGGACCCTTGTAGCAAGGTCCCAAACCCTACCCTCCAGAGCCGAAACCCTCCCCCAGAAGGCCCAAGACCCTCCTAGGAACCTGAGGGTAGGGTTGTCATTTCAGCCCTAGAAACCGGAGGAAGCTGAAGCTCCGAATGGCCAGAGCTGACGACTGGGGTACCTTCCTCAGCCCCAAAATTCACGCCACCCTAAATCCGAAACCCACATACCAGGACCCCCCAAAGGCCCTTTAATGGAGCCCTTATGGTCCTTAACAGTGGGTGGGTTTTTTAGTGTATATTGGAGGGTAGTTGGGGGTCTAAGTAGATCCCAGGCTTATAGTTATAGACATTTCTAAAGGAACCCTTAAAACCCTAAAGCCTTATATAGATTCCCTACTACCGTGAACCCTAAACACTGAACCGTACACTAGGGACCCCAAAAGCACAGGAGCATAAGCATTTTGCACGGATACCCCTACCTTATTGGACTTCGTGATAAGGGGGTTGTATATGGGATATCATCCTAATTTTTGCGCATGTGCTTTTGGGGGCCTAAGTACACCTCTTCGATAAACCCTAAGCCCTAAACCCGAAACCCTAAGCCCTAAACCCTACGAACCCGGGATGTCTCCATCCTTATGCGCTTTTTGGGGCCCTAAGTACACCTCTTCAGGTTGAACTTGGGTGCGACTCCGTGCCGGTCGTGGCTCATGCCGAGGAGGGATGCGACCCACGCAGTGGGTTTTATTCAGAGTCCATGGGCTGGGTTTGGGGTTTAGGGTTATGTTTTTTTTTGTTCTTGTATAGGGTTTGGGTCCGGAGTTCTGCCAGGTTTCGTGGGGTTTTGTTTTGCTTTTGTTTGCTGGGCTCGTGGGCTCGGGGCTCTGGGCTGGGCTCTGCTCTCTGGGCTCTGTGGGCTGGGTAGTTTTAACAGACGTTTGCTTGTTTTCGCCAGGAGCGGGTTCTGACAGGGCTGGGCTGGGCTGGGCTGCTGGGCTGAGCTGAGCGAAAGTTTTGACCGAAAGTTTCGTTTTTGGTTTTCAATTTTGATTCTGCGGAAAGTTTTGTTTCTTGGTTTGAATCTGTGATTTAGGAAGTGGGCTGGGCTGGTTGGGGCTGGGCCGGGGCTTGGGGCTGGGGCTGCGGCTACGCAAGGCTGAGCTGGGCGTGCTTGGATATCGGTTTGGAGTTGGGCTAGGATCTCTTTTCACACATTTAGTGAACATTCGAACCCAATGAAAACACAGTTGGAGGCAAATTGCACACAATTTATATTCATTCTGCTCTTGAGGGTTTAGGGCTTGGTTTAGGGTTTGTGATTTCGGTTTATGGGGTTTAGAGTTTAGGGTTCGCCAGCGCAGCATGGCACCTCTGTTAAGCGGTGGTGCCCTAAGCACAAATCTTGTAAAATCGGTTCGGTGGCTCAAGAAAGCTGCCAATATGTAGTTTCTAGCCGGTCAAACTTGTGTAAATCAGACGCTTCCTAGCCAGATTTCCGCAAAGTTTCGCAGTTTCACATTTCGGAATTACACACAAGTTTGGCACGTTCCGGAGTTTGTGACCGAATTCCGGCTAGCGTTGCCGTTTCCAGACTGATTCTTGGAAATTTCGGTATCCGGCCAGACTTGCACTAACATGATTAACTTTGGGTTGCTTCGAAGGGTCTAAAATGGCCTCACAACCACAGGGCACAGAACGGCAGAACACCATAGAAATCTGGCTGAAAATCAGTAGTTTTGGTGCTGGAAGAACCCCCAAATTGCCGAACATGTTGAATTTGGAGGGGTCTGCCTGGAGGGCTCAAAATAGTCAAGACTCAGGGTCCGGGAAGGCCTGAAAATGGAATTTTGGATACCTGGACACAAATCACCAACAAACCAACCTTGCAGGAAAACTGCCCAGAAGGTTTGCGTGCTTCCCACGCATACTCCATGCCGGTTGGCTTGGCTGGTGGTGCGACCAAAGATGACAGTAAGTTGATTTGTTCGAACTGCGAAGTACATTGCTTTGAAGATGAGAACCACAAAATGCTGCACTGGGGCATACGGGCGCAGCCCCTAAAAGTTTAGGGTTGGGTCTTAGATGGGGATCAGGGTTCAGGGTTTGCCAGGACTCCCCAAGTGCAATTGAAAGCAGCCCATGTGGCTCCTTTATTGTGGGCATTTTAATTAGCGGATGTTAGGGGGTAGTTGAGAGATCTATAGGTAAGCTTCAAGATCCAAGGTTCAGGGATTGTCATGAAATTCTAGGGTTCAGGGTCCCAGGGTTTGCCTCCAAGGTTTGGGGATTTAGCATTGGCTTTGGGGTCCAGGGCGTACATGGCTTACAGGATGTTGCAGCATCAGCGTCAGGATTTATGGTGTCAGATTTGGATTTAAGGCACTGGCAAAGGATAGTCCGAACTACCTGAGTGCAAGCTACACCGGTTCTATATATACATATATGTGTACACAGATATACGTCGTTTGCTTCAGGGTGCCTCCGTAGTTTCGCCGCGAAGCCAACACTTTAAAAGCCAAGATCCTACCTACGAAGCCCTAAACACAGCTCCAGCAAACTCTGTACCTTAACCTACCAAACCCTACTTGTTTGTAGGTTCTTAATATAGACCCTAATATGGAATTTTTCAGGGACCCTACAAAAAATAGGTTTTGGTAGGTTAAGGTAAGCCTTCCACCCCTGGAATCGGACGAGCTTCGGGGCTCGACTTCCGACGCCTGCAGCTTTGCGGAGGATCTGAGCCATTGCAAGAACAGCGCTTGGGACTCAGCTACTTCTGTATATAGTGCTTATAGCGTTTAGGGTTTGAGTCGAGGCTTATGAGAGTCTTTCAGTCCCGCATTGTGCAAGCTTTATAACTATTATTTGGGCATAAAGAGCTTGCCATGCGCTTGCGGGGGGAGGGGGGTGTCAATCGGATGTTATATGGGTTTTACAAGGGGGGTTGCATGCTTTTGAGCCCCATGGACCAGCGATAAACTTAGGACTTAGGGGCACTTAGAAATATTTTTGCTAGGGTTCTAAATTCAGTAGGGGATAATCTACCTGGTCATCGCTACTCCACAGCATCTGGCACCAGACCCGACACGAAAGTCTTCGATCCTCTACTTGCAGGTTCGTGGGTAGTTATAAGTGGAGTTATAAGTCCCATAATACTGCTGATGGACAACATCCTCCATTACCTTAAGGACCCGAAACTATTGGAACTATGGTATATTCCTTGTAATGGGTAATGCAGGATTTTGTCCATCAGCAGTATAGGTTATAATTATAGTTACTTTACTTTTAACCCCCACTTATAACTACCCCTGAACCTCCAAGAAAACCCCTGTACCCTTATAGAATCTATATAGATCCCTTTAAAGGGACCTTTTAGGGAACCCTTATAACTACCCCCCATGAACCTCCAAGTAAAACCCGGGAGCCGCCCACATTGAACCTGAACCGCCGACCCAAACCCTTGCAGCAACCCTGAAACCCGAGCCTCAAGCCTTAGACTTAGAAGATCTTAATTCCCACACCTGAACCCAAGTTAAATCCAAAGCCAGCGACAGCAGCCTTCGAAGGCGTATGCAAAGGGACCACAACACCACTTCAACATATATAAGGTGGTTACGGTTTGAGATTTGGGGTAATTAAAGTTCGTAGGCCCCCTTCATCCTGTTACCAGGGCTTATAGGGTTCAGGGCCACCTCCAGGAAACAAGGTAAGCCACATGCGGTTTGGCAGCCCCATTGAAAACCTGATGCCGCAACCCCTACGCGCCCGTGTTAAGATAAAGCACCAATCCTTTCAAACAAAAACATATTACCAGTCTTTCCAGGCGTCTATGCGCATCAGCACTTCTTTTTTTGCTATCACAACTAGGTATTACAATGTTCGTTGGTACTACTGTCAATGTGTTGTCTTCTGTCGATTGTGCGGCTTCCCCACCCTCTCCACCAAAACAGGAGCAGTAAATACAACAGAACCAGCTAACCCTAAACCCTAGACCCTAAACCCTAAAGCCGTGACTGAAGCCCTGTCCTCGTCCTCGTCGTCGCGGCCGTCGCTGGCGCTGCAATGATACGGAATGATCGTCGTGATGGTGATAGTCAGGGTGATGTCGATCGTGAAGATGGCATGATGATGATCGTCGTCGTTGCCATCATGATGATCATGATGGTGATCGTGATGGTGATGAGGATGACGATGACGATGAGGGTGACGATGACAAGGATGATGATAACGATGATGATGGCGGTGATGACAGCAATGAAGGGAGCTGCGACGACAACTCCACGAATAAATCACGTAGCGAAGCCTGGTGACGGCGCATACACCTAGCAGGACATCCTTAACAAATACCCGCAAGCAGCACCACACCCGACCACACCAATGAGAACTTGAACTTGAACTTCTTGTCAACGTCAACCTGCTCCGTACCCGAAGGTTGGTAGTTTAGACGCGCTCAAGAAAGAAATCTGTAGAAGAAACCAAAATGTCCCCATGAGATGGCCCGCAGTGTGTAGAACAGATTGGACTTCATCCCATGCGACGTGTGCGGCAACTGGGTTCCCTCGAACTTCAGCTGCCCGGCCCAGGAAAAGCTGCACGCGGGGAGGGCAAAGTCCCGCGTGCCCAAGCAACTTTAGGAGGCAGGGGCAGGGTTGGGGCCCCCACCCCCGGACTGCTGAGCCCTCCTCGGTCTCCGTCTCTTCGGTGAACTTGGCACTGGCTGCGACGGGGACGACTTCGGCGCCGCCCGTGTGGCCCGGTGGTTCGGCGTAGTAGCTCGCTCTAGCCGGTAACGTGTAGGCGCTGAACTCCGCAGGGAACTTGGCGGTGCGGGAACGTCGAGCTCCTCTGGCAGGAAGTGAACCCCTTGGTCAGTAAGAGACTGCGGGGAAGTCCGCGCATCATGGTCCTGGATCGCATCAGCGGTCAGAGCCCATCTCTGGTCTGTCTCCGGCTCTCTCGGCGGGTTCGGCAAAGTGACGGCGGCTTCCCCAGCCCCTTCACCTGGCCTCTCCTCCGTCTCAGCAGCGGGCGGTGGGGATTCTGCCGCAGTCTTGGCATTCTCCCTCCGCCTCTGGCGCTTTGCGCGCCTCTTCAAAGCCCGAGCTTCCCGCAGCTGTCGGGCCAGGTCCTCGCAGTTGCCACTTAGTGCAGCATCCGCGGTGCCAGCTGTCTCCACATCGCCCTGTACCCGCGCAGCCTTGGCTGTCTCTTGCAACAAAGTCGCAGTGACAGCCGCGGCCACGGAGGCGACAGTTCGACGAGGAGCCTTCGCTTGGCAAGCAGCACGGACGGCCGCGGAGATCCACGCGGCGCCATGCTGAGCAGCCATGCTCCTATAGGTGAGCCACTAAGACAGGAGTCCTAGGGGGAACTAGCTCACCTTGCAGTCGCTCCACACCAATGAGTACCTTTGAGGGGCCTTGGCATGTAGTCCATGCGAACAGCTACTACAGGCGATGTAGTCCAGTGGACCGTGGATGCAATGCTGTTGCCGAGCAGCCTTGTGGATGTCCTCAGCATGTTTGTCACGAAGCTGACATATTGGGACTGATGGGGTGCTGAAGCGCTTGACTGGCGAGAGCGACACGCGAAAAGCGCTGATGTGGCACTCGACCCTACAACGACGCGCCCCCCCCTGTCCAAGAGGCTCTGCTATGCTTGCTCCTAATCCCTATAAGCCCTAAATTTAAAACCTTAAATCCCCAAGCCCTAAACCTTACCCCCTAATTAAGCCCCAAACTAAACCCACTCAGATTCCTCTAGAGGTAGCCTTGTAACTCCCTTTAAAGGAGGCCAAACCACATCCGAGGCCTCCGGATCCCTCTGCAGCATCGACTGTCAACCCGGTTTTCTGAGGCCGGACGTTTGGAGTGGAAGCCTTTTCAGGGTTTAGGGTTTAGGGTTTATAGAAAATGTTTAGGGTTCAGGTCCTGAGTTGTGGGCGGTTTTGTGGGGGGTTTTGCCTTTTGCTTTTGCTGGGTTGATTTTGATTCGTTGGTTGTTTTGGTGGGGTTTAGACCATCTAAGCAATTTCTATTAATCCTGGGCTTGAGGATGTATAAAGGGTTTAGGGGTTTAGAGTTTAAGGGTTTAGGGTTTACGGGTTTATCGTGATCTTTCAGGGCTCCGTCAATGGATTCTAAACGGGTTCCAAAAAGGGATCTGTGAGGTTTGTGGGGCTTGGGTTTCAGGGTTGGGGTTTAGAGTTTTCAGTTTTTCAGGGAGGGCTTGGGTGTCAGCGAACACAAGAAGGAACGATTGCGCACACCCATGGACAAAAGCCCTAACCGCAAATCAACTGATCCCGAGTCCGTGCAGGACAGGGGACATCGAGTGTCGAAGAGGCGTTTGGGTCGCGACCCTGGTTGTCGTGGGTAGAGCGAGGTTCGTGTCTGTCGGGCTTCTAGCGGGTCTTGGGAGTGGTTTCACAAGTTCTTGGACATCCTATAAGGGCCTTGTAAACCCAAAGGGTCCAACTAAATAGTATAGTAGAGTATAGTAGATGCTTCTGGGGCACAAATATCTACAAAGTGCATACTGTATTGGTACTTGGATCCTTTGGGAGAGGGCTTTGGGGTTTGAAGGAGAGTGTGGGCGTTCGAGGCTGCCGCTGCTTTCGGTTCACAGGCACAGCCTGACGTAGTCTGCCAAGCCTGCCATTTAGGGTGTTAGGGTTCTGCGTTTCAGGTGTTGAAAGTTCAGGTTTTAGGGGGGCTTCAGATAGCATAGGCTGGATTGCTAGGCCCTACAGACTCTTTCTATGCATCCAGGCCCTCTAAACCCTAAACCTTAAACCCCAAAACCCTAAAACCCTAAACCCCAAAACCCTAAAACCCTAAAAACCCTAAAAACCCAAAGCCCTAAATGGCCGCGCTTCGCTTCAGCTGCGGACCTCTCGGCAGTCGCCCCACACGTTTTTCAAAGCTGATTCTCGGCCCCTTGGCTTTAGGGCCGAGGGAAGTGAGCCCTTCGAGTTTAGGGTTTAGGGTTTAGGTTTTAGGTTTTAGGGTTTAGGTTTTAGGTTTTAGGGTTTAGGGTTTAGGGGTTTATAGGTTTTGGGATCCCCAAATTCTAAAGGGGCAGAAAGGGGCATGCTTTACGATTATATAGGGGGCGTGAAGTTGAGGTGTGGAATTTTTTCAGGGTTCTGAGATTCAGGGTTGGGGACCCTACGTCAAGACCCAAAACGGCCGTAAACCCTGAAGGCCTCGAGTCCTGTTGCCTCAAATTCTTCTCAACCTCCCGATCTTCATGAGAACCTGTGGTGCCGCAACCACGTAAGCAGAAACGCATATTGGTGCCAAAGCTTCGCAGCCTTATAAACCCTAAACTAAACCTCGGAGGGTCCTAGGTCCTGTTATGGGAGATACTTCCCCAAATCATGATAGTAATTCCTAATACAGAAACCCTACATTCTACCGTATAGGTACTTTGGACCCTTTGGGAACCTCAAGCACCGCCGCCAGCGGCAAGCCCTCGTCAATTATTAGCATCAGCAGCATCAAGTACGTCAGCGCCAGGATCACTGCATCGCATAGACAGCGGCAGCAGGCTAATGAACAACACCAGACTCACATATTGTACAGACGTGTCATCAGCAGTCAGCGCCCAAGTGTAATAATAGATGAAGCTGGCGAGGTGAACCGTTATCATCACATCATAATTTTCTTCTTCTCCTTCCAGGATACTGGTAGGAATCGTACTCATCGACGTCATCCTCTTCATCATGAACAGACGGCCGCGACTTTGAGAACCCAAGGCATTGCTTGCCTCGGCCTCGTCTCTGCTTATCGGCTGCAGCAAGTCGAGACTGGCGAGGCCGCTCAGCTTCAACTTTCTTGTAGACTAGCGATCATGGCATGGGGCTTAGTAACCGGGGTTCCTTTAAGGGATCTATAAGTGTTACTATAACGGTTCTATGAGGTTTTTCGGGGGATACTTGAAGTATCATGGGACTTAGTCGCTGGGGGTATAAAAAGCAGCAAATTACGTTCACAATCACTAATTAACGTCATGTAAGGTATTTCCCACTTTACTTTCTGAGCCCCGTGATCCTGCAAGTACGGTCCCGAATACCTGGTGAATCAGTTAGCCAACGGAAAGCGTGAAACTTTTCGCCCTTCTAGATTTGTTCTATTCAGGCAAGTTTGAACTTTTGCGGGGCCCAACTTATTGGCGAAGAGAGACGACGCCTTGTACAAGCTGCAGTTCCGTGTACCGCATGCCAAAGCGACATTCCAACTACGAATCTACGAGTTCTTCGTGGCTTCGCTTCGCAAAGAGGCGCAAACGGGTTCACCCTATGCCCCAAATCATAAGCTCGACCAGAAGCCCCCCCGAAGTACCCTTTAATGGAGCCCTTAGGGTCCTGCATAGTCGGTATTTGAGGTATATTAGAGGGTAGGTGGGGGGGTTTAGGTAGCCCTAGTCCATGGGTCCTCAACTCCGATCTGGGAGTTTCCGAAAGTAGGGGACCCTCATATACTCACATGGTAGCCTAAATAGTAGGATCCCTATTATAAGGGCCCCAAAATACGGTACCCAATTTTTCGGAAACTTAATAAACCCTTATAGAGCCCTTTAAAGGAACCCCCATAATAGTACCCTTATAGTAACCCTTTAAAGGAATCCTAAGGTACCCCAAAATTTTCGGAAACCCCCATCTTCCAAACCCCCGACCGAATTGAGGCTGCTGACACGCCGGCCCCTCCCGACGATGAGGAGCAGGCTCAGGCCACCCCGCGCCACTACTGTAGGGGCCTTAAGAATTACCTATACAATTTGGAACAAGGTTTTCGGTTTTTCTTAAGGCTCACATTTAACCCTCTACCCTAAACCCAAACCTCGGATTCCGTGATCAGCCCTAAAACCCCCAAAGCCAAACGCCAAGCCTCGGATTCCGCGATCAGGAGTTCTATCAGTGCACACGGCAGTGCCGTTGGCAGTTCGGCTTCTTCGACCTTCAGATCGTCGGAGCCAAGCGAGATTGGAAGGCCATGCCTGCACGCGCGATGTGCGGTTTGAGGCTTGGGGTTTTGCAGGTTTAGAGTTTGGGGTTTCGGTTTTACGGTTTTTTAGAGTTTAGTGTTTAGGGTTTCGGGTGAGTTTGAGGTGTAGGTTTAGAGTTTTGGGGGTCTAGGTTCCAGCTACGTTCGTTAGGGTTGGGAGGAAGGCAGGCAGTCAGAAGTCCCACCCATGCGCTTTAACCCGCCTTTGTCAGTTGAGGAGTGTCGCATTCGTTTAACTTCCGGTATTCTGTGAGCAGGGGAGGCTGCAAATGTTTCAGCGACGGATCTTGTATAAGTGCATTCTGCGAAAACTATGGTATGAAGGCCTTCAAGCAGCGTGGACATCTGCGGGACGTGAAGTGCCTTATCGAGACCCAAGTAGTGTCGGAGAGTCCCAATTCAACCATCGGAGATGTTAACCTAGCAGCCCAAACCCTCTACATACACGCATCTACCTGCAACCCGATACTCCAAGTGTTCAACCCGCAACCGTATCACCTCAGATCTCCCCAAAGAGACCCGAGGGATCTCCCGAGGAGATGCCAAGCCCTGCTAAAGAGCTTTCTGGGATCCTGACCCCATACCCTACACCCCCAACCCACCTCCGAGGCCTAGAATGTAATCGGGGGTTGTAAGGAATTCTAGCTGCAAGCACTCGGAAAGAAGCTCATGTAGGGCCACGATGGCTTGGGTCTATGTAAAGCCCTAAACCCCATGGTGTCGTTCAAAAGCTAATTGATCAAAACGGTGATTTGGGTTTATGGAAAGCCCGAAGCCCCATAGCGTCGGTATCACCGGGCCAAGAGCTCCTCTCTTTGCAGATTTTCCATGGCTGGACGATGTGCCAGTGCTACCGTGGCTTGGCAACGCGATGTAGGGGCCTAGGGTTTAGGGATCCCTAAACCCTATAGACCCTAATTGGGGTGGTGGGGACTTGGCATGGGGTAATAATGGACGCGAAGCCCAAAGAGGCGAGAACCCTTCAGCCACATCGGAATTCCTAGGGCTTACTTCCAAGGGGAAAAGGAGGGACCCTTAATAAGGACCCCTAGGTATATACCCTTAGTATAGCTGTTATATACCCATTATATAGCCCATTTTAGGGTAGGGGTCCCCATTAAGGGTCCCTCCTTTTCCCCTTTGATTATAATAGGGGCTTAAGGTTTATAGGGTTTCGAGCTCGGAGCAGATTCTGCTACAGATTCGCGTTCCTGGCTGCCGTGCCAAGTATCTCTGCCATTTTCGAGCAGCTCCTATAGTATCTACCTAGACCCCCCAAAGTAGGTAAAACAATGGCCCAAAACCTATAAAAGGCTATTATTCTACATACTTTTGGGGTCCAGGTATTGTAGTTCCTTTTTGGCTTTAACCAATTATATAACGAGGATCCTCTAACGTAACCCCGAAAAGGAAGTGTCACGGAGACTGCAGGTTCATTCCATAAAGACCCCAGACCGGGCCAGGCACGATTAAACAATCGACACTTGCGCTTCTTGCGGTTGGTTTGCATCTCAGGGCTGCACGCGAGCCCCAACGCCAGCGAGACGCCGGGAGGCCAGGTGTGGTCACCGGGGGGCAAAAACACTTCAGACCTGGCTTTCAATAGGAATGGTTTTCAAAATGAACATGGAGAACAAGATTACCAAGACACCGTGAGTCAAGGCTTTGTATGAAGGAGATTTGTATTGCTGCGCAAGCCGGTTCTTTGTCCATGGAAAACAGCTGTCGCCCTCACAAGCATCTGCCTTCTTGGCACGCCGCACCCATGAACATTCAGATCACAACTCCATGCAGAGGTGGTTTCCCAGAGGCTGCAGAGAGAGAGTGAGATCAGGCAAACAGCCACGAAGAACTTGGCAACAAGCATGAGAGGGCTAGCTTGGTGGGCTGATTCCACGTGTGGAGTAAATCTGGTCCCCACCTAAACGATAAAATAATGGCCTAATACCTTTAAAAGGCTATTATCCTACATACTTTTGGGGTCCAGGTAACTATGGGTTTCTCCTGTCCAGCTATGGCTTCTCGGCCCGTAGCTTCTGTTTGCACACATCGCAGCAGCCAATGCGGTGTGAGCTCATTTTAGGCCCAAGCGCAGTCTATTTTAAGCATTAGCACATAAATCGAAGCCTAAATGCCAAAGACCTAAGCCCATCAACCACAAGTTCAACCAAATAGAGAAAACCCAGAAGATCCACGTGCCTATTCACATCTACGTGAGTATATAAGAATTCAACAGTACATGCTTCGGCAGCATTTTCATACTATCTGGGTTCATGGACATGTGCGGAAGCCCACCCGAAACCCTAATAAACCCTAGACCCCAAACCCTAACCCCTAAACCCTAAATCCCTAAACCCTTATAATCCCTACCGCGCCAAGCACTCCAGGAGCTGATGTGCTCTCGCCGATGATTCCTCGGTTTACTGTACGGGACTGAGCGAAGCTTCTCTCGCGCTTTCGGGGTGAGTTGTTGTCTCCAAGGCTTTCTGCACCCAAGTAGCATATTCTGAGGCTTCCAACTACCTATGTAGAAGCCCATGTAAGGCGTAAGTATATACATATATAAAGACATTTGTGTACATATGTATATACACATATATCTACACACATCTTTATGTTTCTTTGCTCATATACTAGGTACACAATGCCTTTGGTTATCGGGTATCAAGTGAGGCCTTTCGGGCTCTGGGATGTACCAAGACTGTGTTTTGCGGATCACCTGAACTCTGGTTCATGTCCCACAGTATTCGCAAGCGAAAGATCTTAACTACCGTGCAGTCTGGGTAGCAGCCGAGCATGTTGCTTGGCAATCTGTAATCCTGCACTGCTACATATGTGTTCGGGACATGGAGAGTTTCGAGCGCGTTAGGACAAAACAGAAGCCAGAATGTTGGAACTTCACCGTAGGGCTCCAGTTACCTTAATACTAGGTTACCAAGAGGCTCCATATGTACTACTGTTATGGAATTCGGTGCCCAAAACCATGATATGGATGGTCGTTTGGGGCCTGATTCCAGAATGGTAGTATGTTGGCGCCTTCGGGTTATTAGCCAAATAAAAAATGGCCCAGTAGCCCAAAATTTAGATAGCTGGAGCCCGAGGGATACTCAATCGTCGCTCTAGCTTTCTGGAGCTAAGTTCTCGAGGTCTGTGGGCCTGTTCAGGAGATCTTATTGCAAATTGACATGTGAAAATAGGGGTCCCTAATATAGTACCCGAAATAGTAGGATTCTTAGAAAAGGACCCCAAAATAGGTGCCCCTAGTTCGCGGAAACTCCCACATGGGTGTTTCCTGAGGCTGTGTGAGTGTCTATCGACGTGTACTATATGGGAGTCCAGGCGCGGGAGTTTCTTAATCTACGAGGGGCCCTAAACTAGAGGTCCTTATACAAAGAACCCTGGTACGTTGGGACCTACTTTCGGTCCTTCATTGTCTGGAACACCATGTACAAAGCTGAACGACCCCTCTCGCCCACTCAGAACAAGCAGTTTGACACGGTGGATACGTGGAGTGGCAACGACACCAGCGGTTTTGACTGTGCCACTTGGCTTGACTTGTGATGATGGTGATCCTCTCCTGCCCTGGCCGGCTCGTTTTCAGAGGGTCTGCATCTTCTGTTCCAATTCCTGGGGTGCAATGCTTATGACTTAAACATCATGGAACACCGGGAGTCGGTTTGGGCTCCGTCGAGTCGTACAAGCCGAAACATAAGGAAAGCATAAGTGTACAGCGGTCTCTTAATATATATATATATATATATATATATATATATGGGCGCGTGGTCATTCCCCCCCCTACATTTCTGCATCTTCGGTATTGCGCCCAATACAATACAGTGCGAATGATGTACTGACCCTAGTCATGCCCCATACCCAGATGCTCGTAGACAACCAAGCCAATGTAGGCACCTCAGATGTTTCAGCAGCAACACACGAGCATCGTTTCTCTAACTTGTTTACTTGTGCTAGCCAGCAGAGCAGTGCAATGCAGCACAGCGCTTTCCCCATCTGATTTCAAGCTTCGACGTGCCCCTACTAGATTTCAAGCAGGTCGTTCCTGCAAATGACCCCGTTGGCTCGTGCCAGTCCTTTCAGGATTGAAGACATGTCAGTTCCGACAGTGACATAAAAGACATACTCATCCATTTCGAGTATGTCCAAAGAAAGCTTTCCATAGCGGCGCCTTGACCACTTTTTGAGCCTGCCGTTTTCAGACTCTGCATCATTCGTGTGGAACCCCGTAGCAGGATCACGAAAACACTTTTCATGTTTCACAGGAGGTGCGTAATCATAGCCTAGTGCTTCCACAGCCTTTTTGGTAGCAGTCCAACCGTCAAACACCAAGTACGAGCCTTTCGCGACGTGCTTTTCAACCGTGTTTTGGATTTCTTCAAAGCCGCGAGGTTTGTTCTTTATGGCTTTCTTGCGAGAAGGCAGAAGACGATAAGTGATGCGTTTCTTGCCGTTGTCATGGGTGTAGATCTCCTTGTTCTTGCCCACAGCGACAGCAAGCCATAGCCAGGCACCGTTTGTCTTGAGGTTTGCGGCAGTCTTCTTGAGTCGTTTGGCTGGTGGTCGAACGGCAGCAGGCTTCTTCAGGATCGTTTTCATCACACCACATGGCCGCTTCATGTGTGTTGAAGCCGGCTTCTTCAGGAGCTGTGGCCCGGTGCGTGAAGCCTTCTCTGACCCATGAAGTGTTCGAGCTGGCAGCCTTTTCATGGCACCCTTGGAAACCAGTTTTTTCCGTTCCAGGCGCGCCGTTGTCCTAGTCTGCTCTGCACCAGCTTTGTTGATCCCCCTCGAACCAACTGACCAACCATCTTCAGGATGGACTCCGACGATGGCTTCGTCCATGACGACCGTCTCCTTCTTGCCACCGACGACCCTGCAGTCCATTTTGTCCAGAGCAGCACCGATAGCCCTCTGGAAGACGTCACGCCATTTCGCAATCGTCTTTTTGGCGATGTTGCCATAGCCCGCCTGCAACTCCTGGATGATGGTGGACCAGTTCATAGAAAGACGCAACATGTTGATGAGATGGAGAAACGGGAACCAGCTATTCACCGGTATTTCAGTGAGGAAGCCGTACTGGTTGAGTTGTAGTTCCATGTGCTTGTGCCCAACAGCACTGCATGTCCATCCAAAAGTCGTCCATCCCCTCGAGGTTCGCTGCTCGAAGCGAGCGGGCTTACCACATTTAGTGCATCTCTTTATCTGTAGAGCAGCCCCGTACTTCAAGAAGATGCCGATTGCCCTCAGTGACAAGGAAACATTCGCACCGTTTTCGTCGAGAACACGACGGTGAATGAGATATTTTTGGAAGGCTACATCGCTCTCAAAGCAGTGCTCGTCGACGTCCTTGAGCCATTCTTTGAAGGAGCAGGAGGGTAGCTCCAGAGCATGAAGGCCATCTTCCCGCGCACGTCTAGTCATTGTTGCACAGGCCACGTTAAGCTAGTACATGTACCAGGTCCAAGAACGCTCAACTGTGTTCGCTGCTGTTTGTCACATGGCATTGAAACAATGACAGTCTGCTTGCTGACGTGCAGTGGACCTGCTAGTGATAAGCCCCGCAACTTGCCAAGAAACAAGTCAATGCTTGGTGGACAGCAATTGCAAAGCAATCAATCGACATCACTTGCAGCAAATCGTAGTGGCTCCATTTTCCAAGCCCAGAGGACGCCCGCTTGATTTTTTTCAATCGGCCGCTTGATTTTGGAGGCACACGAAACTTCTATTGAATTTGAGGAAATTTCAATCGTTTGGAACTTTTGTTGGTACGTGTTTCTATTGATTTTGAGTGTTGACTTCTATTGATTTTAATCGTGGTCTTTCTATTGATTTTATGGAAAATTTCTATTGATTTTATGGAAAATTTCTATTGATTTTATGGAAAATTTCTATTGATTTTATGGAGATTTTCTATTGATTTTGAGGTGGATGTTTCTATTGATTTTATGGAGATTTTCTATTGATTTTGAGGTGGATGTTTCTATTGATTTCAGCTTGCTGAAACGACGGCCCGGGCGGCCCCAGTTTGCTAACCAAATAGAGAGAGAGAGAGAGAGAGAGAGAGAGAGAGAGAGAGAGAGAGAGAGAGAGAGAGAGAGAGAGAGAGAGAGAGAGAGAGAGAGAGACAGAGAGACAGAGATACAGAAAGACGGAGGAGACAGACAGAAGAGATGGGATGTGGGCCGGACGGCCCCACGAAGGGAGAAGGCGGGGGAATCATTTTTGGCAGGTTCGTGCATGGCAGCCGTCTTGCAACCAAAGCTTCCAGGGGCCGGACGGCCCTAAGAAGGAAGAAGGGGGGGAATCATGCTTCAAATCTCGTGCATGGCAGCCGTCTTCAAGCCAAGCTGCCAGGAACTTTGGGCTAGGTCAAGATGCAGGGCGATGATGAAATTGTCGTCCAGGCCTATGCCAAGCTGCTTCACGCCAAGGTTCCAGGCAAAGTCGCGAGGTCCTTGGTCGTGATGTGGCGGAGAGGTTACCTAGACCAGCTGGAGATTCTTGGCATGAACACATATACATATACATATATATCTACATATATATACTTATACATATGCCGTATATAGACTATGTATTTAATTTTTTACTTATATAGAGCTAAGGGATGTCGACAAGGAAGTGGGCTTCCTGAACTTTTTGGAGTACCTCATGTACAAGATCGAGAATGATATGGACATCGACCCCGAGCGCTGGCCGGAGGCGACGAAGCACATGAAGATGAAGGAGCACGGGTACATCCGCTTGTTGCTCAACGATGCTTCATTGATCGCTCTCCAAGCAAACCCAGGCCCCTTGAGCGGAATGACGAAGCCTCAACTACTTTCGGAAGCAGTGCGGGTGGGGCTTAAGGTACACCAGTCCTGGAGCGACCAGGAGTTGCGGGCGAGGATCATGGAGCACGTGGACGCTACATTTTTTTGAAATTGAGCCGCCCGTGCGCCAGGTCCGAGGATCTGACCAGTGCCAGGCGGCTGGGAGGTGAGCTCCAGGACAAGCCTCAAGTTTCCAAGATTCAAGGGGTCGTTTGTTAGAAGCGGCTTAATTCAAGTGCTAATCCAGGGCAGGCTACTGCCAGGGTATAATTCAAGCCGAGATCGATCAAGCCCTGCTTGACATGCAAAATTGTCTTGGCGAGAAGAGGACCTGAGCTGAAGTTTTTTTTCATAGTACGCTGCATGCTTCAGGCAGGCCTAGCCAGGTCCTGGGCTTCAAGCTCCAGGCAGGTCTGTCGGGTTTAAGTGCTGCAGGCCGCCAGGCAAGTCCTCAGGTTCTTAGAGCCATGGGCAGCCCCGCAGCTGCTGGCCGCGGCGGCGAACGCAACTTCGCCAAGCCGGAGGTGGACCAGGAGCACTTGCTGGACGTGTTCAAGAAACACGTCAAGCTCCTAGGTGTCCAGGCCGCCTTCAACTTCGACCCCTACGGCAACCTAGCCAAGACGAGTGCTGTCCAGGCCAAAGGGCTTTCAAAGGCGACGGTTTTGCTCAAGAAACTCCAGGAGGTGGAGAGCGGCTTGGCTTTCAAGTACAAGGACTTGAAGGAGTGCTTGGCCAAGGTCAGCAAAGACTACCCGGACCTCATCCACCAGGCCCCGCTGAGCAAGCAAACTGCTTGGGCTGGGGACACGGCCGAGATGCTGCTGACCGTCATGGCTCATGCTCGCCGCTTGTGCAACGACACCAGGTTCAAGGAGGCTTGCAGCAAGGCGACCCAGTTCGAGATCAAGGATCTCGAGGAACTCAGGGCGCTGCTTCTTCCAGAAGTGTCGGCCTCACCAGCCAAGCTCCAGCAGGCGGAGACCCACAACACCAAGCGGCCGAGCACAGGGACGCCAAGCCCTGCGACCAAGCCGCCAAAGCTACGGTCGTTAGCCCCTGCGAGCAGTCCGCTTCGAAAGATTCGGACCAGGGATCTGGAGCTTCCAGACACTCCCAAGACCGCCAAGACGAGTTTGAGCCAGGAAGCCGAAGGCAGTCCCGTGCCAGGCAGCAAGGCTCGAATCAGGAAGTCTTGGGAGGGCGAGGTTTTGAAGAAACCAGCTGCAGCCGCTAAGCCTGTGAAAAAGGACAGTGACAAGCCGAAGAAGAAGCCGGCCTCTAATCTTAACATTAGAAAAAAATTTTTGTTGTTCGTAAGCATATATTTCTATCTAGGAAGATGTATTTAAGTGAAGCCCTGAATGTTTAATCTCCATCATCAGGCCCCCAAGGACAAGGACAAGCCCGAGTTGACGGAGGCTGAAAGGGGCAAGCTGCAGATCATGCACTACCACGACAGTGTCGCATTGAGAGTCGACGGTTCTAGGCAGCTTTTCCAGATCGTGTGCAGGAAGCATGGTCGGGATAAGACCAAGCTTCAGGTTGCCAAGATGAAGAAGAAGCTCGCCGAGGGCGGCTCTTTGGCAGAGGCCTTCAAGGAGAAGGCTAAGTTTTTGGAGTCCTAGTTTCAAGTCTTTTAGTGTTCCAAGCCAGGGCTGGAAGCCCGGTGGCCTCGACTGCATAAGCCAGTATGCATGAGTGAAAAACACATCGACCCTCCAGCTGCATGAGCCTGCAAGTAAAGTTTCAAGGGCTGGACAGCCCTTTTCGGCGGCAAATGCTCCCAAGCGAGATCGATCTTCGGCCGCTGCAGCTCCCAAGCTCAAGAAGCAGCTTTAGGAGTTACTTAGTCAGGCAGCCAAGGAGCTGCCAAGTCAAGCCGGTCCAAGCCATGGCCGGCCAGCAGCCTCGAGGGCGCCCAGGAGGACCCATCCCCGCGATGGGAAAGGGCCCCCAGCGAAACAGTCAGCCAGGCGGCACCGGACACTTGCACGCATGTAACAAAGTTTTGCATTTGTTTTAAGGATTTAACGAAACCGTTGATGTCTATGTTTGAAAGCACTCAGACTCAAGCGCCTGGCGAGAGAACTGGAGGGCGCTTTACAGCCAGTACAAGGACGAGGCCGGCCTTGGAGTAACAAGCAAAAGTTTATACATACATTATAATATATATATATATATATATATCAAAAAATATACATAAAAATATGTACATATATATATATATATTTGTTTTTTATATGTTTGTGTCCCTTGTTGCGGTCCCTATCTAAGCCCCCATCCCCTAAAACTATATACTTAATGAAAACCCCTGCGGCCAGGGCGAGACCTTCGGCCACTGGCAAAACGATGTGGTGCGACACCTTAGCCTCAAGTTCGACACCCAGATGCCCCAGGACCAGTCGATCAGGTTGTTCATTAACCGGGTATTTGAGCAATCAGGAACAATCGAGTCGATCGACGACTGGCTGGAGGTACAGTTGGATGAAATGAGCATAAAAAGGAGCAGCCAGGAGCCCCAGGATCCCCGCTCATCCAGGAGCCAGCAATCCCAGGAGCTCCACATTAATTGGACCTCCAATGGGCAGGATGAGCAGGGTCGACCCTTGTCACCCTGGAGGCGGCCACAGCCACTGCCTGCACCTCCTAAGGGCCTCCAGCTCCAGGGCAAGACGTCGCCACCTCCCAAGCAGCCGCCGGCGAAAGCACCTGCCCAGGAGCAGCTTGACTGAATTTACTTGACCTTTTAATCTTCAAAACCTTTAGCTGTCTTCAAGCCGTCAAGGGCTGGAAGCCTATTGAAGCCGTCAAGGGCTGGAAGCCCTATTGAAGCCGTCAAGGGCTGGAAGCCCTATTGAAGCCGTCAAGGGCTGGAAGCCCTATTGAAGCCGTCAAGAGCTGGAAGCCCTATTGAAGCCGTCAAGAGCTGGAAGCCCTATTGAAGCTGTCAGGGGCTGGAAGCCCTATTGAAGCTGTCAGGGGCTGGAAGCCCTTTTAGCTGGAAGCACCCCCAAGTAGCAGTGGAAACACCCAAAATTAGCCCTTAAGTTTGAGTCATGATCTCAGGCCCGCTCCGCCCGCTACCCCGGCGACCTCAGTCCCAGCCACCACAGCAGAAGGCGACCTTCCAGGCTTGAATTATCCAAAGTCATGTATAAGCCACATGTAAAACGATTTTTGAAAACCCGTAAGCTTTCTTTGAAATCTCGGCAGCTTGCAGGAGGTCAAGCTGAGACGGAGGATCCCGCTGCCCTCGAGTTCTTGGAAGCCGAACTTGCCAAGCTCCAGGAGACCAGGCTCGAGGTGGCCCACGAGATCTACAGGCGCAACCGCGAGGTCGGATCTTTAAAACATAATTATCATCTACTCTTTAAGCAAAGATTTTATTGTAAAAAAACCTATTATACTGTTTCCTTCTATTCTGAATTCTAGGAATATACGATTTCCAAGGCCCAGCTCCAGGACGAGCAGGAAAACGAAAGGCAGGCCACAGAGACGGAATTCCAAGAATTCCAAGAGTCAATGGAAGAAGTCAAGGCGAACTCTGATGCCGAATGGGAGGAAAAAATGATAAAGGAGGTGGAGGAGAGGAGGGCCAAGAGGTCGAAGACGAGGAGTGACGACCTAAGCAGAACGCTGGTCGTCAAGCGCCAAGACCTCGACAGAGAGCTCTCCAAGCTCCAGGAAGCACTCATCTCCAGGTACGACCGGGACGTGAGGGACCAGTTGTCCAGGTTGAAGTTGGAAGTCTGGAAGTCCAAGGACCAGGACTTCACGACC
>CAJNDT010004502.1:455000-490000 GCA_905221615.1 Symbiodinium sp. CCMP2592
AGAACAACAACAAGGGTGGAAATAAGCCCAAGCCCAAGGCCAAGACGAACAAGTGGGAGGAAGCCAGCCAAGTCAGCCAAGAGACCACTAGTGAACAGCTCAAGGAGAAGGCCACTCGATTCATGCTTGTTTTTTCAAATTAAGTTTAGCTCGAACCGTTTCTGTAGCTGTTTGTTCGCCCAACCATTTCCAGGCCAAGCTCTTCGTCACTGAGCTGGGCAAGGAATACGGTCTCTTGCAGGGCTTGAAGCTCCAGATCCAAGGCAGCGGCTTGGACGACAAGGCCACCTTCTTGAAGTCCCTCACCAAGCAGCTGCAGGCTTTGGAGCGGATCCGCACGACCCTGGCTGGCAAGAAGGCTTGCAAGATGGAGGACATGAAGCCCGTTTTGCTTGACGCGGTGACCACCCTCCAAGCTTCCAAGAAGCTTAAGGTGGAACTCACTAAGGCCCTTAAGGACGCCTGAGCAGTTTTTTTTTCAGGATGGCTGCATAGAGGCCCAAGCTCAAGCAACGTGTAACACGCAACAGTCTTTGGTACCACGGCCCTGCAGAGTCCAGCAAAAGCTAGAAGTCTTGAGTCTTGACCCGGCAGCTATTCCTGATGAGATTTTAGCTTATAGTTTTCATGAAGTCCAGGCAGGCAGGGTTTTCCAAGCTGTGAACGGCCTTAAGTCCAGGCCACGCAGTCTGGATGTTTTGAACCCTCCAGCCTCTTAGGCTCCAAGAGCAAAGGCAGTTCAAGGGAGAGAGCCTACTGAAACCTAAAGCTGGAGTTTCAAGCGCCAAAAAGAAGCGTTTTGCTGCCAGGGACTGCTGCAAACTGCCTTTGTTCTCGTGTTCAAGTTGCAAATTCCCCGCTTTGAAGCTTCGAGGACCAAGCCAGGTTTAGGTTTAGATGTCCAGGCGAAGCCATGTCAGGGAGGAAAAGGAAGACGGAGGACCAAGCTTCCTCTTCCTCCTGTCGCGAGATAAAGCCAGAATCTCCACTTGCGGTGGCCCTTTTAAGGCTGTGGTGTTTGGGAGACCTGAGCGCCAAGGTCGTCCAGGAGCTGTCCCAGGCAGCTGTCAAGTCAGGCTGCTCCCAGGCCGACCTTGTGGGACTTGCCAGCTTGGGTTCGCATGGTGTTAACCCGAACCACACGCACCACCAGCTGCTTTCCAGGGTCTTCAAGGACATGGCTGCTCCAGACCCAACGGTCGTGCAGACCAAGGCATGGGGGAAAAGCGCCACAGGCCAAAAAATCCAGGTAGACTGCAAGCTTCCAGTCATGCTTCCGCACAACTGGATGCTAAGCCTGGATGGCATGGACGATGACATCCTGGGTATCCAGGACATTGCCAAGTTTTGGGACAGCCAAAAAGGCGCTAACTCCAGGGTGTCGCAAAGCCAGGACTACTTTGACCAAGTTTTCCAGGACACCCAAGCCTTGGTCCCTTTCGCTTTGCACGGCGACGCAGCTCCCCACTCCAAGGTGGACAGTCTGCTTGTGATCTCCATGAGAGCGATAACGTCACGACGTTCGATTGACGCTTGGCTTGTCTAGTATTCTTTCGGCAGTACGACCGCAAAATCACCATTTAGGTCTTGGTGTCTCTAATTTTTGCTTTCGCAGTCCAGGCAAGCAGCCAATTGTTGCTGGCCTGCATTCCCAAGTCGTGCATCACGCCCAAGCTCATGGAAGATCTTTGGACCAAGCTCTGCGAGTCCCTCCAAGCCATGGCCTCAGGAAGGTGCCCAACGACCTCCAGGCGGTTCAGGCCAGGAGTGATCTACTGCATCACAGGGGACATGGAGTTCTTCTACCAGGAATTCAAGTTCCCCAGGCCGAACCAAGCCAACCCTTGCCTTTGGTGCGCTTGCACCCAAGAGGGCGAGAACTGCTGGAACGACTTTCGCCAGGAAGCAGGCTGGAGAAGGACAACACTCAGGCCAAGGCAGCTGGAAGCCAGGCTGGAGCACCCGCTTTTCCAGGTCCAAGGCGTCAATGCTCAGGCTTTGAAGCTTGACGTCCTCCACGTCCTGGACCTCGGTGTGTCCTGCCATGTGGTGGGGAATCTGCTTTGGGAGATCATCGAAGACTCCAAGCCAGGTTCCAGGGACACCAACATGAGTTGCCTGAATGCCGAAATCCAGGAAATCTACCAGGAGCTAGGCATTCCTTCAGGCACCAGGTTGCCGAACCTGAAATGGAAGTCTGACATTGCCAGCAGTGCCAATGAGTACCCTTGCCTCAAGCACCAGAAGGGCAGGCGAATCAGGCATTTCATGCCTGTTGCTGTGGAGCTCGCCAGGAGGTACAGTGTCTAAGCTGCATTATATCTATAAATGTGAACACGACCTTATTCTTGTTTAAAGTTCTACAGCAATTTCAGGCTCCCAAGATGATCGCCGAAGCCTGCACCGACTTCGTGTCCTTGAGTCGCTGCGGGACATCTACGACTTGCTGGACAGGCAAGACTTCAAGTGGCCCCAGGACGTCAGGCGAAAATTCGCCGACCAAGTCCAGTGCTTGACCAAGCACTACGGCCATCTTGCCAAGCTGGCTTTTGATGCCCAGCAGTGTCGATATAGCCAAGTTTCCAAGTTTCACATGACGGCACACTTGCCAGAAGTTTCGCAGCACTTGGCCCCCAGGTTTTTTTGGACGTATGGTTCCGAATCCTTTATGGGCTTGATGTCTCACATCGCCAATGCTTGCCTTTCAGGCACTGCAGCTCACAAGGTGCCGGAAACCATCCTGTTCAAGTACAGGACGTTTTGGCATCTGCTTTTAAAGGGCTTGCTAGTGCTGGATGAGCCAAGCTGACCCAAGCAGCCAAGCTGCAAGCGGTCCAGGTCCACGCCAACTGCAAGCGGCCCATGAGCCATAAGCTGCTCAAACGGTCCAGGTCCAGGCCGACTGCAAACGGCCCATGGAAAACAAGTCGCTTGCGCCATCTGCTAAGGGCCGGACGGCCCTATACGTACATTCCCAAGTGGTATAATCCGGACGCTTAAAAATGTGTCGCCGTCTATAGCTGCAGTTTATAGGCTCTTCAGATGGCAAAAGTAGGAAGCCAGAAGAAGCCGGCCGCACGGCAGGCCAGATACTTGCCTGTGAGCTTGTCGAGCTTAAGTCTGTTTTTTGAAGTTTTGGCTGTGCCTCGACAGGCCCCGGTCTCGAAGAAGCCAGCTGCCAAGCTCGCAGACAAGGAGGCCGTCGTCAAGGTCAAGGTCGTCAAGAAAAGACCTGCGACTTCCACGACCTCCAGTGGCCAAGCTCCCAAGAGCCAAACCGCCACCTTGGAGACTCCTGCAGAGACGACAGCCAAGAGGCCAGCCGCCACCTTGGAGACTTCTGCAAAGGCGACAGTCAAGAGGCCAGCCGCCACCTTGGAGACTTCGGCAGAGACGACAGTCAAGAGGCCAGACGCCACCTTGGAGACTCCGGCAGAGACGACAGCCAAGAGGCCTGCAGCCGCCACCTGCTTTGCTCTCGAGGCGGGATTCTTTCAGTGCGATATATAGATTTTGTATATATATATATATATATATATATAGATAGATAGATGTGAACCCCTATACCCTCATAACCAGCTTTTAAACCCTTACGCCGAAACAGATCTGCAGGAAGAAGACAACTCGGATGGAGGTCTGGAAGCCGTTTGGGAAGCTTGCCAAGCTGCCGAGACCATGGCCAAGGGGCCAAACCAGAGCCCGGACAACGTGAGCCTGAGCCAGGAAACGATGGTCTTGGGCATGTATGACCCTCCGATCACTCAGAGTGACTTTGAGCAGGCCATGAAGGAGTGGCCAGAGGAGCCTGACTTTTACCACGACCCCTCACAGGAAGCTGAAGCGGAAGCTCCGCCGGGTCACCTTCTCGTTTGGGATTTTTTGTCCCCGATTCAAAAAATGATCATCAAGCAAAACCCGAGAGTCAGGGACGGCTTGCAGCCATGCGGGCTGCCAGTGTCCAATACCAAGTCCAAGCCCAAGTAGCCCGGAGCTTTTTTTTGAAAGGTAAGCTCCAAGCCTCCACGGCCAAGTTTTGAGGAAGAGCTCAAGAGAATCTTCACCCAAGATTCCCTGCCGCAGCTGTGGAAAAGAAGTGTTAGGCTGGAATGCCTGAGTCCAATTCCACGTCCAAGTCCAAGTAGCCAGGAACCGTTTTTGAAAGTTAGGCTCCGAGGCCTTTACAAGGCCAAGTTTCGAAGGAGAGCTCAAAAGAAGCTTCACCCAAGATTCCCTGCCGCTGCTGTGAAAAAGAAGTGTTAGGCTGGAAGCCTTCTGGGAAAGGGTGGGGAAGAGAAAGTGAGAGATAGAGAAAGAGAAAAAAGAAAGAGATAGATATATAGAAATAAAAATACAGGTAGAGATGGAGAGATAGAGAGACAGGGAGATATAAGAGATAGAGAGATAGAGCGACCGAGCGGTAGAGCGGTAGATCGAGCGATAGAGCGGTAGAGCGATAGAGAGATATACAGCGATAGAGAGATAAAGAAGTAAAGATGTAAAGGTAGAGATATACAGGCAGAGATACGGATAAAGGTACAGGTTGAGGTCGAGGTAGAGGTATTATATATAGTGGTGGAGGCAGAGATAGCGCTGAAATCTATTGATGTCAGAAGTGTTTCTCGTTTGATTTGAGATAACATTTCTATTGATTTTATGGAAAATTTCTATTGATTTTATGGAAAATTTCTATTGATTTTATGGAAAATTTCTATTGATTTTATGGAAAATTTCTATTGATTTTATGGAGATTTTCTATTGATTTTGATGTGGAGGTTTCTATTGATTTTTATGTCGCAGTTCTATTGATTTTGAGGATTTAAATTTCTATTGAAAAAGATCGTTTTCTATTGAATTTGATCGACACAATCAAAACGCTGAGAATTTTCAATCCCGCTTGATTTTTTTCAATCGGCGGTCCTCTGGGAGTTGGCGGCAATGGGCATGTCATGTGACACTCTATCCAGGTGGCAGTGGGCACTCAAACTACAAAACTTGAGTGCCTTGTCAGAGGCCAACATTCTCTGTGCAGTGTACCTTTCTACAGAGTCAACCAATGTTGTAGCTACATTCAAGCACCTAGGTTCTTCCGACGCGACTTCATTCGCAGAAGGAGGCACCTCAGTTTTCAGGATCCTCGCCCACGTCGGGAAAGGCATCATCTTGCCGAGGACGCTTACAGCGAGGAGGTGTTGGCGTGGCCAAGTCAATGACGTCATCTGCGTGGGACGCCACCATGAGCGGGAAGAAAGCTTTCTCTTCAACCTCCGTCTTTAAGGCAATGTTAGCGGCGGTTGGCAAAGAAGAGGAAGCCTCGCGCCTGTCCTCCATAGAAGCGGCGGTGTCCACGGTCGGCAAGAAGTCTGGACAAATGCGGCCTGAGAATGGAACTTGTGGCTTTGAGTCACGAGAAGTGGGACCGTTACCGCCTGACCCGGGAATCAAAATCGTGGCAGTGCGACGTGGTCGCTCTTTCTTCTCGATGATCATGCTCAGGACATCGTGAGTCCATTGTCTCTTTTGGACCCAATTCTTTGGTGGTGTCTCAATGCCATCGCGCATGGCCTGTAAGATATCCTTGCCCTCTTGGTTCAAGAAGTCAGTCTGGCCGTGCAAGTAGGGGATGCGCTTGACAGGAACTGTCTTGGTACCGGCAGGTCGAAGATAGAGAGCCTTCTTCATGTTTACGATCCAATGCGCCCGTTTGAGGCAGGCCATACGGTCCTGCTTTGAACACTTGTCGGGGAAGGCTGGTGAGATGATGTCCATAAAGGTCTCGAACTTAATGAAGCCTTCGGACTCCGGTAAGTCTGGCTCGGCATCATCATCCACTCGATTGTCGCAAATCACTCGGAGCTGATTGCGTACCTCAGCAAATCACCGTGTGTACAAGTTTAGCGCAAGGCGATGTACCCCTGCAGTGTTGAAGCCCGACAAGTATGCCGAACAAAGCCAAGACTCGAATTTTGAAGTGGTCCACCGTTCCACGGTGTGTGTCTCGGTAAGAGTGCTGTCAAGGAAAGCTTTCAGCTTCGTCACGGACATGACGCTGGTATCCGGGTCATCAAGGATATCCGGACGTTCCTTGATGCCGGATTCACCTCGCAGCTGGTCCAGGGAAGCAACGAGGCGAAAGGACGGCCGCAGTTCCTGCTCTTTCCCACCAGCCAGTATATGGTATTCTGAGATCGCCATTGCGATGGCTTGAGCCACCGGTGTTTTCCCTGTTTCGGCCATCCCCATCATCACCAAAGTGTGGCTTTTGAGGTCACCCAGGATCTCAACCAACACGTCATCGAAAAACCAACCTGCGACGTCGTGGAGTGTCAAGAAGAAGTTGGTGACTGGACGAGCGTAAACATTCGAAGCTGAATGGTTTCGCAAGCATTCCTTGACTAACCCCGCACTCCAACCATGCAGCGGTCCTCCAAGTCTGCGGGTCTCAATTTCAGCCCATTCAGTCTGGCCATTTCCCATGTTGGATTTCGGGCCGAACTCTCGAATGTAGTCAAATCCGGCTTGGAGATCACCACAATCCTCTTTGACCGGCCTGGGCTGCTTCTGCTCTAGCCGACGAAACGACACCATCCAGTGAGACATTCTTTGCAGAAGAATTTGGAATGCACAAGGTCCACTTCGAAAGTTGGGTGAGTAGTCGATGAGGTACCCAGTGCCATGTACAATTTCCTCTATGTGGCGTAACGAAGTAGTCTTGTCTGCAAAGATGAAGTGCTTGATCACAGTGCCGAAGGAGCCGGTGGAATTCTTGATAACCCCAATCTGGAGTACGAACTCAGTGTCTGCAACACGGTCGGTGCGAAACGGAGGTGGGAGTTCAGTATATCGTTCATTGGCAAGACACGTCGCAATCGACTCCCATGGCACATCTTGCAGAGCGACATTCTCGATGATATCCACCAACGTCTTGGCCTTGTACTGATGGAAGTGCTCCTTGAGTGGCAAGTCGTTCACGGATCCGGAAACAGTCTCATTGGTGATCACGATGGGGGTCTTCAGTTCAGTCATTACATGGTTCTTGACTTCGTCCAATGCTTTCTTGTAGGCAGTCGTCATTTGGTTTTCCTTGTTGTGGCATCAAGATGCAAAAAAGGGTAAGAGAGAACACAACATGTAACACAACAAGACGCAAACTCATATCATGAGTCCCAGCAGCAAACTCCGGAGTTGATGATGTTTGGCTCTGGCTAACTACTGCGCTGTGTCGCCCTCAGAGAATCAAGCTGCGTTGAATGCGTTTTGCAATGTTTCTGACAAGACGCATGTGTGATATCACGAGTGTACAGCCACACGTGGTTCGAAACCGAGGCCCTGTTTCGAAACACCGCCGTGTGCATAGAGAGCAACCGATACGAAACAAACTGCACATGACGAACTTGCAACATCTTGCAATGCAGAGCTCTCACATTTGCCTGAACGCGGGTTCGTGTGCACAACGGCCTATACGGCTGCATCAAAGTGCCCCTTCGCTTTGCGAAGGTCAGCCAAAAGCGTGTCCATGATCCTACGCCGCTTGGTATTAAGCTCGGAACTTTCGTAGATGTGCAACAGCTGAGCGTAGACATCGTGCCAATCATCAGTCCACTGGTAGTATTCGGGCATGGCGGGTTCCTGTTGCACATCATCGGCCTCCTCCTGCTCATCCTCGCTCTCCTCTTGCTCATCTTCGGCCTCCTCCCCGGACGAGGTAGAAGATGACGAGGACGATGATGCTTCAGCCTTCTTGGTATTCTTGGGGGACGACTCTTTTTTTGAAACCGGAATGTTGCAATTCTCGATCGCCAAGGGTGCCGGTGCTGAAGACGACGAAGCGGTGAGGGCTAGGCGTTTGGGTTTCAAAAGTGCCGCCGCCAAGGCGGCTTCGGCATGGACGTTCCACTCACCGTACATGCCTTTCTTGGTAAACTGCTGCTTCTCTTGGGCGTGGCAAATGTGGACGAGCAAAGTTCGAGCTGAGAGTGGTGAACGACTTGGGTGTACGGGCATGAGGCCGTCAGCGATCTTTTGCATCATGGCCGCGCGAACGTCAAACTGAGCATGGTCCGATCCCGAGGCCGAAGCGGTTGAGTCAGGGGCATCAGGTTGAAGAACCAAAGAAACCTTGCCGTTCTGCAAGGTAGCAGTGCCCTTCACCGAAAACGACATGGCTCTTGCAGCCACGGTTGGGAGGGATGGGGGGCACGCTGATACTACGAAGTGCTGGGATTCTAAAGCCAACATGTTTCGATAAGCACTGTTGTTGAGTCGCCAATCCGGCAGCACCACACAGAACTCGAAACATGTCAGTTGATATGTATTCGTGCGAATATGCTGGTGGATATCGTGTCTTTGTCGTCCCGTCGTCATGCGAATATGAGGGTGACTACTGTCCTTCAGTCGTCGTGTTGTCGTGCGAATACGATGGAGCATGTTGTGTTTCAGGACCAAGGTTACGCTGAGTAGTGAATAGTGACTGGAATAATTGATTTCGGTCGTCGCGTAGTCGTGCAAATACGGTGATGCATCAACTACTGTGTTTCAAAGCCGATAGTACGTCAAGTTAAGAAACAACATAAGGACATCGCAGGAAAGTGACCAGATGCATCCAAGGCACAACCAACCTAAACCTAGACACTACAACAAACAACTACAAACAAACCACTTCCAAAACCCCACTGCCCGGAAGATCTGGTACCGGACGAGTGACCTGCAGCGGTTTTCAAACGGGCGTCTGTTTCGAAACCAGCGGCATGTTTCGAAACACACGCCCGCCGTTAAGATACAACCCGTTAACCCATTAACCCAATCATCTAGCCGAATGCCCCTAGGACTTAGGAGGCCCCAACCCATTAATCCATGAACCCAACCATACCAAACCCACAAACAAGCGCAAACCCCGCGTGCAGGAGTGAAGACACAACCGAGCTGACACCTCAATCATTCTGGCCAAATGAAATTGCCATAACCCATTAACCCATTAAACCATTAACCCATTAGCCCATTAACCCATTAACCCATTAACCCATTAACCCAATCATTCTGGCCAAATGGAATTGCCTTAACCCATTCACCCATTAACCCATTAACCCATTAACCCAATCAATCTGGCCAAATGAAATTGCCCCAACCCATTAACCCATTAACCCATTAACCCATTAACCCATTAAATCTGGCCAAATGAAAATGCCCCAACCCATTAACCCATTAACCCATTAACCCATTAACCCATTAACCCATTAACCCATTAACCCAATCAATCTGGCCAAATGAACTTTGGAGTAGAGTCTAGTCCCACTTGGGCAAATCATTGGGTTAATGGGTTAATGGGTTAATGGGTTAATGGGTTAAGGCAAATCCATTTGGCCAGAATGATTGGGTTAATGGGTTAATGGGTTGGGCAAATGATTGGGTTAATGGGTTAATGGGTTAATGGGTTAATGGGTTAATGGGTTAAGGCAAATCCATTTGGCCAGAATGATTGGGTTAATGGGTTAATGGGTTGGGCAAATGATTGGGTTAATGGGTTAATGGGTTAATGGGTTAATGGCAAATCCATTTGGCCAGAATGATTGGGTTAATGGGTTAATGGGTTGGGCAAATGATTGGGTTAATGGGTTAATGGGTTGGGCAAATGATTGGGTTAATGGGTTAATGGGTCGGGTTGGGGCCTCCTACGGATATGTTTCGAAACAGACACTAGTTTCGAAACCAGGTAACAGAATCCATGAATATAAAAGCAAAGTTGCAGAAATGCAGGGGGGGGGAATGACTACCTACCCATATATATATATATATATCTTATAAATCTTATATATATATATATATACACATAAAATTATATGTTATGTTTGTATATATATATATATATATATACATATATATATATACATACATAGAAGTATAGTGTGTATACATATATATATATATACAGCTAAAGCCACACAACATGAAAGAACTCTCAGAAATCCCGGTGGCTGCTTCTGAGGACTTTGTGTGCACCCAGGGCCAGGGTGGCCAGATCAACACTTTGGAAACTGAGGCCGCCAAAGTCGCGACGCTTGTCAGCAATGCCTTTTCCCTGGGGGTCCTCATTATATAATTGGGATTTTCAGGAATCGTAACGGTTCCTATAGGGGATCCATTAAGGTATATGGGGTTTAATACCCGCGGGCTCCAGTTACCCGAATAATGGTCTACTGGGCAATATAATTTCCATGGCTAGTAAGCTACTACTTAAGTAACTGGAGCAGTGGGGTTTGGCTTTGCGGTTTTGTGTAGGGGGTTTAGATTCTGCAGGTTTGTGTCAGATTTACACTTTCGGCTTTGGGGTGAAGGGTCATGGAATGTCTCCTCGGTGGTCGACAACATTCCAACTTGAAGGCCTTTGCCACAATGTCACGATCCAGTGCAGCTTCAAGAGTGTCTTGATTCCCGGCGCCTCAGCACCGGGGCCCTTAACCTCGAACTGGGGCTTGAAGAACCATCATCCATAATCCACCGTCTCTCCAATGAATCGGGCGCCTACTTCCATAGTTGTAGCAAGCCTGCAACTTACAGAAGCAGGTCTCAAGGAGCTGCTTGTCACACCTCCGATAAAAAGCCAATAAGCCACCTTTTAAAGCACCTATAAAAAAACCTTTGCAGCAATCCGAAGTTAAGCAAGTTTCCTACTCTTTCGTCGCTGGGTCCCTAAAGCCCAAAAAGCCGCGTGAAAGGGTTTAGGTTTTGGGATAGGTGCCCTTTGTCGACGAAACGAAAAATAGGAATAACGCAACAATGCACACGTCTACTATTCGTCATCTCAGGCTTTATACTGTATACAGACCTTATGAACCTTTCAAAGCGGCAAAGCAGCCTTATAGTAGCGTTGATAAACCCTTTCACAACTTCGAACCCAACAAACTCAACAAATCCCACGAAGGCGCTCAAATCCCGTATCAAATTTTCCGAAGCCCATAAATCAAGTCCATCTCAGGGTCGCTACCGGGGTGACTTTTCTACATTGCGGCAAGTGCGCTGCATGCTCCGCACCGCGCGACATCGAGGCTTCCAGACGATCTAACTTAGGGTGTAAAAAGTGGGGTTTCTAGGTTTTCGGGTTTCAGGGTACTTCAAGGGTCATGGGACTTAGTAGCCAGGGTTAGACAAAAAAGGAACTATACCTTGTATTACCTAGAGCCCCCAATTAATGTACTTAAACCCATACCCACTAAGCCCCCCCAGCAACCTCCCTTATAGAACCCTTCTAGATCCCATTGAGGACTCTCTTCCTTAGCCTTTTAGGACCCCTACTGTTGATCCTCCAGGTAGTGTATGACTCTCTGCCCACCCGAGTCCGGGAACCTGCGATCTCCACCGCAACTGTGGGGTTTAGTGCTCAGGGTTTACCTGCAGCCTCCTCATATACTACGATTATGGAATTAGGATGGCTTTTGGGGAGCCGAATACCATAATGGTAGCTCAGGGTTTACCCAGAGGCTCCTCATATACTACGATTATGGAATCAGGTCCCTAAAACCATAATAAGGATGGCTTTTCGGGACCGAATACCATAGTGGTAGTATATGAGGAGCCTCTGGTTTAGGGTTAGGGTTCACGATCTACGGTTTGCAGTGGGGGTTTAGGGTTTTGGTCTGTCTTCGCACGCTACACACCAACCCTTCAACTTCACATAAAAACTCCTCAAACCTAGGTCTACACACGGGTGGTTGTCAAAATTAGGGTCCTGTTTTGGCTAACTCTTATAATACGGAACCTATTATTTAGGGTACCCAAAAAGGGACCCTAATTTTGACAACCACCCACACAAGTAGGCAGGCCTTGAAGGATGATTCTTTGTTTGGCCTTTCGTGGCAGGTGCTCTCCAAGACCCGAAAGTGGATCACCGAGGTGCTAAAGCATGGTGTGCTTCGTTGTTGTGGGGACTAAGTGCTTTTATTTTTCGATTTTAGAGGTTCAGTTTATTGGTCCAAACCCAAACCCTTATGAAGTAGACTTACTGTGAAAGTTTGGGAACTCAATTGAAGGGGGGCTCACAAATCTCAGGGTCTTTTCGGACCGCTTGGGCGGATCGGATCCCCAATGATATATATATATATATATATAGGGCTTCGACAGCCCAGGGCAGAGACCCAATGCCACACGGTTTAGGGTTTTAGGGTGTAGGGTCTAAACACCGAGGCCGAACCAAAGCCCCCTTTTTCGAAGACATCAGCTTTCTAGGCCTGGTGCAAGTCTTCCAAAGTCTGAGTTTCGCGAAGTAAGAGGCCCTTAAGGAGACCTGTTTAGTGGGATCTTCATCGTGTTTTAGGGTGATGCAAACACCCCTCAACCCCCTTGCAAGAAGGTATTTGTGATAAAGCAGCTTTCCGCACGCTCCGTTGTACCCAATCTGCTGCATACTTACGAACAGGGACTAGCAGCCCCCAAGTGAGGGTTCAGGGAAGGTGCATGACCTTTTACTTGCAAGGTGGGCTGCATGTTTCCCTATACTACCATTGTTTGGCTCAGTACATATCTATACCATGTACTACCGTCAGTTGGCCCATTATGCAAGCAGCCGCGATGCTAGGGCGAAGCCCCATAATAGATCCTTAGGGCTCCAGTTACCTAAATAGTTGGATACTAGCCATAGGTTATGTACCCCAGTAACTTACTATTCGGGTAACTGGAGCCCTACTTGGAGGATCATGCGGCTTAGCAAGTAAGGATATAAGTACCAGAATTGGGGTTATAAGTAGATAGAAGTACAGTTACCCTAACTGTAACCCTTGTTACTAAGTCCCATGATCCTTGAAGTAGGGGATGTGAAGGTGATGACCGCTGCCAGTGCACGATTCGCTGCTCCCTGGGGGCATCATAGTGGGCCGATGCTGCGGCAAGACCTGCACAAGGCACAGTGGGAGCCCAAATGGGAGTTTCCGAAAATTAGGGGTGCATGATATTGGGGTCCTTAGGATAAGGATCCTACTATTTGCGTTACTATAATAGGGTCCCCCTATTTTCGGATACTCCCAAATACTAACCACGGCTATCCCTTCCAAGTCCTTGTCATGAACAGGCTATAGTAGTAGCACCCCCCCCTCCAAATGCGTTAGTCTAGCTGTTGGTATTCTGATGCTGTCTCCGAGTGATTGATTGCAGCTGTTGCTACTCTGGTGACGGTGAAACTGGTCATGGTGATTAGGGTTTACATAGGGTTTAGGATTGTTCCTGACCCAGAGGGTCCATGTACACTACCACCGGTGTTTGCCATCATGGCTCAGCCAGTTGGCTAAAGTGGTTAATGTAGGAACCTGATTAAGACACCTCGGGCCTTTATTCGGGTTCCTTATATGAATCCTACTATTTTGGGGTTATAGAATCAGGGTTCCTTAATCAAGTTCCTACAGTATTCTTCGACCGACACAAAGATGGTCAAGCCTCAGCCCATTTCCTCGCAGCAGGCCTTAGGCCCAAACGAGCAGACTTTCAAAGGGGAAAACGAGGGACCCTTAATGGGAACCCCTACCTTATAATGGGCTATATAATGGGTATATAATTGCTATATTAAGGGTATATACCCAGGGGTCCTTATTAAGGGTCCCTCCTTTTACCCTTGGAGACTTGCGAGGGCCGTTGCATCCCTATGCCTGCCATGTGCCGACTCACACGTGGGAGTTTCCGAGCATTCGAGGTACCTTATCTGGGGTTCTTATAATAAGGATCCTCCTGTTAAGGGTACTAGATTAGAGTCCCCTATTTTCGGAAACTTCCACATCTACACCGAGATAAGTTCTTCCTTCGATCAAAGCCCGAAGTCCTTAACGCACAACCCGGTCATACATTTGCTAGAAACTCGAGAGCACCTCCACCCTAAGCCCCAGGCCCTAATCCGTAAACCCAAAAAATTCCACACCTTAAACTAGACCCTAAACCCTAAGCCGTGCTTGAATGGTGCAGGCAGGCATCGACTTCAGCGAAAGGCGCTATGATGGTCGTACAGACCTCCCCAGCTGCATGGATGTCTGGGCACCACGGTTTGCAATGGAGGGTTTAGGGTTCAGGGGTTTAGGGTTTAAGGTACTGCATGTAGGGTTATTAGGGGTTTAATGGTAATGGATTTAGGGCTCAGGGGTTTAAGGTAATGGATTTAGGGTTTAGGGGTTTAAGGTAATGGATTTAGGGTTTAGGGTTGAGGGTTAGACCCTTTATGAACCCTAAGTCCGTAAAGCCCAAACGGTTAAGTGTCTGCAGACTTGTCCTTGTCTCATGATGATGCTTCGGGGCGTGATCTTCCGTGTGTGTATATATATATATATATATGTATCTTTGTCATAGTTGGGTAACATTTTACATTATTATGGGTACTTAAACCCAATAAGGAAAACATGTACATTTTTATCCTATCCCAGCCATGATCTAGGTATATATGTACAGAAGAGGAGGCTGTGGGGATGCGTTTTGGCAACCCACCATTTTCAGTGGTGCTCGCTCGCTCTCGCTCTCGCTCTCGCTTTCGCTCTCGCTCTCGCTCTCTCTCTCTCTCTCTCTCTCTCTCTCTCTCTCTCTCTGTATACATATATACATACATACAGATATATTTACATACATACAAGTGCACATATGCATATACGTGTGTATGTATATAAAGTTATGTGTGTATACATATGTACACATACACATGTGCGAGTGTGTGTATGTGTGCGCACGAGTGTTACACCGGTACCTATTCTGATGGCCGCATAAAGCAGAAGAGTGCGAAGCTTTCAGCCTCATTTCAGGGTGTAAATAACCTTGAGCGAGCAGCCGTATTACCCGTGAAAGACCCTTTGCGGACCTTTTTCAGGCCGTTGTTGGGCGCTAATCCCGAAAGCAGCAAGCACAAGATTCCCAAGCAGAGAAATGCCGTGTGCGCTTTGAGTGAACACGTAATCTAGGGCTTGGGAGTGCTGTCATGCTTCCAGCTGCAAGTGCCACAGGAAGTAGGCTGGACATGTGTTGCTTTGGTGGAGTGTATTTTCGGATTCATGATCTAGCTATAGAAAAATGCGCCACACCCCTTTTCAAACCATTCCGATAGACAGATCGGCCCACGCAGCACTTTGGCCCTAAAGTGACCGCAGGAGGAACCATGTAAGTAGAGCCAGAACGGCGTTGCTCTTCTCCAAAACAGGGTTGGCATTAGCGGTAGGCTTCCAAGGTCGACAACATCATGTGTGATTCCATGGCCTGCAAGAGCCACTGCTGGACTAAGCCGCTTGCTTTATGCTTTCGTGGTTTCGGGGATTTGTGTGCAGGGATTGGTGTTTAAGCATCCAGTTTTCCCCGTGTTGGCCTGGTTTAGGGCATAGTCCCTGCAACCCTCCAACCGTAGCCTTGAATTTAGGCTGAAAAGCACATGGGCGTTCCGTACTTTCGGTCAGTTGCAAACATGGCCAGGATCTGATTTCCCAACACTCCAAACCCTGTGTAAATCCAAAGCTCTAAACTCGAAACCCCTACAGTAGAAGCCAGAAAGTTGGAATATCATTATCGTAACCCCTTTAAGGTAAATTTAAGGTACCCTACCCTGAAACCATATTCCAACTTTCTGGAGTTCCCTTTAGCAGGATCTCACCGATTCTGGCCGTCTGGCACTTGCCCTCCCAAGCACTGGCCACTGCCGACGCACGTTTCTCGTTCCTACGGCCAGAACTGTAGGCCTACTTTGTAGGCCTCTTCCCTAAACTCTGGATCCTAGACCCTAATGCAAACCTGAAGCTTGAAGTCTTAAACCCTAAACTAAGCCCTAAACCCTAAACCTAAGCCCAAGTAAAGCCATTACTCTATTACCATTACCACTACTATTACTATTACTATTCTCTTACTCTTACTATTACTACGATCCCTAACCGTACCGCCTCTACCGAGAGGTTCTTCGACCCGACAAACAAGAAGACTGATGCTCGGCAGGATTCGGGTTTAGGGTTTAGGGTTTAAGGGTTATATATATGTATATATATATATATATATACATATGTATCTTTGTCATGGTTGGGTAACATTTTACATGTTTATGGGTACTTAAACCCAATAAGGAATAACAATGTACATTTTCAAGCTTATCCCAACCATGAACTAGATTAGCAGCAGAAGCCGGGCTGCCTTGCCTCTCATATTCCCAAGCTACGATGGGAGATTCCGAAAATTGGGGTACCTTATTTTGGGGCCCTTTTAAAAAGGATCCTACTATTTAGGTTACTAATATTCTCAAGCTAATATGGCAGGTTCTTAGAAGGACGGGCCATTCATTATTTAAGGTTTCTTGTCATGGCCAGCTACTTGGGCATGTACACGGCGAGATCGTCTTTTGCTGGACTTGGGATTCTGCGGGCTTTTTGTAGTTGCTTTGAAGGCGTTCTGCACGGTTCCAAAAGGCTTGTCAGCGGCTTGATTGGGTTTTTGCCACCCAGGAGATCACGGGAAACATCAGCTGGTACAACTTCAATGCGCAATGCTGGGCCCTTGGTTGGGGCTCTAAGAGGTATGCTGTTGTATACATATATATGGGGACTCTAGTCCAAGGCTAGAGGACAGTGACTGTGAAGGTATACCAGAATTCAAGCATCCATAGGAGTGTTCAAGGTTTGAGAATTTACGGGTTGGGGTTAGGCTTTGGGCTTTTGGACGGTGTAGGATTATATGATAATATAATGCATAAGAAAAAGTCATAATTTGACTAAGTTTGGATACTGGGAAGGGCATATAACAACCAACCGAGAGTCGTCGAGCATACGGTTTAGGCCGACGTGAAATTGTGAAATCGAGGCTTTCTGATTCCTGTTGGCCAATGATGCAATGCACTCTTTGCACAACTCAGCTCGTGTTTGGAGATACGGGCTTAGCATACTTAAAGGATCATGTGACTTAGTAACTAGGGTTATAATTAGCGTAACTATACTTATATCTATTTATAAGCCCACTTAAGGTACTTATAACCCCAGTTACTAAGTCCCATGATCCTCCAAGTACAGCCACCCAATGTATAGATAATTGGGCCAGAACGGAGAAGCCTCCCAAATCTCTGGACCCGACTGAGAATCCCCAACTACCCTCTCTTATACCTAAATACCCACTGTTAAGGACCATAAGGGCTCCATTAAAGGGCCATTGGGGATCCTGGCTAGGACCCTGAAACCCTAAACCCTAAAGCCCTACTGCGTTGTTCAAACCATTAAACCCGATCCTCTACCAGCCCATGTGAACTGGCTGAACACTTGGGACTCATCTGGGCTCTCAACGACCGGGCAAGAAGAGATCCCTTATAGAACCCTTAATAGACCCCTTACAGGAGCCTCTATCCTGAACCCTAGGCCGGTAGCAGAGATTGGCGCAGGTCTGAGGTGCGACGAGGAGAACTGTGGACCGGCTTTTATCAAGGAGCCGAGAGGGGCTCAACCTGAGACGCCGAAAGTATGTAATATAGGGGCCTTAATAATTAGAATAGGGTTCCTGTACAGGGGTCTATAAGGCTTATTATAGGGGGTATTATAAGGATTTAGTATAGGCGCCGTAATAGTTGCTAATACTATTTTGGGGGGTTCCTTATTATAGTTATAGCATAGTGGGCCCCCAAAACCATTATCTGACTGGTCAAGGCCCCTATAGTATGTGTGTTTCTTAAGTTTCGGGGTTTAGGTAAGTCTTTGGGTGCTCCGGGTCGGGGTGGGGTCGCAGTGTTTAGGTTTTAGCCCGCATGTTCTTTGGGAATAGAATATTGGGATTCCAAATCCAAAACCCTGATCGCTAAACCTGAGACTTTATTCCTTGTGCTCCAGGTACCTATAGAGAAGAAAGTAGGGTAGTATGAATTTAGTTTTTGAATACGTATCCCCGTGCCAAAGTTGGTGATGTTTCAGAGCCCCTGTTTACTCTCGACTTGGATGAGAAGATTTGGGTTTGGGGGCATGGATTTGTTCTCGAATCTGCTTGGCCGTCGCACGTAGCTTATTTGGTAAGTTTAGGCGTGCGGACCATAAACCACACACCCCTCGACCCACAAACGTGAAAGCTCCAGAGCCCTCAGCCACCAGCGCCGAAAACAATCCAACGCTTGGGGACATCGCCCTTACAGTAGCAGTCCTGCCCGATGCGAAAAGCTTTTTCCCTAGCGTTTGTAAGGTCACGATATGGCATTTCGTTAAGTTCAGTACTTGGCCCGAACACCCTATAGCCCGAAAACCTATACCTGGACCCCAAAAGTATGTAGAATAATGGCCTTTTATAGGTTTTGAGCCGTTATTTTACCTACCTTTGGGGGTTTAGGTAAGCTTTAAGCTTACTATAAGCCACTTCGCTTAGCTCTTCGCAGGGCGCGGGCGCGAATCGCCGCTCTGTGGGCTTGGAGTCTGATATCCAACGTCCCGAGCGCCAGAAGTGCAAATTCGGCAGGCACCCCTTTAAGGGTTCCTTTAAGAGCTTGTGGTTTTGGGGCAATGCAGGGTTTTGTCAGTTTCGTCAGTCCTGCCAGAAAAGTATGGCGAGCAGCAGAGAGTGGGACTTTTCGCGCTGATGTCTATCTACTAACTCAGTATTATGTAGCAGCACCGATGGTATCAGTTTACCAATCGCGCGATCAGGTGCGATAAGCTGGGACGACAGGATTGAAAGCCAATAAGGTTACTGGTAGCAGTACAGCCAGTTGAAGGCAGTACATAAGGAAGAATGGCAATACATTGTGGCTTTTTGGCCCTGCACACCAACACACTGCTCGAAGCATAAACCTGACGGCGTTACCGACAATAGATGAACAAACAACCAGTGAGCAGCTACCCTCATTGCCGTGAAGGCTCGGAGCCCCCCGAAAAGCCTCAGGGATCATCAAGCCTGGCGTTTCCTCCTTAGAGCCCTGCCAGGTATTCTGGATACTGGGCTGCACTGGCAAGCGACAAAGCCATGTCGTATTCCTCAAACAGACTGAACGGGGTACATGCTGCCCCACGGCCGGCAAAGCGGAAACCCTAAAGCTATGTCGTCAATACCTAGACCTAAACCCTCGATCTCCAAGCCTATACCCCCACAATTTCTGAAGCCTAAATCTCTACCACGCGACGGTGTGATCCTGTAATTAGACTGTAAATGCTAGGTCCTTCCCTTAAACCAGAAAACAGAGCTCGAGCTGGCATTCTTCGTTCTTTTCGAGGTTTCTGAGGGTTGTTTGCACGCCAGGGCTGCTTTATCAGTTGTGGAGTTTGAGCTGTTTTCGAGATTTAGGGGCTGGGTGTTGAAAGGGACTTGGGTTTAGGGTTTATAAGCTTAGGGATCTACACATCCAGGGCTCAGGGATTTCTGGGCTTTCAGGCTTGGGAGGCATTGGAGTGATGTGGCACATGCCCCACACATTAACCCAGAGGCTCCTCATACATTACCATTATGGTATCAGGTCCCCAAAAGCCATCCTTATTATGGTTTTAGGGACCTAATTCCATAATGGTAGTATATGAGGAGCCTCTAGGTAAGTTATTCAACCCGCAACAGATATTCTGGTTTACATAATGATACATAACAACATTGCACGTCAGCTAAACCATCAAGGCTAAGAACAACAAAGCCGTCACGGGTGCCAACCCACGCCACCGACACCTTCTGCTGCATAGTGTCCTTACAGTTCCTCCCCCCAACACCATGAGGCAACACCGGCAAGAGCTGCACCTGGAAAAGTACCGCAGCAGCAGCAGCAGCATGACACAAAAGCCTCCTGTGGACGTTCAACTTGTAGCCGTCTAGCAGAAATCCGAACTCAATTGCTTGCATATGGTCCGAATCGTTAAAAGGGGTCAGTAGCACAGACTATGACATACTAGTATGCCGTAATATACATATATAGCATCGCATGCTATAGTATACTCTATGAAAGCCCTGTCCGATTCCGAAGGAGTGCCGGAGTCGGAGTTGCCTACGGATCCAAAGCCGAAGGATTGAGCCGATCCTTTGTTTTGAAAACAAGCCCGCAGTGCTTCATCTGAGTGAAAACGGGGTTTAGGGTTTAGGGGTATACTATGGTATAGCATTGTCATGTGGGGACTAGGATGGGGTATCTTACAAAAGGCCCTAGTTCGCAGAAGTTTAACTCGTCATCTTCATCGCTGCAGTAGCCGCAACCGCCATCCCCGTCACTGCAGCACCAGCAATGTGCGTGGTCGATGCGACAGTAGCAGCAGCAATAGTGGTAGCAGTACGTTCGAAGCAGTCGTCAGTCGACGTCCAGGAGTAACATTATGGAACGGCTCACATACGTTGTCGTTCGGGGACATCCAAAAGACCGGGAGGCCAGCGGCAAAGCAACGCCCAGCGCAAGTGGATTATTTTGTGCTGAGAGCAATGCATGTGCCGCAGTGCGAGTGGAGCCAAGATCCGTCACAATACATCAATCTCTGCACAAAGACTTCCTTCCTTGGCTTCTCCGGCGCTCACAGTTACTTCCCTTTGTCCGGAAAATCACTTGCAAGGAGTGCTTTGGCTCACAGCGTCCCAAACCCGAAGCCCGGGAACAGAAATGAAGTACGTAGGGATTATGCAGGTTCTTGGACCAGAGTGTAGAATGTAAGGGGCTTCAGAAATATTCAATATAGGTTATACTTCGGGTGCATCGCCAAAATATCCGAAAGTGCTGTGCATCGTAACTGTGCATGCGCCATGTAATGTAGTCTTTCCGAAACTTCCCTTTAGGCCTGACGACCAGCTCACAATATCCTTAGTGTGGGATTCTGGGTCTACACCCCCCTTGATTCCGTAAGCGCTCCCTCTTTCCGGGTGCATCCCACTTCCACAGTAGCATGAAACATCTCGGGTTTCTGGCCAAGGGTGGGGCATCGTGCTTGCCAAAGACTTGCAATCACGTGCAGGGGCCTCAGCAGCAAGCTGCCGCCAACTAAGCACGAAAAGCCCAAGCCTTATAATTTGATATAAACCCTAGAACCCTATAACCCTATAACCCTAGCCCCCTAGTATAGGGGCCTTAATAATAACCTAGAATGCCTAAATTCGTGAGGTTCGAAAAGCGCAACCCTGGCTCCGAATCCTTAAACCTCCCTATGCACCGACACCCTCGGCCATTCACCTCACCTTTGGTTAGTAGGGAATGGAGGAATGGGGTACAATTATGAATAATAATACTATGATTCTTCCATTCCCTACTAACCAAAGGTAAGTCAGTGAGTCAAGCTTCTATAGGTTTAAGACCCTACTAACCAAAGGTGAGTCACTGAGCCGAGCTTCTGGGTTTTAGGGATCTAGACCCTCATAGATCCCTTATAGGAGCCCTTTCATAAGGAGCCCGTATACAGATCCCTTATAGATCCCTTTAAGAGGAACCCTTGAAAACAAGCCTAAACCCTAAATTCTTAAATCCTAAACCTTAAAAGAGGGTTCAAAAAAAATGAGTCCTAAACCTCAAACTACTCTCAACCCTAAACCTTAAATCCTAAACCTTAAACGCTATAAACCCCTTGAAAAAGGCCTTCAAAAAAACAAAAACAACCCTGAACCCGAAGCCCGACCGAGACCTTCGCCCCTTCACGCGGATGCCTGGGCGCTGCGCCAGCCCGGGGCTCAACTCTCCGGAGCTCGCGCCTTTAAAGGGATCTCTAGGGGTTCCTCGAGACGGATCTACAAGGGTCCCTTTAAAGGGATCTCTAGGGGATTTATCAGGGTTCCTCTAGACGGATTTTTAAGGGTTCCCTGTAAGGGATCTACAAGAATCGTGAAAAGGATCTATCAAGGACTTCGGACAATCAGTGTTTAAGGCTTTAGGGCTTTGGGGCCTAGTGCTCGGTTCCTTAAAAGAGATCCACAGGGGTTCCTGTACAGTGCTCGTTTGGGATCTAGAGGTTTGAAGGGTTTTAGTGCTCTGAAGGCTCAGGGTTTGGAGGGCTGGAGGAGTTGGGTTAAGGGTTTGGGTAGCTTAATGTAGGGGCCGTAATATTTACACTCTACTATTTTGGAGGTTCCTTTTTCGTGGTATGATATACTCCAATACCCTGTTCTAAGTATTGAGGCCCCTATACTACAATTTTAGGTGGAAGCCCCACAAAACCCTAAACTCGAGCCCTTAAAAAAGCACGCGCAATCTTAGAACCTTAGAACCACAGGTCCCCAATTCCAAAAGAAACCTAAGTTCAATCCTCCCGCCCTGACCGGAACCAGGTGCCAGGGCTTAGCCAATGGCAGTGCGCTGGCCTTGGAAGGGGTTGAGGGTTTAGGGTTTAATCCTGGCATAGGTTTGCAGAGGGTTTAGGGCTTAGGGTTCAGGGAGTCAACACGATTCAGTAAGGGTTGATATTCAATAGGGTTCGCTACACTTGGAAATGTAAGGTTTCACGACCGTGATGTTCCATATTTTTGTCTTCAGCAGCACCACTCTCGGTTGACTTGCTTGCTTTGGTTCCTGAAATCAAGGTTCGCAGGTTCAACACCTTATGGGGTTTTGGCGAGCCCGGAATCTAATTCGTTCCAAACCTGGAACTCGGCGGACGGGTGAGTTCTATCCGGTACCGGGCCGCGCCAAGCAATGAATAAATTATGGAGTTTCCATTTATTCGGCATTCGTGCAGTTTGAACCAAGTCAAGCTCAAGCACGAGCTGCACCACTTCCGCTAAACCCCAAACTTCCCCTTTTCCCCTGCAGATGCTCTACGTGCCTCCTGTGAGTTTTGCGAAGACACTATACTATAGACGTCGCAATAGTTTGCAATACTATCCCTTCGAGTTCTTCATCATAAACGTTCTACTATGCTGCAAAGTCCTGTAGAAATTAACGACCCTAAGCACCAAATCCTCAATCCTTTGCGACCCTTTCAAAGAACCTTGGTCTAAGATAGGGCCCTAAATAATTACCAATACTATTTTAGGGGTTCTTTGTTGTAGTTATAGTATACTGGGCCCCCAAACCCTTCTCTAATTGTTGAGGCCTCTATATCATAGACCCCTATTATAGATCCCTTATAGACCCCTTTAGAGGACCCCTTTAAAGGGAGCCCTATTCTAATCAAATAAGGCCCACTTCTTCAGGCCCCCGAAACCCTGTCCTATCGTCTGCCTGAAGGGATGCCCTGGCGGACCTGCGATACCTGAACCCATAATTGCAGTTTGCCGCTATGAGAGGGGCAGTATCCCTATAAGAGAGTCGCGTATCCATGATCACCCAAGATAAACTTTAGGCCATGATGTGCATGATATGGCGGACTACAAGATTCAAGGAAAGTGTATTTATTCGTCAAGCCACAACAGGCGCTCTATATGAAGGAAAGCTTCCCTTGCATTCCTTTGCCGTCTGCTCAGGAATGCGCTTTGCAGTGCGAGCCCGGCTACCTCCCAACAGGCCCCCGTGCTCTTATAATTTGCTTCACTACTTAAAGGATCATAATTAGGGTAGCTATACTTATAACTACTTAAAGGGCTCCTTAAAAGGGATCTATAGGGGTTCTGTAAGGGGGGTTTTGGGGTCTAGTTAGGGTTTAGGGACTTATAGTAACTAGGGTTTAGGGTTTCTTTAAAGGGATCTTTATAGGGTTCCTTAAAGGGATCTATGGGGTTTAGGGTTTAAGGTCTACTAAAAGGATCATGGGACTTAGTAACTATAGGGTTATATTTAGGGTAGCTGTACTTACAACTACTTATAACCCCTATTAAGGTACTTATAACCTTACTTACTAAGTCCCATGATCCTTGAAGTAGAGGTTCCCTCCAAGAGCACAAAGCCACAGCAACTCGTAGCACTGGCAGGGCTGTGGCGATATATACATCCTGACAATCATCTTCTTCATCCTTGATGCTACGACCATAAAGGACATATTGTTAGCATCGGCTGTGATGTTGCTCGTCGCCGCAGCGACTCGCAAGGGATGGATTAGCTGTTTACATACATGGGCTAGTAGGACATGGTTGCATATTGTATAAACGGGCCCGGTGCCGCCGTACTTCAGAATGTGTTAGCATTGCATGGACATCCAAACCACACACCTGCCGAGGACTCGTACGAGCAACTTCGAACATCTTTCAATCTAAGAAAGAAAGCGATGTTAACCAAAGATGGGACTTGACCATGTGCGAGGCGAACAGTGCTGCTCTTTTGCTCAGTAGCCTTTCTCCAAGAAAAGCAGTATTAGTCTCTGCCAAGTTCCCGACCCAAGAGCCTCAAACCCTTTACCCCCAAAGCCCTAAACTCCAACCCTGAACCCTACATCCTAAACCCTAAACCTTAACCCAGAAACCTGAAACCCTAAACCTAAAAAACTTAAACTCCAAACCCTACACCTTTTTTTCTGCAAGAGGCTCCGGAAGGCTTCTTTGCCATCTTGGGAATTTTCAGCCGCCGGCTTAGCATCTTCAGGGTTCTGGTTAAGGGGTTTCAGTTAAGGTACCATAACTTATATAGTAGCTGAGTGGATACACTTTCCGCTTTTTGGGATAATATTACCCACTCTAAAACTGAAAGTGTAGACTTTTGGGGGCTTATGAACTCATCAACTAAGATATTTTAGGGTTCCATTCAGGATTCTATAGGGGTTTAGGGGTCAGGGGATTCAAGTTAAGGCATCTTGCAAAGCCCCTTGACCAAAGACTCAACAGGATCTTTAAAGGTTCCTTGCAAGGGATCCGAAAAGGGTAAGGAAGGGCTCTAGAAGGATTTAGGGCTTTGCTGGGTTCTTGTTTGTTATGGTAATAGGGATCTTTAGCAAATAATGTGGCTTCTTTATTATGGCACCTGAAGACTAAAGACTCCAGAATCGCCACCCTAAGCCCTAAGCCCGGTTATTCCTTGGGGGGACTTCGAAATAATTTTAATTTTTGGTTATTATAATCCCTAAGAAACAGCTAAATTATAATGTTTGCTAGGGTCCTAAGTTCAGTATAGTTTCATCTTTGGGATGAAGCTGGGGTTTACGGTTCCAAACTGTAGAACTTGGTTTTATGCCTCAAGTCTAAACGCAAAAGTCGCTTAGAAACTAGGGCTTCGAACCCAGAGCACTCCTCAAAGTTTTACCGTTCACGAAGGATGAATCATGCTGGGATCCTCCATGTTTCACTCTGATGGCATGAAGGCAAGCCTGGACCCCCAAAAGTATGTAAAATAATGGCCCAAAACCTACAAAAGGCTATTATTCTACATACTTTTGGGGTCCAAAAGGTAAAATAATGGCCCAAAACCTATAAAAGGCTATTATTCTAGATACCTTTGCGGTCCAGGAAATCCCAAAGCTTTGAGGGTTCCTTCTGATGGCATGAAGGCAAAATAGCCATGAGTCCCACATACTTTTGGGATAATGGCCCAAAACCTATAAACGGCTATTCTTCTACATACTTTCGGGGTCCAGGACTCTATGCCCTAAACCCTTTAGATCCCTTTAAAGATCCCTTTAAGAACCCTTATTCTCTTGGGAGTCCCGAGGCAAGCCCTGATGCAGTTTCAACAGTCTCAGGAAGCTGGATACAGTAAACTCCATAAAGTTGGAAACCGAATTAAGGCCAAATAGTGCTGGGATTCCCTATACATTAATCTTAAGGATTGAGGCTATTGGGTTTCCAACTTTTGGGCTTCTGCCATAAGTCCTGTGCGATGCTGGTCGCGGGTTGCCGAAATCCAAGCTCTATCTAACAGGGACGAGATACGTCGCTCCAGGCATCCGGAGGTTCTGGTGCTTCCTGCACGACTTGAACTTCCTACATGAGTGATCTCTCTCACTTTTTTGTCTCGCTATCTCTCTGTCTTTCTCTGTTTGTTTTTCTCTCTCTCTCTCTCTCTCTCTCTCTCTCTCGCTCCTTCCGTCTCTGTCTCCGTCCGTGTCTCTCTCTCTCTCTCTCTCTCGTTTTCCCTCCCTCCGTCTCTACCTGTGGCCAACCACGGACGCCCTCTGAAGCCTCAAATCCTGAAACCTGCACCCGAAGCCTGGCAACCTCAAGCCCTCCGGAGACCCCGAAAGCCCTAAAATATTAGAGTAAGGTCTTGGGGCCCATTACACTATACTTATTTTCCAAATAGTACTGGCAATTATTAAGGTTTGAAAACCCTAAAACGCGTCCCAAAGGCTGGAGCACTTCCCAACTGTCTAAATCCTTCACTCACATCTATGGTTTAAGGTTCACTGCAGCATCATAGTATAGTGTTATAGTATAGTACAGCATAGTTATAAGTTAAGGTTTAGGCGAATCTTTTGTAAAAGCCTCAAGACCACCACAATAGTAGGTTTCGATCCCAGAGTTACACGCTATGACGTTAAGAGTGGTAGGTCATAAATCCTACACCTTTGTAAGACCCACATAGAAACCTCTAAACCCCATAAATCGTAAACCCCCCTACAGAACACCTATAGAGCCCATATAGCCCTGAGGAGACTAGACTAGACCACTTTAGAGATTAGGCCGTCGACCATAAACCCTTATAGTCCTTGTAGATCCCCTTAAGATCCCTTTTGAGAAGCCCTACTTGGAGGATCATGGGACTTAGTAAGTAAGGTTATAAGTACCATAATTGGGGTTATAAGTAGATATAAGTACAGTTCCCTTAATTATAACCTAGTTACTAAGTCCCATGATCCTTTAAGTAATTACTAATTCCCATGATGCTTTGACGTCGATGCTTACCCCTGGGAGTTCCAAGGATCCATGGCCACTGCAAACCGGCCGACTGCCTCCACGCACCCTCGGCCCCTTCCCCGCCTACTCGGGGTTTGGGGTTTGGGATTCTAAGTTTAAGGTTCAGGGTTTAAGGCCGCTTCCGCGGGCTCGGGCGGTCTTATGAGGGCCCGGGGTTTAGGGTTTAGGATTCAGGGTTTCAAGTGTAGGGTTTGAGGCTTGAGGTTTAGGGTCTAGGATTTAAGGTTGAGTGTTTCGGGTCCCGGGTTCAGGCCCTAAAAGGGTGGAGTTTATAGGGCTTAGGGTTACATGGGGATTTCATACATTTATCAGGTTCAGAAGGGTTCTATTCTGGAACCTTTAAGGCATATCCTATATACGGGCTCTATAAGGCTTTGGAGGCACAGGAAGGGCTTGCAAGTCGAGCTTTAAGATTCAAGGCATTGGGTGTCGTGCTTGCAGGGGTGTGAAGCTCGCATGTGGGAGTTTGGAGTCCTGCTGGCTTGCGTGCAGCCGACTTTGCCCCCCGCTTCTAGCAGAGGAAATTAAGATGCGCACATTTACCTTGCAATGGTATCAAGAGTGGTCGCGCAGTTATTTCACGTGACTGCGACTCTCTCTATCTCGCGCGAACGTCTTCTATATATAGTTGTATGTGCACAGCTGTCCAGCAGTCCGAAAGGCCGCTTGTGTTGAGTGAGTGCGGGATTGTAGAGGTCACAGAAGTCAAAATGCCTCGCCAAACCTCATACACCCCAAAGGTCAAACCCCCAAGTGAGGTGTGAGCCGTGCCGTGACTGAGGAGACCTTATAGAACATCAAACCTGAAGACGTTGTCCTTGAACCCTCAACTTTAGGGTTTAGGACTCGGGGTTTAAGGTTCAGAGGTTCTGAATCCTGATTGAAGACCATTTAGAACCCTAAGGGTCCATGTACCCAAATAGTATATACATTGGCCTTAATGTAGTCCCTATGTAGCTACACTGGGCCCAAAGTATATACTATTTGGGCACATGGACCCTTAGGGGAATTGAACCCCAAGCCCGGAATCCCAAGCCCTCTAGGAAAGAAGCTTGTACCATATTCCAGAGATTTCCTGCAGAGGTCCGCAATAGCCTGGAGAAGCTTACTTCCTGCGTTGGTCTGAAGCATGGCTCAGCAGGGGCCTCAGTCCGTTCTGTTCTTAGGTATTAACCAGACCCCTTGAAGGGGACCCTTCTTACCCCTGCTTCTGGCTCTCTTGCACCGGACCTTATTGAGAGGGTCTTTCTCCCCAAGGGTTCCCCTGATCCTAACTCCCAGTCCTACAACCCCCTATTATAGAACCCTTATGGCTCCCTTATCGATACCTTTACGGATCCCTTCAAGGGAACCCTTTAAAGGATAGTTGTTCGCTGCAAAAGTATGCTTCGCAAGCACGGTTGGCAGTCAGGCCAGCATATACCATACCCCAAGGGTCCAAAGATCCAATAATTAGGTATTTGAGCTTCGGATAGTAGTTATGTAGGTTACTATTTAGGAGAGTATATGATAAGTAAGTACGTGGACCCTTAGGGATTAACCTACAAATCTTCCTTCTCAAACCCGCAACCCTGTTCCGAAAAGTAGAGCTGCGATTCAGATGTCCCCCGAACCCCAAACCTAAGCCCTAAAAATGCATGCAGAACCTATATGTTGCCAAGCCAAGTACGTCTCCCGCGATGCCTAGTGATGCCCTGTGCTGCATGAGGACTGAGGGTTTCCATGCCAGAAACCATTCATCACGCAGTATTCGTGACCTAATATAGGCCTACCCCTGTCTTAGGATACCTGGCTTCATGGTTAGGATCTGTTATCTTAACAAGTAGGCCCTAAAAAGGGGTATATAGGGTAGGAGCCTCTAGGTAAACCCTATAGCCCTAAACCTAAACCCGTTAAAGGAACCCTTGTTTTACAGTCGAAACCATAAAGTTGGAAGATGATGATCTCCATACCTTTAAGGTAAAGTAGAGAAAAATCCCCGCACGAATCATCCTAAATCCATGTTCCAACTTTCTGGGGTTCACTACTGCTGATGGACAAAATCCTGCATTACCCATTGTAAGGAATATACCATATATAGTTTAGAGTCCTTGGGGTCATGCAGGATTTTGTCCATCAACAGTATAGTTATACAACAGACCTGCATATTTGGAGCCTGCCGAGGCCTGTGACTTCGAGTGCCGCCCTGGCTACAAGAAGGCTCCGGCAGGGGTGTAATATTATAGGGGCCAAGATAATTACCAATACTATTTTGGGGGGTTCCTTATTATAGTTATAGTGTAATGGGCCCCAAAACCCTTCTCTAATTGTTAAATAATTACCCGATTATAGTATACTGGGCCCCAAAACCCTGCTCTGATTATTCAGACCCCTAGAGTAGGGCTTTGAAGCTTGAGGGCCTCCGCGTTTCAGGATTTAGGGTTTCAGTTTTAGGATCTCCGGGTCTACCTATAGTCTCCATTGTAGTTCCTTTTTTTGGTTAACCAAAATCTCTATTATATTGTCCTAGCCATAAAACTGGTTAACCAAAAAAAGGCATTACAATGGAAACTATAGGTAGGGTTTGAGGGTTTGGGCTTTAGGGCCTCAGGGTTTCAAGATTTCTAGGATGCCCATTACTACCCTTATTCCCTTTTTGTAGTCCTAAGTTCCTTATAAAGTTACCCAATACCAAAAAGGGAGCCCCTTTTTATTTCTAGGTTACTGGGCATCCTAGATTTAGAGTTTTAGTTTAGGGTTTAGGGTTTTGAGGCTTTAGGATCTCAGGGTTTAGGGATTGAGGGTTTGGGGCTTTAGGACCTCAGGGCTTAGATTTAGGGCTTTAAGGTTTTAGGAGTTTAGGGTCAGGGTTTTGGTCTTTTAGGGTTTAGAGTTGTTGGTTTGAGGGTTTTAGGGTTATAAGGATTACGGTACGGAGTTTGGCTTTATCGATTTCGCGCAGCATTTTGACAGATGGTTGCGTGCTTGGAACTGACGGTGCCCGCTACGGAGTTATCGTTCCCCCCTAATACTGAACCGCCCCCCCAAACAAACTCGAAAAGCGCATTGTTTATCTCTACGGTCACATTGGGGATTATTTTGCTCCTGCTGTGGCTCTTGCTCCAGCTCCCGCTGCGTCTTTTGCTCCTGGTCCTGCTCCTGTCGGGGTTCTTGGTCTTGCTCCTGCTGCGGCAAGACTTGCTTTTGCTGCTGCTCTTGCTCTTAGTCTTGCCTCTGCTCTTGCTCTTGTTTTTGCTCTTACATCCACCAAATTAATTCAACATCGATGTTAAATGGCTGGGATGATTTCAGGAAAATTGCCCAGAAGGTTTTCTGACCATCAGGGCTCTAATCACTAAATGGTGCGACTGTCCATTCTCTAGTGTCTCGTTCTTAGTAGGGAATGGGTTCCTTAAAAGGGTTCCTTTTAAAGGGGTTCTTTCAGGGTTCGTTTAAAGGGGTTTATAAGGCTACCATAAGGGATCTATAGTGGTTCTTAGGAGGGAATGGGGGAATGGATTATGGAGACGATAGTTGGGGAATATCTCGGGACTGCTGTAGAGGGATCCATTCCCCCCGTTCCCTACTAAGCACCAGACAGTCTAGTAGAGGCGGTAGGATGACGAGGCGCTAAGCCCTAAACCCTTAGCTCTTTTAGTGCCTCGGCAGTCCTGAACCCTAATCCCTAACCTACAGGGGCCATGGGCCCATATGGTAGGAACTTAGGCTTTCAAGCACCTATATACGGAACCCTTTAAGGCCTAAGTACCTACTATATGGGTACATGGAGCCTTAGATGAACCGACATGGGCCATGGGCCCTTAAAAAGGTGAGAAAGTTCCGAACCCTCGACCCAAACCGTAAACCGTTTCGGGATCCTCAGGTCGGTTGGCTGCAATGCTTCTACGGACGCTTTACTTCTGCCAGGCGCTGGGTTTCTTGGGACGCTTTGGGGATCTATAGGGGTTCCCCTAAAGGGATCTATAGGGTTCCGTTAGAGGGATCCAAATGTAAGGGAATCTTTTGGGTTCAGGGCCGAGTTTTGGGTGTTGGGGTATAGGGCTTATAGGTTATAGGAGTTTAGGGCTTATAGGGCTTTGGGCTTACCGTTTTTTTGGGGTTTATAGGGTCCAAAAATTTCAGGGTTTAGGGTTGGGTGGGTATCCTCAGAAAAGACTGAGATATCATATCGCAGAAAGGGGAATTATATTCGTACGTGGTTTGAATTGCACGGTGGGGCTTGGAGGATTATGGGGCATGCTGGGTCGGATCTGGAGGGGGTTGTTGATGAGCATTACCTAGACCCCTGGACCCTCCAAAGTAGGTAAAATAATGGCCCAAAACCTATAAGAGGCCGTTATTCTACATACTTTTCGGGTCCAGGTAAGTTCGCCATCATCCATATGCACATTGGAGCTAATCAACTACAAGGTCCCGCACCTTGCACGGTTGTGTTAAGGACCATGTTCCGTATTTCATAGCTATGCACAGAAACTCCACCTCCGGGGTAGTCCAGGAAAGTTGCAAGCTCCTAGACCCAAACCCTTGCTTGTCAAGGGGTGCTTTGTGGAACAGCATCCGGCCCTGTGCCGTGGATAAGTACTTACGATTCATTCACACACTCATAGGGACTTAGGGTTTTTTGAGGATCACGACACGGAGCAAGTCGGGTAGAATAATCGAAGAAGGGTTATAAGCACTTGCGGTGGCTTATACCTTAAGTTACATCCCATGCCTATGGCTTGCAAGGGGTTCAGTGGCTTTCCTAAACAAGTTGGATTCTTAACGCGTGGAGTTCGGGGGCGGTAGAGTTTAAGGGTTCAGGGTGATCTAAGGCTGCGTGGATGAATGCTTACTTTAGGTTCGAGCGGTGTTGGCTCTAGCGTTCAGGGTTTTGGGCTCATAGAGTTTAGGGTCTGAGGTAAGGGTCGAGCGCCTTGTCATGGTCGAGAGTCAGATTGCTGCGCTGAAAGGCTTATTCGGCGATGCTGTTGCCTATAGTGGCGCCGATGTCCATCGTGGAACGATTTGAGTGTCATGGACAACAACTGCCAGCACGTGTCAGGAGCCTCGTCTCATTCTCGTTTGCCTGCTCCAGAGACCACTGCCGCAAGAAAGATTTGGCAGTGTCAGTCGAACAGAAGCTCATGGCTGTGAAGGACCTGAGAGCAGCTGAGTGTCAGTGGGCTATGGCATGCCTGTTTAACAGCAAAGATGGACTGCTAGAGTGGGTCGTCAAAACAGTGAGTGCTGTGAATGTTGCCAGTGTCACGACAGTCATATCAGACACTCAAATTCAGTAACTGAACAATTTATTTATAGTTCAATACTGCATGGCCAAACTTTACACGCACTTTTCTGTGACAGGCCTGTGATGATTTGCTTTTGTACCCGAAGACCTTTCAACGACCAGGAAAGAAATCATAAGACGCTGGCAAGAGCGCACACGTCTGGTTCAACCTACTACCTAAACCTTGAACCACTAACCTTAACCTACCGCAACCTACTTTTTGTGTGGTCCCTATAAATTCCATATTAGGGAAGAACCTACAAAAAGTAGGGCTTGGTAGTTTAAGTAAGGTACACAATATCCCTCTGAACCCCTAAAGGCCCTAAAGCCCTAAACCTTAGAAGCTGCCCCCACCTTGTAATAGTGACTATAAGGGTTATATTAGTGCCCTATTATATTCCTACAGGGAACTCCAGAAAGTTGGAATATGGTTTCATGGTAGGATACCCTATAATTTACCACAGAAGGGTTAGGATAATCATATTCCAACTTTCTGGCTTCTACTGTATTATACCACTGTTACAGGGTGGGGGCCCCTTCTAACCTAAACCCCTCAACCTGAAGGCTGCTCCCGGCCTTCTGCAAGAGAACCCCCCCCCCCCCCCCCCCGCAACCGAAAGTTTGCCCTGATCCGTAAGGGGTTTAGTGTTTGGGGGCTTAGGATTTAGGTGGCTTCGGGTTAAAGGTTTAGGATTTAGGGTTTGGGGTTTAGGGTTTAGCGTTTGGGGGCTTCGGGGTTTAGGATTTAGGGATTTAGGGTTTGAGCGGTTTTGTGTTACGGGTTCAGGGTTTGGGGTCTCCCCAACAACTCGCCACCGACGACGTTACCCTAAATCCTAAACTCTAGATCGACTCTTTAAACCCTACCTTAAGCCCCTAGAACCTTCAGAGTGAGATCCAAACCTGCGCCCCCAACTCCAAAACCTCGAACAGAAACCCCCGGACCCCTTTCAGAGCCTTCGGGTACTTGGAGGTTCCTAGGTAGGTATAAGTAGAGTTATAAGTCCCCTAACATGGGTTATCATTATAGTTGTAGTTACCTTACTCATAACCCCACATATAACTACCCCTGAGCCTCCAAGTAGAGTCGCTGCGAGGTGCGAACCCGGGGAGTGCAAGGCTGGGTTTAGGGTTGCACTGAAGCTAAATAGTAGGGTTTAGGGTTAGCCGTTATGAGTTTAGGGTTTAGGGGGTTTAGGGGTTGGGGGTTTAGCGGTTAAGGGGTTTAGGACTTAGGATTTTGCTAGTTACTAGATATGCCTGAGGCTTTCTAAGTTGCATTCCTCAGGGTTTCGAGCATTCTGCACCGATATGACTATGTAGTTTTTGTGCAAGACTCGCGAAAACCTACTCGAATTATCCTGGGTCCCATGTTAGACTTCTGGTCGTTTCATTCAAGGGGGCGAGGGGGCTACATGCAGAACATGTCTACTACCGCGGTCGGAATAAGCAGAAACGGGATCCCCCTATCGTCCCGATACACAGTTATGACGGTGACAACCGAGGCCACGAAAAGGGTGCAATCATTGTGAGTGACAGCACAATGATATTGAAGGCTGGGCCGAGGACTTTTTTAGAGATGCAGGGCGACTTCCCCCAGATGCAAGAGAAGCACCATCTCCTCAACCAGTATCTCCACATCAAACAGCATGCGATCTGGGGTGGTAACCTGTGCAGTCTCGTTGAGAAAAGCCTTGAGCTCATTACGGAGATGGTTAGTGAAAGCCACAATCCGGCTGAGCTCGAGATCGACCTCGTCTATGTCTGGCTGGGGAACGAACTGGTTATGACACAATGTACCCAGAACCCTGATCCAACTATTCAAGCCCCATATTATGGGTGTCGAGGTTTGGATTTGAGGATTGGAGCTCTGTTTCGGGTTTAAGGTAGAGGGGCCCTGGGTTCGGGTGGCAAAAGTTTGGTTTTGATGGCTCATCGAACGAACGGGGGGCTTGGCCCTTTGCCTAATGTTCTCGTCAGGGGCCGAGCAGGGGCCTTGTTGGTTAAACCTCAAATCATGGGTTCGGATACGGGATTTGGGTTTGGGGGCTTTAGGCCTGAGGTGTGACTTGTGTGTCTTCACAAGCTCGTGTGTGTGTGTGTGTGATGTGTGTGTGTGTGTGTGTGTGTGTGTGTGTGTGTGTGTGTGTGTGTGTGTGTGTGTGTGTGTGTGTGTGTGTGTGTGTGTGTGTGTGTGTGTGTGTGTGTGTGTGTGTGTGTGTGTGTGTGTGTGTGTGTGTGTGTGGTGGTGTGTGTGGGTGTGTGTGTGTGTGTTTGTGTGTGTGTTTTTTGGTGTTGTGGTTTTGTGTGTGGTGGTGGTGTGTGTGTTTGTGGTGTGTGTGTGTGTGTGTGTGTGGTGTGTGTGTGTGTGTGTGTGTGTGTGTGGTGTGTGTGGTGTGTGTGGTGTGTGTGTGTGGTGTGTGTGGTGTGTGTGGTGTGTGTGGTGTGTGTGGTGTGTGTGGTGTGTGTGGTGTGCGTGGTGTGCGTGGTGTGCGTGGTGTGCGTGGTGTGCGTGGTGTGCGTGGTGTGCGTGGTGTGCGTGGTGTGCGTGGTGTGCGTGGTGTGTGTGGTGTGTGTGGTGTGTGTGTGTGTGTGTGTGGTGTGTATGTGTGTGTGTGTGTGTTTGTGCGTGTCTGTGTGTGTATGTTTGTGTGTGTGTGTGTGTTTGTGTGTGTGTGTGTGTTTGTGTGTGTGTGTGTGCGTGTGTGTGCGTGTGTGTGTGGTATTTGTGTGTTTGCCGGTGCATGGGTGCTGTTTGTGTGGTGTTTGTTTTGTGTTTGATTATTTTGTGTTTCCAGTTGCTTTGGGTGTGTGTATTCGGGTCCCTAAACCCAAACCCTAAAACACCTCAAACCCCAAACCCTAAAACCCTAAATCCCCAAATCCCAGAAACCCCTAAACCTAAAACCCTAAGTTGTTTGTTATTTGTCGCTTGTCGGGCATTGAGGGATCTCTGATGTCGCAGGTCTTGGGACACACTGACATAGTCTTGGTCCTGGGGCACTGGGCTACTACCTACAATAGGGCGCCCTTATGGGATCTATAAGGGTGGTTGTACAGGTTCTATAAGGTTCTAGGTGTACTAAAAGGATCATGGCCACTGGGTGACTAGGGCTTGGAATCA
>CAJNDT010004502.1:495000-625000 GCA_905221615.1 Symbiodinium sp. CCMP2592
TTAGGACTTCGTAGGTGCGCTGAAGTTGGAAAAGCTGCATGGCATCCATCATAAGTGGGACGGTGCCTTTATAAAGTAAGGCCAGTCCCCGCTTGGTTTGCAGCAGGCCGTAGTCCGTCGGCTTTAACTGTAGCGGCCCTACAAAAATGACGGTTTTTGGCAGTGCCAAGTTGGGAAATCGCTTGGAGAAGGCCCATCGTCGCCAGCTTGCCAGGGCAAAACACAGATTCCTACTGCTGATGGACAAAATCCTGCATTACCCATAAGTTATAAGGAATATACCATAGTTCCCATAGTTTAGAGTTCTTAAGGTCATGCAAGATTTTGTCCATCAGCACTATCAGGCCCAAACCCTAAACCCTGCAGGCATCATGCATCGAAGGCTATGTGCTCGATCGACCGCTGCCAGAGTCTTAGGCGTTTGCGACGGGCACTGCCTTCGGGCTCCAGTTACTTAAATATTAGGTTACTGAGGAACATAATATATGGTTAATCGCCTACTAACCTACTTATAGGTAAACCCTAAACCCTTAGAACCCTAAACCCTTATAACTTATAAACTCTTAGCTGTAAACCCTAAACCGCCAGGTAAGTGGAACTCTCGGGGTTGGTAGATGCACGCAGCATTCTTGCCATTGTGATGTCCTGCATCGTAGAAGAATCGCAGCGACTATCTGTGGATCTCGGTGCTCCTGGACCAGAGCAACCCCGAAGCCCTCCCCGAGAACTTGTTTGATTTAGCAGCCATTCAGGGTTGAGGGTTGTCCCAAAACCTCAGTCATGTGTCAAAGGTTGCGGGTTGAGTTTGTTGGTCCAAGTCTTAAATCAAAGCATAGAAGCAGATCAAACTTCCTTAAATCCCAAGATCTTTGAAGCCCATTGAACAGCACCTGCACAATCCCTTTGTCAGCCATTTCCCAAACCCGAAACTTCAATCCGCAAGCCTGACACCCTGTATAACCCTGAAACCACCACCCCTAACCCTTGAACCCCACCCGAACCGTACACAGTAACCACCCCGTTGGCCCAGGATATGTCTGGATGGGCTTTGGTCCCAGGCCTCATGCGAGCCCCTGCGTGGACCTCTGCAATGACTTGAATTTCATAAGCCGGGCAGGGCTTAGGTTTAAGGTTTAGGGTTTCGGTTGCTCTTTTCTATCCTCTTCTCTGAGGTTTAAGTCTTTGAAAGATCGCGTCTAATTCAGCATCGAGAATGAAGCGACAAGGTAGATTCGCCGACCTGCTCTGAAATCCAGCCTTAAAGGTTTCCTTCAAGAGTGCCGTAGGGGTTCTGTAGGTTACTATAGCCATATATCCATAATCCAGGATAACTATCATTAACCGTAGGGGATCCTTTATGGTTTCCTTTAAGAGTGCTACAAGGGTTCTAGGGGGCTTCTATAGGGTTTAGGGTCTTAGCCTCTACGTACCTTTGAAGTATGTATACTTTGGCCATATAAGGGTTCCTGTTCGGTACGTTAAGGCCCAAGTACATACTATAGATGCTGAGGGTCCATGTATAGCATATACTTTGGGCCCAATGTATCTATATCGGGAGTACTTTAAGGCCAATGTATATGCTATTTGGGTACATGGACCCTTAGGGTACCCCTAAACCCTAAACCCTAAAGCCTAAACCTTTAGCTGAGACTCACCGAGACTTTCGACCGCTCCGTGGCTCAGCTACAAGAAGATCACCTGCATCACAAGAGCTGACAAAAGGTTGACAAACAACGGTTTAGGGTTTAGGCTTTAAGGTTTAGGGGTTTAGGGTTTAGGGTTTAGGGGTTTAGGGGTTTAGGGTTTAGGGGTTTAGGGTTTAGGTGGGTTTAGGGGTTAGGGTTCAGGGTTTAGGGGTTTTGGGTTCAGGGGTTTAGGGTTTAGGGTCACCGTACGGACATCCCTTCAACTGCCTAGGAACCTGCAGCCAACAGGCAGTATAGATGCACAGCAGCACAGCTAGACCCTACCCCCACATCCTACTAGTGAGGAGCCAGCTCCAGCCAGGTTGAGCACAGCTGCCAGCAGCAATCCTAAGGTCGTTTTCAACAAGCCCGTCCCCTAAACCCAAAACCCCCAAGAGCTCTACCAAAGATGTCGAGCTTGTGCACTCGAAGCTGTCTCAGATGCAGGCCTTCGGCAGGGTGTTGCCTAACTAGGGCTTTACGCAGGGAGACCGATACCCCTTAGTTGAGGAACTTAGCTTACACTATCTTAGAGTAGAAAATGAGGCCCCTTGTAGTTTAAGGTAAGTCCTGAATTAAGGGGTATTGGGCTCTGTGGGTGATAGGCTTCGGAGTGTAGGGGATACAAGTAAGCCAGGAAGGGTTAAAGAGCAAACTACATGCCAGATTCTAACCCTACGGGTCCAAAGGACCCAAGAATTAGGTATTCGGCTTTAGGATAGTAGTTATGTAGGTTAGGATTTTTGGAGAGTATATAATTATTGGGTACTTGGACCCTTGGGTAACAGCTTGGTAGATACATCGTTAACGCACAGTGTCTATCCAGTACTTTAGATTGCTACTTCGGAGTTTCCGAAAATAGGGACCCTAATCTAGTACCATAAAAAGTAGGATCCTCATTAAAAACAACCCCAAATAAGATACCTCCCCCCAATTTTCGGAAACTCCCACTTGTGTTCCGATCCATTGGTTCCAATCCAAGAGGGTCCATATATACTACCATTATAGAATCAGGTCCCCAGAACCATAATAGGGATGGACTTTTGGGGCCTAAGTCCATAATAGTAGTGTATATGGACCCTCTGGGAATGAGTCAAATTCAATAAGACTTGGCTTTCGACAGTCAAGCGGCGTGTTTCAGCCGTCAGTGTAAGTCCTTGCCGTGCCCGAAGGGCGCCCGATAGGGTCTTTCTGGCTGAAACTGCACAACAGCCTGCAGACAAACGACAAGACCCCGAAACAGAATAGTCCTACCAAATGTTTTCAGCCCCTATATATACTCTAAGACCCTAACGAATCAAACTCTCAAGCCGCTCCCTTTAGATCCCAGTAAAGCCCGAAACTAAACCCCCATGCGCCTGAAAGCTTCCTACGTGAAAGCTCATAACCCTCCTACTAAACTCCTTGAGAGGCGCTCGCATTCCGTTGCCCTACTCCTGCTTCTCCAGCAGCGCGCTCAGCCTGTCTACTAAGAAGCCTTGAGAGTCTTCCTAAACCCACTTTTTTCGGATCGTGCAATGTCCGCTTGGCTTGAAGCACGCGCCTTTGAACACCCCCGGAGCCCAGAGGGTCCATATACACTACCATTATGGCATTAGGTCCTAAAAAACCATCCCTATTATGGTTTTGGGGTCCTAATTCCATAATGGTAGTGTATATGGACCCTCTGCGGAATAAATCTTTGTGTTTGGGCGGCTCAGGGCTTGCATTCGATGGTCTGGGCAAGAGAGGGGCTACTTGGAGGATCATGGTAAGTTTGTACATATCTTCATTGGGGTAGGTATGAGTTTTAAGCTTAAGTTCCGTACTTTATCATCATATCTAAGTCCTATATGATCCTTTAAGTAGGATTCTTTGGGGCCTAATTAGGAGTTCCTTGTGGCAGCTTTTGGATTGGAGTGATGTCTCTAGAGTTTTCTGGCTTATGCTGAGGTAGATTTTTATAGGGTTGAGGATTCCTCCGTCAGGAGGGCCAGTACTCCCATGCTGCAGCTAGGGGTGCCGAGGAAGAATTCCAAACGCATGATAGGTCAGTCTGACTCGACTGATGTAACAGCACTGCAACTCAGAGGCAGTACTTGTTGTGTTGTCCGATGTTTGGTCGGCTTGTTCATGAGTCGGGCGGCTGTACATGTGAAGTGTACGGCTCGCAATGACATGGCATTTGGAGCCTATCCAACCGTGATGGTTTCGTGTCTTCGTGTCACTGGCAGCTCGCACGCTGTTAGCGATTGATTTTGCGTGCACAGTCAGACGGCACCCTGTAGGCATGAGCTAGCATCTTCCGGCTCTGGCTTTGTTGATGCAAATTCAGAAGCAGCTCGAACAAAGTTGAATATCATGCCTGGGACGATTTCCAAACGCATCATAGGTCAGTCTGACTCGACTGACGAAACACAGCTTGCGCTGCAGAGGCAGATGCTCCCCCTCGTGTGGATTTGTGACGTCACTAGTTGTGGAGGTGGTTCAGGCCCGCTATATGGCTGACGAGTCAGCTCCACAGCCGTGTAGGACAGTGTGTGTGTGTGTGTGTGTGTGTTTGGTGGACAGTTTGCGATGACGCTAGCTGCTAGTTACGTGTTTGTAGAGTTGAGTTGCTTTCCTTGTGCGTGCTTCTGGATGTTGTGGCGGTTCCGTGTGCACCCTAAGATGGTGCATTGCACTCTTGACAGAGCTTGTTTCCATCTCTGGCTGTGTTGATGCAAGTTCGAAAGCAGCTCGAACAAAGTTGAAGATCATGTTGTGGTCGATGCCTGGGACGATTTCCAAACGCATGATAGGTCAGTCTGACTCCACTGACGAATCACAGCTTGCGCTGCAGAGGCAGATGTCACATATAGTTCCCCGTGTGTGAATTTGTGACGTATAAGTAATTACAAGTTGTGGAGGTGGTTCAGGCCCGCTGTATGGCTGACGAACCAGCCCAAATGCTGTCTAGGACAGTGTTTGTGTGGTGGACAGTTTGCGATGATGTTAATTACTTGCCGTGTGGTTGTGGATTGGATTTGCTTTCCTTTCGCGTGCTTGGGTGTGTTGTGGCGGTTCCGTGTGTACCTTCGGATGGCGCGTTGCGGGCATGATTCAGCTTGTTGCCAGCTCTGGCTGTGTTGAATGCAAGTTCGACAGCAGCTCGAACAAAGTTGAAAATCATGTTGAGCTCGATGCCTGGGACGATTTCCAAACGCATGATAGGTCAGTCTGACTCGACTGACGAAACACAGCTTGCGCTGCAGAGGCAGAAATGACATAAAGTTCCCGGGGTGTGGATTTGTGACGTATAAGTATAAGTTGTGGAGGTGGTTCAGGCCCGCTGTATGGCTAACGAATCAGCTCGCCAGCGGTCTAGGACAGTGTTTGTTTGGTGGACAGTTTGCGATGATGCTAGCTGCTAGTTACGTGTTTGTGGATTGGAGTTGCTTTCCTGGTGCGTGCTTCTCTGGGTTTGGCTGTTCCATGTGTACCTTCAGATGGCGCAGTGCGCATGGCTGAGTTTGTTTCCAGCTCTGTCTGTGCAGTTGAAGACCATGATGAGCTAGATGCCTGGGACGATTTCCAAACGCATGATAGGTCAGTCTGACTCGACTGACGAAACACAGCTTGCACTGCAGAGGCAGATGTGACATATGGTTCCCCATGTGTGGATTTGTGACGTATAAGTTCAGGCCAACCGCATGGCTGTCGAATCAGCTCCACAGCTGTCTGGGACAGTGTGTGTTTGGTGGACAGTTTGCGATTGTGCTAGCTGCGAGCTACGTGGTTGTGGTTTGGAGAAGCTTTCCTTGTGCGTGCTTCTGCGTGTTGGGGCGGTTCCGTGTACCTTCGGATGACGCATTGCACAGGTGCCTGGGCTTGTGTCCAGCTTTGGCTGTGCAGCTGAAGACCATGATGAGCTTGATGCCTGGGACGATTTCCAATCGCATGATAGGTCAGTCTGACTCGACTGACGAAACACAGCTTGCGCGGCAGAGGCAGATGTGACATTTAGTCCCCGGCGGTTTTATTTGTGGCGTATAAGTATATAAGATGTGGAGGTGGTTAGATGTGGAGGTGGTTCAAGCCTGCTGCATGGCTGACGAACCTGCTCTGCAACTCGGGGATGACGCTAAGTACATGGGAGTTTCCGAAAATAGGGGACGTTAATATAGTACCGTAAGTAGTACCTTAAGCCTTAAATAGTAGGATCCTTATTATAAGAACCCCCCCAAATAAGGTACCCCTAATTTTCGGAAACTCCCACATGGTTGTGGTTCAGAGTTGCCGTCCGTCTGTGCGTTCCTAAGAACTCCTATCAGTTGATGGATGCCTTGATCCTCACGGACTGTTTCAGGGACTCAAGAAATACTCCCTAAGCATAAACCCGAAACCCTACCTATAGTCTCCATTGTAGTTCCTTTTTTTGGTTAACCAGTTTTATGGTTAGGACCCTATAATAGAGATTCTGGTTAACCAAAAAAAGGAACTACAATGGAGACTATAGGTTTGGGTCTATAAGGCCCTTATAAGAACCCTAAACCCTAACCATAAACCCCAAAAAACTAAACCCTAAACCCTAAGCATAAACCCGAAACCCTAGAATACTTCAGACTCCAGACGGGTTCGGATCCCTGGGGCTCTGGCCTGGATTTTTAAAACGTCCATCGTGTTAAGTTTTTAAAAGTCAAACGCAAACACAATCGAAGTAGGAACCCTTGTAGTATCCCCTTTTATAGGAACCCTTATAACTTATAAAGACCCTAGTTACTAAGTGAAGCCCAACCATGCAAATTCCGTGAACTTTTTCGTGATGCCTCCATCGACCTTTTGCAACCTCCCCAACCCAGCGACGCCTCAGGTCCTTCGCTTTTGGGAACCCTGCAGAGAACCTGAAGCCAAGAGGTCAGCCGCATGGTAGACTCTATGGAAAAGGGGGGGGGTCGGGTTAGGGTTTGAGACATGGGGTTTGAGACGTTAAAGAAAACCGCGATACTTAAACCCTGAACCCAAACGGTTTCGGATGGTTGTGATGGGTCTTTGTTTTTTCGTGTAATTGTGTTTAATAGGGGCTTATGTGAGGGGACATTGCTTGAGACTCACAGACTTTTACTTCAGAAGGTTGAGGGCGTCACAGGACAAAGAACCCTACCACTCAGGTCTTGTGTCTTTGGGACCCAAATTTAGGTACGTAGATTTCGGATACTCGTTATCTGAGTTACTATTTGGGAAAGTATATGGGTAGCTCTCTAAACTAGGGTCCCTTTGGGGGTGGGACCCTATTGTAGAGAACTACCCATATGATTATTGGGTACTTGGACCCCTAGGGTAAGCCGCACAGCTGAAAGCCTTAAGTCAGAGCTTGGAAACCCATTCGCGCAAGACAAGAGGCCAAGCCTATCTAACACATGGGTTCCTATAAGGCCAACTATAAGGGGTCTACAAGGGTACTATAATGTAGGGGTCTTAATAATTACCACTACAATCTTGGGAGTTCCTGATAAAGTATAGCTATAGTATACTGGCCCCAAAACTCTAGTCTAATTCTTAAGGCCCCCTATTTTCTGTGAATTCCTAAGAATTTCAACCCTAGATGGCTTTGGGTCCTGAGTGTAGGTTTAGGTCATGGCGTTCCTTATTAATATAACTATAGTATCATGGGCCCCAAAACCCTATTCTAACAATTAAGGCCCCTATATTACCTTAGATGCTTTCCTCAGCGGCATTGGGCTCCAAGGGTCTGTACAAAATTTCAGTCATCCCCCTCCAAAAGCCATGATACATGTCTTCAACAAGTTGCTATACGCGCCCTGCAACCCTAACCCCTAAACCTTATGACCTCTAAAGCCCTGCAACAACAGTGGGTTTAGGGTTTAGGGTTTAGGGTTAACAGAAGCTGCTGTATTCCTGTGTCTTAGACGCGAGATGCTGGCAGGTGCTGATGAGCTTGGCATCGACGACGAGTGCAGGGAGGAGCCATGCATGGTTATTTGGGCGTTGAAAACTGAAAACATCAGATGTGGGATACACCTCTCAGCCCAAACCCTCAACGCAAGACCCTCAATACCGAAAGGGGAAACCCCAAGGCCCTAAACCCTAAACCCTAAACCCTAACTCTAGATCCCTGCACCCTAAACCTACGATGCCCTGAACCTCCAACCCCGAGCCCCCCCAAGATCCCCTTGAAACCTCAAAAGGGGAGTTTCCGAAAATTAGGGGTACCTTATTTGGGTCTTTATAATAAGGATCCTACTATTTAGGGTACTATGTTAGGGTCCCCCATTCTCGGAAACTCCCATATGAGGTTGACGGGTGCGGCTCAGAGACTGTTGGGAGGAACACTGTGAGACGTTGCTCTGGCTTTGTTTGTTTGTGTGCGCATGTGTTTGTGTCTATGTGTATGTTTTGATGTTGCTTGCTTGCTTGCTTGGTTGAGGTTGTTAGTTGATGATTGCTGTGTTCGTTCGAATTTGGTCAGTCGGTCGTTCGATCGTTTGTTTGTGCGTTTGCTTATTTGCTCGACCCTGAAATCCCAAAGCCCTATTATCGCCCTACACATAATTAGCACCTCAGCCCTAAACCCCCCATGTTGCTTTAGTTTCCTGACAGACTCACCGATCTCCACGTCGAAGAAGACGTGTCCTCTTAGCCAGAAAGCCCAAAACCTCATGAGTGCTTCGGGCTTTAAGTTTTAAGCTGGGCCCAGCATGTGGGAGTTGAGGGCGCTCGTGGTGTAAGTGCAACGCATGTCCGCGTAGGAGATGTTCTAGCGGTGTTGACGCATTTCAAGTCACTCCGACGCTCAATACTGGCCGGAACTATCCCAAAGGCTCCATGTACCCTTATAGTAGATACTTAAGCCCCAAAGTAGTCCCTATATAGGTACTCTAAGGCCTAAGTATCTACTATAAGGGTACATGGAGCCTTAGGGTATGATGCTGAACCACAAGCCCCAAAAGGGACACCCTACGTGCCAAAGCCCCAGGCGGAGGGCCGAACCATGCATCTTGTCACAAAAATAAAAACGTCTATATATATATATATATATATACATACACACATAGATACATACATACATACATACATACATACATACATACATACATGTATATACTGTATAAATGTATATATGTATATGTATATGTATATGTATATGTATATGTATATGTATATGTATATATATATATATATATACGTATGTATGTATGTATTTATGTATGTATGTATGTCTATATATATATATGCATTCTTGATTGATCCTATATATATATATATATGTACGGTATACATATTTCCACATATACAGGTACGGGCTGTTGTCAAGTTGTTTTGGCTTCCAGCTTGATGCCAGGAGGGATGTGCTTTGGAGGCCGCTGGGTACGGGGGTGAATCCTGATTCCTCAACCCTAGACATCCCTAAACCCATTTAAGGCAAAGCCTGTAGAGTGTAACCCGCACTCGCACAACTCCCACGCACAGCGTCATTTCCTCGAGCTGCAGCATGAGTCTTGTCCATCAACAGAAGTTCCGACAAGCTTCAAGTCTAGACGAGTCTTGCGCTGCCTCGAAGCTACTCACAGGGCCCAGCCGCTTACCTGTCAAGCACGTGCTCTTGAAGTAGTGTAATACCTAGACGGCCCTAACTCGTCGCCCTCTCCTTAACCAGACCCCCGGGAGGATCCAAAAAGTAGATCCCTTAATGGGGGTTCCCATAAAGTACCCTTAGTAGTATATAGGGCCCCAAATTAAGGGATCTACTTTCTAGCCTGACTTTACAGGGATTTTGGGCCTGTCGGAGGCACTTCAGCGCCGGGGTGCTCGCCGGGTCGCTGACGAGGAAGCAAGAGGCCGTTGTTCAGGGTTAAAGGGTGTAGGGCTTAGGATTTAGGGGTTTAGGGTTTAGGGGTTTAGGGGTTTAGGATTTAGGGGTTTAGGGTTGAGGGCTTATTGCGTAGCAGCAGTTTTGGACTGTTCGGGTACCGGGCTTCACAGAGCAAGCCCCGCACTCGTTGCTGCGAGCATAGACTTTTGGCCCGGAGCCCTACAGCTTAATATAGGGGCCTAAATCATTACCAGTATCATTTTTGGGAAACCTTATTTTCTTATCTTATAGAACACATAAAATGTCGCAAACCCAATTCTGATTTTTGTTACGGCCCCACTATGATGCATTGAGCCAGGGGTTTGGTTGTAAAGGCCAGGTTCAGTTCATGGACTGGGAAGACGAAGGGATGCAAGCTTAGGGTTTAGGGTTTAGGGTTTAGGGTTTAGGGTTTTGGGGGTTAGGGTTTAGGGTTTAGGGGGTTAGGGTTTAGGGTTTAGGGTTTAGGGGGTTAGGGTTTAGGGTTTAGGGTTTAGGGGGTTAGGGTTTAGGGTTTAGGGTTTAGGGTTTAGGGTTTAGGGCAGGGGCAGACCGTCAAGGTGATCTAAGCCCTACCTAGAGGCTCATACCCTACCCTTTTTCTGGATACCTAGTTTTGGGGTTAATTAGGGGCTGTTGTATAGAAAACTAGATACCTTAAAAAAGGGGGGCAGGGTATGAGCTTACAGATAAACCGTAAATTACGGCCAGGACGAATGTCAGAACTAAGTAGCTAAGCCAAACCTCAAAAACCCTAAACCCCTTAAACCCTGAACCCCAAAATCCTAAACCCTAATGAATTCCTAAACTCTAAACCCCAAAACCAGGAGGAAAAACAAAACACAAAAACATGTTTTCAGCCTTGCGGCTCAGTAGCCGAGCCTCTCGCATGGGATTTCTGTGCGGCTTTCATGTTTTGTGACTTCGGGATTTCGACTGCCTTGGGGCTTTATGGTTTGGGGTTTAGGGTTTATATGGTTTGGGGTTTAGGGTTTATATGGTTTGGGGTTTTTGGCTGTCGGATTCAATTCGTTTTTGTGGCTTCAGGGTTTTGACCAGGCCAGACAGAATTGGATCTGCAAGCCTCGCATGGTTGCGACTTGGTTGCAAAAGGATGCAGTCTGGGTGTAGAGTCCACGTCGAAAGATGTATGTACTGATGAACCGTCTGTCAGATTTCGAATTAGGGTCTAGTGGTTCAGGGTTTAGGATTCAGGGCCTTGTATCAGCCAATGCCCTAAACCCTAAACCCCTAAACCCTAAACCCTAATGAGATGTCAAACTTGAGCCCCGAACCCTGGTGCAAAGAGTGGTGCCAAAGGCCCTAGCACCCCCATGTCTCGATTGTGCTCATGTTAAATGGGTGGTTGTCAAAATTATGGTCCCTTTTTGGGTCCTTAGTATCATGCGGCACCTGATATGTAGGGTACCAAAACAGCGACCCTAATTTTGACAACCACTCAAATGTCACTGTCCGAGCACTGGGTTTCCACATGATTCGCTCTGCTACATGTCTATAGGCTCCTGATTCTTTCAAGTTCCTGGCGACAAAGCATTAGTCGCCAGTCACTTGCCCTACTCCACTCGCCCTTCCACAAAAGTTTCGGCAGCATCAAAACTCATGCTCCGTTACTCTCCCCATGTTGAGGCAGGCAGGCAAACTGAGCCCTTTCGTGTTAGCAGACACGACTTTATGGCCTACGATATGGGCATTGCGATGGACTTTATCTCCTTGGGCACCAGCGAAAAAGGTTACAAGCCAAGGGCACTACGACTGACCTCGGACAAAGCGTACGGGCAACACCTGTAGACCTGCAGATATAGTGACACGTATAGTGACACAAAGAACAGCATAATCTCCTCACAGAAGAACAACTGTAGGTTCGGTTTCTTGATGGATGAACATGTTAAGTTGCAGTGCCGGCAGAAGTACTGGCGTCGGAAAGCACGGTGGCAGCAGTACAACTTCACACAGATGGCATGGACACAAAAGCGGAACATGCTCAATGCCAACGGGTTCCGAATGAGAATAGTTAGAAATGACGGTGCTGAAAGTGGTCGTCATCATCACATGAGCAAGCTAGTTGCCAAGCAGCAGTGCTGGCCATGGCAAAACGTGCAGGCAGTGGACGATACAGTACAGCATAAAGGAGCCTGGTGACCCAATTGTATGGTAGGTTGCGGGATTATGGCTGTTATAGGATTTGTACATGCTGGTAGAAGGCTTCACAAAGCCTCGCCGCCGTTCAGATGCCCACAAAAGCTAATGCTGCTACAATACTACTATAATACTACCATAATGTTACTATAGTACTACTATATAATGATCCTCTATTACTACTACTAATGATACTATACTACGACTATCATGATAATGCTACAAGCCGCAACGCCCTGCCAAGGTTACGAAGGAAGCGCGCCACAGTACTACCTGAACTGGGAAGCAAATGCAAGTAACTTCTTCAAGGATCGGTTAGGGCGTTTAGGGTCTAGGGTTTAGGGCTGAGGGCCGAGGGTTTAGGGTTGAAGCTGTTTAGGCTAGTCCTACTGTTAAAGTGGGTTTTTGGACCTTAATGTTGTATGGTCATACTACTGATGGACAAAATCCTGCATGACCCTAAGGACTCTAAGCTATGGGAATCATGGTATATTACTTATTCTGGGTAATGCAGGATTTTGTCCATCAACAGTATCCCTTTTTAAAGTACAGTGGTTACACTGCGTTTCTTCAAGGACCAGACCCCTACACCCTAAGCGTCTAAACCCTAAACCTTTAAACTAAACCCCAAACCCCTCGATCCTAAACTCCTGGACACCTAAGCCTTAAACCGCATACCCTTGTGGATCCCATTAAGAGAACCCGGTGAGTGCCCAGCGATATTCACAGCAAAACCAGCCGTCGTCGTCGAGAGGCCAAGCCAAGCGCGAGGTAGCTCCAACTCATGCCACAGTTGCTGTTGCTGTTGCTACCCCTAAACCCTAAGCCCGATCTCGATCCCTGGCTTGAGTTGTTGCTGACAATGGTGTGTTCGGCAAGGCCTGGCAAAGCCTGAAGCCATCCCATGGACAGCTTCATCGGGGCTTCCGTAAAGCTCCAGGCGAAGAGGGCCGAAACCGGAGACAGCCAGCAGCAAACATCGCTCTGGCACATATACCCTGGGACTGCCGCATCTTCCAGCTGAGGCCCAACACGGCGAAGCTCTTGGGCGCAAGTCTCGGCAAGCTTTCGAGCGCACCAAACCACCCACAACGAGAAGTTCCAATCAGGCATCCCAGTGAACACCGTGATGAGTGCCGTTCACAAGACAACCTCCACAAAGCTTCTAGGCAATGAGTGGCGCAGGTCGTCCTTCCCAGCCTGGAAGACCCAAGCCACTATGCATAGTACTCAGAGCCTCCGAGCCGGGACACACAATCATCTCCAATATCTTGAAAATCTGCGACCTACGGAGGATATGGGACTCAGTAAGTAAAGTTTCTGATTAAACGGGTCGGTTTACGGGCTGAGGGTTTAAACTTAAAAGGGGTTCCTTAAAGGAGTCAAGGGGTGTTGTCAGGGTTCTGTAAGGCAGGATCATGGGACTTTGTAAGTAGGATTCCTTGCAGGGGTTCTTTGTAGGGTTCCCCAGCATGGGTCCTCAAACGGATTCATAAGGACAAAAAGGGGGGGTAAGGGAGTCTCAAGTTGTAAGTACCTTCATTGGGGATACAAGTGAGTATAGTTACCTTGCTTTGAACCCTAGTTAACTAAATCCCATGATCCTGTAAGTACCACGAGAACCCTTGTAGAACCGTGATGCATAGCCCATATAGATTCCTTAAAGGAGCCCGTTCAGGAAGCTTAGTTGCTAAGTCCCATGACCCTTTGAGTACCCCTAGACCCTTATAGAACCTTTATGAATACCCCATACCAAAACCCTAAACCCTAAACCCTATAGATCCCTTGAGTCCCAACGCCGTCCCCCGATCAAACAGCCCCAAGTCTCCCTGCGGGCATGTTTTTCCCTTCTTTGTTTCGGGCTCTTCTTCCCTAGGGCTCCAGTTACCTAAATAGTAGGTTATTAACCATATAATATGTAATTACCCCTAATTGTTCCAGTAATCTACTATTCAGGTAACTGGAGCCCTAGGGCTTTTTAAAACCTTAGAGTAGGGAAAAGGGTCCTCGCACTTTTTTAAAAGGGGCTACAAGGAGACCTGGAGCCCTTTCCGACAGGGGCCTCAATAATTATTCGGATCCCGACAAGAGATCTTCTTCAGGTCTTCAGGGAGGGCATGCATTAGTGATTGGCTTACAGTAATAAATAATTAAACAATGAGTAGCAACCGCTTAGGGTTTAGAGGTTTTAGGTTTGGGGTTTTGTGCTTGGAGCTTAGAGCCCGAACGTTGGTAGGATCGTTTCAAGCGTGTTCAGGCTCGGGGGGTTGGGTGTCTCGACGCTTTGTATTCTGAGTGTTTGGGCCGTGGGGCTTCGGGCCAAAACCCTTCAGAGGACTGGACCTTTGTGACGCATGATCCGTCTTGGGGCGTGACTTGCCAGCGCTGAACACCCTGGTGCTCAACATAACTAGCCCAAAAAGCCTTGCATATTATGGTCTTTGGGCCCAAGAGCCTCAAACACATGAGTTCTTAGAGCCTTAAAGCAATACCCCTACTCTCAGACAGAATGCAACGGGTGCCCGTTCCAGACTGGTGTCCTTGGGAAATCTGTTGTTGTTTTAGCCCTAAGGATCCCAGTAGCCAAATAGGAGGTAGTAGGTTTAGGGCTCACAGGTCGTTAAAGCAGTTCGTATTACCTAACACCCTGCTATTTGGGTACTGGCCCTTAAAAAAGGGAAGCCTAGACCATGCTGGATCTCGTCCTTGAAGAGTTCACTGGAGCTAAGGTGCTTGCCTTCTGACTTATGCCGGATGGCAGCCACCATAAGGGTTCTACACGGCTTCTACAGATTCTACATCAGCTAATAGGAGGTTTGGTCAATCGACACGAAATACTCACAGAAGACGACAGTAACTGATTTAGGCAGAAGTGATAAGGTCTGTGTGTGTGCGCATTGCGCGTGTGTGTGTGTGTGTGTGGGTGTGTGCGTGTGTGTGTGTGTGTGTGTGTGTGTGTGTGTGTGTGTGTGTGTGTGTGTGTGTGTGTGTGTGTGTGTGTGTGTGTGTGTGTGTGTGTGTGTGTGTGTGTGTGTGTGTGTGTGTGTGTGGTTGTGTGTGTGTTTGTGTGTGTGTGTGTCTCGAAGCGGGAGGAAAACTCAGTGAACATACCCATAGCCAACCCCATGCATATTTCATCCACCCCCTGAGAACCCTTTAAACTCAACTTTAAATCCTTATGCAGACAGACCTCCCGGTTTTCCCGTAACTTTGTATCAGCTCAAACTGTTATAGAGAAACTCTCTGTGAGGTTTATAACGTACCAGTAAGACTCTTGCTGACTACTTGGAGGATCAGGGAGCTTAGTGCAAGTACCCTAATTGGGGCCCATGTATTTAGCTTAATTTCAACCCCTCCTAATCCTGTAAGGCATTGTAAGTCTGCAAACTTAATGTTGAGCCATGGTATAGGCTTTGCGAACATTCGACCTGAGGCTGCGCACCCGAACTCCCTAAACCCTAGCAGAGAGCCCTTACCGGAACCCCTTCTCGTAACCTTTATTGTTAGCTGTATATGGGTAGTTCTCTGAACTAGGGTCCCATTCTAAGTCCCTACCATACATCTAGTACGGCATCCTTATAAAAAGGACCCTAAAAGGGACCCTCATTTGGAGAACCACCCAAATACTCAAAGGAAAAGCCTTACAGTCATCAGTGTGTCACTCCGGGAAGCTCTGAGACCTGCACTTGTCAGCATCCACGGTCCGACTGCCAGATTAACCCTTGGGATGTAAGCCCCATGTAGGGTTTATAGTGTTTACAGTTCTTACCTTACACCTAAACCTTAAACCGAAACCCTAAACCTTAGTTAAACCGTTTAGTTAAACCCTTAGGGTTCAGGTATTTGGGCTCTACAATAGGGTCGAGGGAAGTAGAACCTTCACAGATCCCTTTAAACGAAGTCCTAATAAACACCCTAAGCTCTAAACCCTTATAGATCTCAAGTAGAACCTTTAGAGATCCCTTTAAAGGAACCCCTGAAACACCTATAAGCCTTCTAAACCCAGGCTGTAAACTACCTCAAGAGGGAAGATGCCCAATCTGGGGGCTTGCTGGAGACCTACCAGGCGCTCCGCCCTGGCTCGAGAGTGCAGGGCTTGTGGTTTAGGGGTTTAGGGTTCCTTTAAAGGGATCTATAGGGGTTCTATAAGGGATCTATAGGGTTTAGGGGTTTAGGGTTTAGGGTTTGGGGTGTAACGGGTTTAGGGTTCAGGGCTTGTGGTTCAGGGTTTGGGGATGTTTGGGGTTTGGGGTTGAGGGGGCTTTAGGGGTGTTGGGTTTGGGGTTTAGGTTTGGGATTTTTCGGGGTGTTACGTTTTAGGACTGCGAGGTTTTATGGATTTCAGAAAGCTCTCGACCATCAGCTTCCGACGGGAATCGACCCAATAGGAGCCCAGTTATAGCTGTAGCATGTCTGCATACTCAGTAGGTTCCCCTTCTCTAGAATTAGATATAGCATACCCTGGTGGGCCGAGTGCACATGGCAGGGTTCTAGGTGCCCAAAACCATCCAGATTATAGGATTTGAGACCTAACACCCTACTACTTGGGTACTTGAACCCTTGGGATAGTAACCTAAGGTTTAGGGTTACCCTGGACCCCCCCGAAAAGAGCTAGTCTTTAAGGACCTACATAAAGGAATCATCATATGGAGCCCTTAAGAGATAGGTTCCTTACCCTAAAACTCCAAGTATACAAATACTACCTACTTTGGGTACTAAAGTCTATACATGGTACCTACTTTGGGCTATTTGGAGCCTTAGGGTTTACTTGGAGGGTCCTGGGACTTAGTAACTACGGTTATAAGTACCTTAATACTGGAGTTCTAAGTAGTTCTAAGTATGGTTGCCCTAATTATAATCCTGGCTACTAAGTCCCATGAGCCTTCATGTAGGGTTCCGGTAGGTTCTGTTAATTCGGGGCTTCTAGCAGAACATTGGAGCCGCTGGGAACCCTTACCCTCGAACATCCTTGTACCACACAGGGAACTCCAGAAAGCTGGAATATGGATTAATGGTAGGATCCCCTATAATTTGCCATAAAGGGTTTAGGATAATCATATTCCAACTTCCTGGCTTTTACTTTAAACCCTACGGTCCAAAGGACCTAATAATTAGGTACTCGGTTTTAGGATAGTAGATATGTAGGTTAGGGTTTTGGAGAGTATACGATTATTAGGTACTTGGACCCTTGGGGTAAAGTTACAAAGCTGACTTCAACAATACAAAGAAACAACAAAGCAACATGTAAGCCCTACTGCAACCCCTAAAACCTACCTTTTTTCTACGGATTTATGTCAGGACGTCACAGTCAGGAATCCTAGGAACAAAAACAGGCTCTTTGGGGTTCAGGTAAACCCTAAACCCCGAACGAAAACTTCCTAAACCTAGATCCTAACAAAACCGAAGCCCTAAACCCAGAACCATAAGCCCTAAGCTCTATAGACTCGACATTTGGGCAACGAGGACCATGTTGTGATCCGAACTGGTGCGCTGAGGAACGGCATCTCGTCGTTGACATAGGATAGAAGCTGATATACCCCCGAACCCCAAAAAACGGGAGTTTCCGAAGACTAGAGGAAACCTTCTTTTGGGGTCCTTATATTAAGGATCCTTCTATTTAGGGTCTATAATAGGGTCCCCTATTTTCGGAAAACCCCATATGTTGTTACTGGAGCACTCCATTAGGGCGGACATGGTGACGAGGGCCTTTGGTGTCGAGGACTTTTTAATGCTTAAGTTTGACTACAGATCTTGTCACCCTAAGGGTCCATGTACCCCATTGGTCTGTACTTAGGCCCTAAAGTATCCATATAGACTACTTGAAGGCCGAAGCGTATAACCGAAACCGGTATAGTCTATGATTGCATGGACCGTGAGCGTGAATGTCAGGATCTCGGCTTGGAGTTTCGGGGTCGGGTCTACGGAGATTTCGGGTTTTGTGGTTTAGGGGTTTAGGATTTACTGTCGAGGGTTTAGGGTTTAGGATTAGAAGGCCCACTGGCCTCCAAACGTAGGGCCTAGGGGCGCGAAGGGGCCAGGGGGATAGATATTCACGGGGCAGCCTGGGTAGCCATACCGATTGTAGTTCTGCAGCCTGCACATAAAGATCTGGGATGTCTCTGGCAGTATGAGTTTGCAATTGTGGTCCCGATTTCAGTCAAGTGAGCTGAACATATCAAGCGTCCTTTTGCATATTAGCAGGCCGACGACCACGTGCATCATCATTTTCGTGGGCCCAGACAATGTATCTAAGGCATGGCGCGATGCAAGCAATATTTGGATATTAGGTGGGCTTTTCTTATCTTTTGCAATAATTTGCAGGTTAATGTTCATATTTGCTGATGCTCCAAGAAATAAACTCGACCTTCAAAGTTCTCCCTTCGCTGAGTGATGCTTGTCCAAGGTTTAGCTCCATTGAGGTCATGTGATGCACCGCACATTGAGGAGCATCCCAAAAAAGTGACGTTCCATCAGCTACAAATTTGTGGCTGTCGGTTGTAGCAGCATCGGGGCAACGTCCAAAACGGGAAGTGGTGATGCTTGTTAGGAGAAGTGTAGGCTGGAAAGACGACAGTTTTATGATATTGCCATGGCTTCGCTTGTGGATGTCTGTCCTCTGTGCAAATGCGCTGAGCAGCTTCATTCGTTTGCAGTCGTTGGAGGTTGAGGGGAAACAAGTTGTCCCAAAAGAAAAGGCCACTGACTTTTTCGTGGGTGTTCTGAAGAATCGTGGCTGGCAGTTGGCTGCTGCACGTCGTCGGATCCATGAAGCTTGGCGCCAGGCTGCCACGGAACCAAGGTCTGTGGCTTCAGCATCAAGTTGGCGAGATGCGTTCATTAGTGTCTACGAGGTTACGCAAGTAAGCCGGGCATTGGGACTCGATGTGGCGTTGTCCTCAATTCTGCAAGCGCAGGGGCCTATCGATGTGGATGCAGATGATGCTGTGGAAGTTTCGGGACTCGTTCCGCTTGCGGACGTTCCAGGCACAGATGGGGGTGCAGATGCCTCTGCTTTAGCTTCTTCAGCTTCAGCCGCGGCTGCATCTGATCCCGTGGTGCCACTTTTGGAGTTGGCAAATCCAGCAGACGCGTCTAGCCAAGCCGTGGCTAGGCGGCCACGGAAGCGGGCTGCGGTGGCCCGTGACCCTGTGCAGCAGCAATCTGATCTGGTTGCTTACGAAGCGCATCACAAAGAACTCTCAGGCATGGAGCACCGGGCATTGGTGCAATTGTGCTTGAAGCAAGAGGGAGAACTGCGACGGCAATCAAGCCGCATCGACGTGCTGATGAAAAGTCAGAAGCAACTGAAGAAAAAGGCTGCTACTGCGGCTGCAGCTAAGACCAAAGCGATCACGAAGATGAAGGCTCAGAAGAAGCCTGAGCTGTTTGCCATCCAGAAATTGGGCAAGCAGCGTGCTGGCAGAGCTGGACGATTTTCGTTGTCCAGCAAGTTTTCCATCGGACTTCGTCGATGTCTGACGAATGTCGCTGCCAGCGACTTCGGCATCATCAACATGGTGGACATCAGCCGACAGACTGTGTTGCGCAGCGAGCTGCTGACAGGAGCAGGGATCGTGAGACTGATGCAGCTCTTCGTACAGGACGGATTGGGGCTCGCGTTGGAATCGGCATCTGCGGTGTCAGCGGAGAACGACGACTGGTCTTTATTTGGCGTTGGGTACCGCTGTGATGCGACAAATGCTGCCATCTGGAGGAGAAAAAAGCTTCACGTTCTGGAAGCAAATGTTCTGTATGTGTCGGACTTTGAAAAGCTCCGTGAAGGCAACTTCGACGAAGCTACTGTGCGCAGGCATTGTGTGTTCCTTGTTGCCGACTTCAAGCAGATGTTTTGCGGTTTGCCGTTTGCAATTGCCGAGGCCGCATTCGTGCAGTCTCGCTTGACATCCTTGCTTTCCCCCCTATGTTGTTTTTTTAATGTTGCTCATGTCTGTGGAAGCGCAGTCGGATGCTGAGGTCAGACCTGCAGGTTATCAACAATGATGCAACTGCCTTCGACGTGCTGGCTTTGGTTGTCAAGCAGCTGCAGGCGTTGGGCGTGCCTTTCGGGCATAAGATTGCGAATTTGCGCCAGTGGCTTGGTCTTTTCTGCTCATACGGGTTGCCGATAGTGTTGTCAGTGTTGTAGTGAACGGCGATTATATGTTGGAAAACCTATTTTGTGTATCTGCTACTAAAGACTTAAGGCAAGGCAAGCTGACAGAGCGCTCTGTCTTTATCTACTGTGACACGACGGATGCTGGAAGTGATCAAACTGCTCGAAGACGCCACGTGGCCGCTGCCCTTGCCACTGTCGATTGTGTGCTGTATTTTGACTGCAATTGCTTGCTTCACCAATTCCACCTTATAGTCCGTGAGAGTCTTCAGCTCATGGACGCGATGTTGGTGGAGCTGCGACAAAGCCATCCTGAAACCACCCGTGATTTCCAAGGCTATTGCTCGAGCTTGGCAAAGGCAACCAACTTTTGGCGCTCCCACATTTCCGACTTCATCGACGTTTGGGAAAAGTTGCACGGGACCTCTGCCAAGACCCCGCATACAGACCCGGACTCAGTCAAGTACAGGCGCTTTCCTCTGGCTTTTGTTGCTGGACGCTGGGGTTCCATCGAGGATTCTGAGAGATTTTACATCCAGCGCTCGCGCAAGCTCCTCGAGCCAGTTTTCCTTGGTGTGCTCAGCAAGTATGTGAAAGCAAATCCAGCCAAGCAAGCTGGGAACGCCACACCTGCAACCTCTGCAGGCAAGCCAGACAAATCCTCGTCCGCGGAGGCCTTGCTGGATTCGGATGATCGAGAGCAGTATCGCATCAAGATGACGAAATGGGCTGCAGGGACATGGGCCGCGATTAGCAACTCTTTGTTCTGGTTGCTGCTGCATCTGGGAAGCAAGAGCCGTGAGCCACTCACTCACTTCTTTTGCTGGGCACAGAAATATAGCAAGCGGCGCATGCTGCAGCGCCTCGTGACAGGACAGGCAGACATTTTCATGAGCGAGTACAACCAATTGTTGGAGTCCTTCGAGGATTGGTACGAGATGGCTGTGCGGGAAGCGAATGCGCAAGATCTTCCAAAAGAAGTTGCTCAGTTGGTTCGCACCTTTGCCTTGAAGCTTGTGGTCCACGGCGCAGGCTCCTTTCACAGGCGTATCGTCTCTGTTGTGCAGAGGCCTTTGGGGCAACATGCACATTATCAGTGGCATTGCAATGTGCACTTGCGAGGATTTGTGTGCGTTGACTTCTTCCACATAAGATTTCAGATTGATGTGCTGAGCTTTTTTTTGTTCTGTTGGAAGCTGTGAGCTTCACTCAGTCATCTCCTGCAGGTACCCACTTCGGCTTCTGTGGCTGTTGCACCGTGCTCCGCATGCCCGTTGCACCACGCGCAAGACGATTGCAACAGAGTTGCTTGCGTGCAGCCCGAACGAGCTTGAGGCAAACTGTCGCAAGGTGGTGCTGCTCTGCAGATCAGAACTGGAGCACATGGCCTCGGAAGGCAGCTTCCAGCTTCATGCACATCCAAAAGGGTCTTTGTTGTATTCAATAGTCAACACCCTTGCGGAACTCCTGCACGGCGACACGCAGCTTGTAGAATCCATAAACTCAATCGTGCGCTTCGTCAGCACGCGATGTCCTTCCATGGATTTGCACACACTTTCTGCAAGACTGACTTGCAAGAAGGCTGTTACCGGATGCATGGACGCCGCCAGCGAGGCAAACCGAAAGCGCTGGACCGCGGTCGAAGCCTTTGCCCGTCCGCTTCTGCAGGAGCTGACAGAAGCAGCGCACGAGTACAAAGCAGTCCTTGATGCCGCGCACCGGTACGAGCAACCGGTGCGACAGACACTGCAAGACATGGAGACTTCCTTGTCCAACACGAACTTGGCTGTCGCGTTTCCAGACTTGAAGCCCACAGTCGCCACTCGCTGGGCTGGATCCCAGGCCTCGAAACTCAAGAAAGCTTTGGAGATGGAGTGGGGCTGTTTGGGCCCAAAGGGCACATGCGCGCGAAGCAAAGCTGCTGCGGCAGCTGGGTTCACAGTGTTTTGCCTGCAAGACTCGCAACAACCAGAAGCTCTGCGTGTTTTTGTGCGGGCGTGCTCGTATCGTTCCGTTTTGACAGTTGCAGAGTTGGAAGCGCATTCGGATGGCAAGCTTCGTTTTCGATCCGGACGTATGCATTTCACCTCCACGGTCACTTTGCTGCGGGGGTGTCACGGCGCCTGCTTCCAGGAGGTGGACCCATCAATATATCGGGTCTTCCGAAGCTGCGCTGTGCATGACACCGATGGCGGGCTTGCGTGCGTGGCGCAGACTGCTTCTTCAGACAAGCAGAGTCTGCATCTTCAGGTGAGTCCTTTCCAGCATATCTTGTCGCATGAGCCGGTTCATGAGGTGCAACGAACCGCAGATGGCTTGTCGAGAAGCATGGGTGCAGAGGCCTGCTTTTGGCAGCCAAGTGATCGCACTTTTTCTGGAAACACATGTTTTTAATTGTTTTCAGGTAGTTTGGGGTGCTGCATGCAGGCTCTGGAAGACGACATTGCGGCTCCCGATGGAGCAATCCCAGACGGCTACACTTTTGGTGATGGGGAGGACATCGCAGAATCGAAGTCTCACGCCGACGCACTGGAACAGGAACTGGATGTTGCGGCAACTGCGGCTGAGGCATGTGAGACAATCCGCCAAGCTGCACCCTCTGCTTCAGACGGAACAAAGAAGAGGAAGAGACACGTCCCAGAAGAGACGAAACAGATTCGGTGCGATGATTTGCAATTGCTCGATGATGCTGCAGAGCTGGTGCGCTCCATGCACACTTCTTCGTCTTCGGGGATTGCATTGACGCAGGAAGAAATTGAAGAGGAAGCGCTACTCATGTTGATCCGCAAGCAGAACGAGAAGTCGGCGGCTAGTTCTGCCAGGGGACAGGACGACGAGCTGGACGTCCTGGTCCATGCAAGCACGGCTCGGCGTTCCACGGCTTCGGGCCGACGGAAATCCAGATGCTTTGAAGATGATGAAGCCTTCTTGCAACAACTGCTGCCGGAACCGGCGACCGAATCAGATGCTGGGAGTGAGGCCAGTGCAGCTGACAGTGGCGTGGTCTCAGCAGGTCTGGCTGATGCGCGCGAATCACGCGCCAACCGCAAGGCTGTAGAAACATGGGAAGCATCAGTTTCTTCTACCCTGCAAAGCTTTGCGGACCGCGACCAGCGGCTGGCTCGTGGTGCAGGACACAACGACGAAGTTTCATTGCTTGTGACAATCCCAAAAGATACCAGGCCTGCGCCAGCAGTTGCTTTCACTGAGTCTGGAGAGGGAGAGGATGATGATTGCGAAGCTTTCGAAGTTATATGTGTGAAGTGGACTGACCCCAGTCGCCGCTTGGGACGCACTGTGCGCCTGGATGCGAAAAATCGCGTCGTGTATGCACCACCACATCTGTTCGGAGCGGCTGTGCCAGTGCATGAATTTCCTCTTGGAAGACACGAAGACCTGGTGCATGCTTCTGGAGCACAGAGTCGCAAGTACAAAGGTGGTATGCGTGACGAATTGCCTCCTGAAGTACAGCGTTTGCTTTTGCTGACTCGGATGATATGTTCCTATGCCAACGAGGAGCAGGTTTTCTGAACTTTCTTACCTTTAGTGCACTCGTTTTAGCAGGGAGCAGGAATCAGTGGAATTCATGTCTGTGTCTTCTGCCACAGGACCCATCTGCGGCATCTAGGCGGAACAAGCTTCGCGGCAAGTGTCCGAAATGCAAGCAGCCTTGCGATGCTGCGCCCTGCACCCTCTGCCTCCTGCGATGGCACCCAGCATGTGCTTCAAGTCTTGTGGCGCAGACCCCCACGAAGCGAACGGCCATGTGCACACCGGATGCGGCACGTGCGCTGTATGCATTGCCACGTTTTATGCGGCCGTTCGTGCCATGTCCCCCAAGCACAACTGAGTATGAGCACACTTCCAGGACCGGGATTTGCAAACGGTGGTCTTGATTCAGTTACGAAGTTTCGAAGGTTTGTCTAAGTGTGTTTTTAGATTGAAGCTTTGCCTTTCGTGATAGTCTAACAGCATGTCCCTTGTACTCTGTACTCAGCTTCTACTTTCAGTCCAGTCTATATCATGTCGCAGGATTCCTGCTCCGTGTCCGTTGTGCCATTTGGCGTTGCACGAGCTGTCGCGAGTCAGGCAGGGACAGCACAGATCTGCATCAACATGAGCTGGCCATGTCCATGCAGCTAACTGACCAATCTGCAAAAGCTTCGTACCGAATCCTACACCGATGTTTAAAACAGAGCTGGGTTGCCATGAGCTATTTCTGTCCTCGCGCACAGGTTATCCTGAGATTGCCCGGCGCGGTTCTGCTCTCAGCGCCAAACCAAACCTTGAGCGCCGGTTCAGCACATGACAAGAAGGACGATGTATACTTTGCGTAGTATGCTGTGCAACATCCAGTGTAGACACAGAAGAAGCACACTGACGAAGGCCGCTATAAACTTAAACACGCCCTTTCTCTTCTCTCCAATTCTTGCCCTGCGCACTTCCCTTCTGTGTTACAGTTACACTGTTTCTGTCCTTTTCTATCTGTCCCGGTGCTTCGTGTCCCTCGTCTGCTTGCCGTCTGTCTCTCTGTCTGTTCCATCGCAGTCACTCTCTCTCTGTCTCTCCCTCCCGCTCTTTTGGTGGTCCCATCTCACATCTCTCTTTTGTCTTTGTCTTTCCGAACAAAGACAAAACAGATCCTGCAAGGTTGCATGCCAGCGGGACCTATTCGGTCCGGAGGCCATGTACCCGAGGATTGGCATGTTCTCACAGAAGCTGGGGTCATTTGTCTGTCATGTAGTTTAATGGCGCCTGAAGCTTGCACCGCAAGGCTTCGATCATTGATGGGGGCTTGGAGTTGGAAAGTTTTGCAGAGCTTGTGTTCCGTGGGGTAGAGTTGCGCATTTGTCACCGTTGTGCTTGGCTGTTACCTCACCAGAATTACATCCTCCAAGCCGGAACCGCCTTATACCACGGACCCGCAGCATCGTATCCATCCTTACAAATGACCTACGATTACCTGGCCGGCCTACATGTAGGTACATGCTTGCCGATATGTTTTGGGTATGGGCTGCGCAGACTTGTTTCTGATGGCACATTTTTGGTTCTCACTTTGTTCCAAGGTCTTCCGTCAACTCTAGTCCTTAGCCGTCCTTAGCCCAAGCAAAAGCCTACGTACCAAATCCGACGATACTTCCTGTTCTTTCAGCGAAGGGTCCGAGCAGTCCCGGGGGTGGCTAGCATTAGCGCTTTTATTTGCGAGCCTGCCATGTTGTTTAAGGGCTGTAGGTTTAGGGCTGGTTTGGACTGGTTTAGACGTTTAGGGCTCACGGGCTAGTGCGGGCTAGTGTAACGGTTTTGGGGGTCGGCTTGATCCGTTGCAAGGGAGTTCGCTGAGGAGGTTTGAGGTCGAGGTTGTTTGCATCCTCAAACCCATATGCAAGGACATACTCAACCCTGGAAGTTGCTGTAGTTACTCAATCCTCCAAACCCCAGACGCCCTAAACTAAACCCCGCAGCCCGTGGCACTCCGGAACTTTGGGTGCCCACCGTTGCCACAGGGACGAAGAAGACTTGGCTGGACGGCTCAGAACACTTCAGGGCTTTGGGATCTCGAGTTCAGAAGCTCTGGAGATTAAGATTCGGACGTTCGGTCCTAAGATCTTTCAGATTTTGCTCTGGGCTCAGCCATTCCTTGTCCAGGATCTTAAGCTCAGGGCGTGGGTTTCGTACAGTTTCATGTTGGGGTGTTGGTTCTGGGGTTTCACAATTCAGGAACTTAGTTCTGGAGTATCAGAAACCCCAGGATTTCTACGATTTGGATTTCTAGGTCTCCAGGTTTTGAGTTACGGTTCAGTCTTGAAGCGCGAACAAAAGGTTTGTTGGGTGTAGGGGCAGGGAGAAAGGCTGTGATCAATTACCAATGGTTGGTTACTTTCAGAACCGACATCGAATCTTCGTAGAAGTGGTATTAGAGCAGCAGTATTTGGAATCGTAGTAGTGTAGCAGTGTTGCCAGCAGTAGTCATGATAATGATCGAAATGGTAGTGGTAGCCTTGTCCCTCACCCAACGTACCCATCTGCGTCCTTAACCTGTGTCCTTTTTTTTCCTAGAAGAAGTAGTAGTAGTAGTAGTAGTAGTAGTAGTAGTAGTAGTAGTAGTAGTAGTAGTAGTGGTAGTAGTAGTAGTGGTAGTAGTAGTAGTAGTAGCAATAGTAGTAGTGGTAGTGGTAGTGGTAGTGGTAGTGGTAGTGGTAGTGGTAGTGGTAGTGGTAGTAGTAGTAGTAGTAGTAGTAGTAGTAGTAGTAGCAGTAGTAGTAGTAGTAGTAGTAGTAGTAGTAGTAGTAGTAGTAGTAGTCGTAGTAGAGGTAGTAGTAGTAGTAGTAGCAGTAGTAGTAGTAGTAGTAGTAGTAGTAGTAGTAGTAGTCGTAGTAGTCGTAGTAGTCGTAGTAATACTAGTAGTAGTTGTAGTAGTAGTAGCAGTAGTAGTAGCAGCAGTAGTAGTAGTAGCAGTAGCATTAGTAGTAGTCGTAGTAGCAGTATCATTGTTGTATTGTTATTATTATTGGTAGTCTAGTATAGTAGTAGAAGTATCTGTAGTAGATGTTGTTGTTGTTCTTCTTCTTGTTCATGTTGTTGTTGTTGTTGTTGTTGTTGTTGTTGTTGTTGTTGTTGTTGGTGGTGTGGTTCTTCTTGTTGCTGTTGTTGTTGGGTTTTTTTATCAACTTGTTTGTTGCTGTTGTTGTTTGCTGTGGTTATTGCTATCGTTGCTGTTGTGGCTGTTGTTGCTGCACTTAGACAAACACATTCACGCCCTGCTGGTTTGAACGTTTCATACAACAGACCAAATCAAAAAAACAAAGCCAAAACATTTTGCTGCTGTTGCTGCTGCTGTTGCTATGGATGTTGTCGTTGCTGTTTTTTCTTTTTTGTTTGGTTGTTGCCGTTGCTGCTGCTGCTGCAGTTATGGTTGGAGTTGTTGTTGTTGTTGTTGTTGCTGCTGCTGGTTTTGTTGTTGCTGTTGGTGTTGCTGTTGTTGCTGTATGGTGCTGTTATTGTTTGTTGTTGTTTCGTGTTGTTGTGTGGTGTTGTTTTGGCTGTGTGTGTTGCTGCTGCTTTTCTGGTTGTTGCTGTTGCTGCTGCTGCTGCCGCGATTTTTGTTGTTGGCCATTGTCGTGGCTGTTGCTGCTGCAGTTGTATTACTATTATTAATAGTATTTTTTTATCGGAGGGCTGTGAAGAGGTTTTCTTCACATCGGGCTGTTTGTGAACAGTGTTTCTTCACACTTCACAGCTGTGCACAGTGCCCCTTTTATGCCAGGCGTGTCGCCCATTCACACCGAACGGATGTGGACAGGGTCCATTCAAACGGGCTGTGGAGCGGGACCATTCACACCAGGCTATGCGGCTGTATGTGGAGGGTGCCCCTTCACACCGGAGGGCTGTGGACAGGGCCCCTTCACGCCAGGCTGTGCGTGGACGGTACCCTTCACACCAAACATGTGTGAACAGGGACCCTCCACACCAGGTTGGCCGTGGAGGGTGCCCCTTCACGCCGGACGGGTGTGGACAGGGCCCTTCACACCAAATGGCTGTGAACAGGGCCCCTTCACGCCAGGTTATGCGTGGAGGGTGCCCTTTCACGCCGGACTGGTGTGGACAGGGCCCGTTCACACCAAATGGCTGTGAACAGGGCCCCTTCACGCCAGGCTATGCGTGGACGGTGCCCCTTCACACCGGACGGGTGTGAACAGGGCCCCTTCACACTTGACGGGTGTGGACAGGGCCCCTTCACACCGGATGTCTGTGGACAGGGCCCCTTCACACCAGGCTGTGCGTGGACGGTGCCCCTTCACACCGGACGGGTGTGAACAGGGCCCCTTCACACCGGCTGGCCGTGGACAGGGCCCCTTCACACCGGATGTCTGTGGACAGGGCCCCTTCACACCAGGTTGTCCGTGGACGGTGCCCCTTCACACCGGATGTCTGTGAACAGGGCCCCTTCACACCGGCTGGTCGCGGACAGGGCCCCTTCACGCCGAATGGCTGTGGACAGGTCCTCTTCACACCAGGATGTGTGTGGACAGCACCCCTTCACACCTGGTCTTTGTGGATATATTCCATTCATATTAACCCTTATGTGAAAAAGAAATTTTACACCCGCTATTTGTAAACCGAAAGCACTCGGCTTACACATAGACTCTTCACGCCAACAACGATGTAGACAAACACTTTCACGCTCTGCTGGTTTGAGCGTTTAATTCAGGTTCAAAAGAACAAAACAAAAACAAATCCAAAAAATATTGCCGCTGCTGCTGCCGTTGCTATTGGTGTTGTGGTTGCTGCTTTTTCTTTTTTGTTTGGTTGTTGCCGTTGCTGCAGCTGCTGCAGTTATGTTTGGAGTTGTTGTTGTTGCTGCTGTTGGTTTTGTTGTTGCTGTTGCTGTTGCTGTTGTTGCTGTATGGTGCTGTTTTCTGGTTGTTGCTGTTGCTGCTGCTGCTGCCGCGATTTTTGTTGTCGGCCATTGCTGTGGTTGTTGCTGCTGCAGTTGTACTACTAGTGTTAGTAGTAGTAGTAGTAGTAGTAGTAGTAGTAGTAGTAGTTGTAGTAGTTGTAGTAGTAGTAGTAGTAGTCGTAGTAGTAGTAGTAGTAGTAGTAGTAGTAGTAGTAGTAGTAGTAGTAGTAGTAGTAGTAGTAGTGGTAATAGTATAGCAATAGTAGTAGTAGTAGTAGTAGTAGTAGTAGTAGTAGTAGTAGTAGTAGTAGTAGTAGTCGTTATAGTAGTAGTAGTAGTAGTAGTAGTAGTAGTAGTAGTAGTAGTAGTAGTAGTAGTAGTAGTAGTAGTAGTAGTAGTAGTAGTAGTAGTAGTACTAGTGGTAGTAGTAGTAGTAGTGGTAGTGGTAGTGGTAGTGGTAGTGGTAGTGGTACTAGTAGTAGTAGTAGTAGTAGTAGTAGTAGTAGTAGTAGTAGTAGTAGTAGTAGTAGTACTAGTGGTAGTAGTAGTAGTAGTAGTAGTAGAAGTAGTAGTCGTAGTAGTAGTGGTAGTAGTAGTGTAGTAGTAGTAGTAGAAGTAGAAGTAGAAGTAGTAGTAGTAGTAGTAGTAGTAGTAGTAGTAGTAGTAGTAGTAGTGGTGGTAGTAGTAGTAGCTGGCACCCAGTCCTCATTTCAAGGTCACAATGTGGTGGCATCAGACGTGGGCAGCAGGCGGGATAGCGGCTTCGGTTCGCCATCGGAGAGGATTGCTCCATGATTTGCAAGCATGCAGGCCGTGGCGGCTTTCTTTAGAGCCTCTAGAGCTCAGAAACAAAACACCAACACGCACCACCTTAGACAGCTAGCTAAAGTCTAGAGTCTATAGAGTGTAGTGTCGACACAGTGGACGAAGCATCCCTTGTGTGATGTTGAAGCCCACGCGCCGGCTTCGCGGCAAGCGCCCCGGCGACTCGTCGTTGTCGAGGCCAACAGCTGCGAAGTCGAGAGCACAGCCAGCAGAGGTAGTGGCGGACGACACAGACGACACAGCAGTGCCACCAGTTGACCGCGAAACCTTGCTGCAGAAGCTGTTTCGCTGGCCGAGACACGTCCTGCACGTGTGGTCTAGATGGCGCGGTGTTCGGGACCGCACAAGGCCAGAAGACTGGGCTCAGGCAGCAGAGGCGATAGTGGCGGAATCTCGCGCAACTGGTTACCCTGCAGTCAACGGGGCCGCATGTGCCGACCAGTGCGCTTCGAGCATGTCTAGCCTCTTCAAGCGCATGCAGGAGATGAGCATGAGCACCGCCTTCTCCGGCATCGACACGCCGTCCACAGCCTTGTTGGCTTTGGGTGCCGGCCTCTGCGAAGAGCTCGGGTTGGACCCAGAGCACATACCGCGCCCGCGCAACCTCTTCGCCATAGAATGGCTGGCTGCGTCTCAAGCAGAACTCCTGCTGCACCCTCACGGGCCGGAGCATGTATTCGGCAACATAGAGGACTTTTGGCGACCAGCACTGCGAGACAAGGTGAAAGGGCTGCTGGACATGGCAAGCGTGACGGAGATTTTCGTGCCCCTCTTGAAGCAGCACGCGGCAGATGTTGTCGCTGACCAAGCCTACTGCATTAAGCACAGGAGGTGGTGCAAGGCGGGCGTGCAAGAGAAGCGGACCAAGAGAATGATAAGAAGGAGAGAAATGAAAAGAGAGAGCGAGAGAGAGAGAGAGAGAGAGAGAGAGAGCGAGGGAAGTAGAGAAAGATATAAAGTATGTAAACCAAAGAAATTCACACAGTGACTTAAAGAAGGTTTCCAAAAAACTCCCTAATATAGGTAGGAAGAAAAGCTTAAGAGAACCGTGCGTCCTACAATTGAAGGTTTTCTTCTTCCCTGCTCGTGGTTCTCCGTCTCTTTCCTTTTCTCTCTCTCTTTTCGGTGCTGCCGCTGTCTCTCACTTTCTCTCTCCAGGTCGAGCCAGCGCGTCTTCACGTGGCAGGGACGCCCTGCACTGACTTTTCGCAGAAGGGTTTGATGATGGGTGTGGAAGGACAGTCCTTCGCCTTTCTGCTGGCATGGACAGCCATGCGAGCACGTCTGCAGGAAGAGTTGGTGATACAGGAAAACGTGGCGCCGTTTCCAGTGTCCTTGCTGTGCACTTTGCTTGGTTTCCTGTACCATATAGACACCTGCGAGTTGGATCCAGCAGAGTGCGGCTGGCCAGTCAGCCGCCGTCGGAGGTGGACCATTTTGAGGCACAAGGGCAAAACAAAAGGGGCCACGACTCCATGGTCCATTTTCGGCCGGCTTTTCCAAGCTGAGCTTGTGTTCGGCTGGTGCCACCGGCTCGGAGATGGCACGCCTCCATGGGATGTCTTCTTTACAAGCAGCCGGGAGTGCTTGTACAAGGAGCTAACCTGGGCTTGCGGAAGGCCTGGTAGCGCAGCCTCAGACACGGGCTGCGTCTTTGCTTCTTTGGAAGAGTTCGAGGCTGCCAGCACAGAAGCTGTCGCAGAAGAGTTCTATCGAGCACTGACGGGTTCCGAGCAGGAACGCCTGCAGCACTTCCGGGAAGGAGCGCCTGGCATGGTCTACTCCTTGAACCAGAATCCGTCAGTGTGCTTCACGTGCTCGAAGAGCAACACGTTGCAGACGCTGATTCGGAACATGGGCATCTTGTGGTGCCTTGACCTGCAGTCTACATTGCTTAAGGTGCATGTTCGAGCAGTGTGTCTTGATTGGTGCGCGAGTCAAAACTGATTTTGTTCCAGGTCGGATCACCATGGCAGGTGGCTCACGGCTGAGGAGACCTGCTTGGCCCAGGGCTTTCCAACGAGGACAGATCTGTCGGGCAATGTGCCCATGTGTAGCTTTGCTTGTAGCGACAACAGCTCACTTGAGCGAAGCAGGGCGGCGCAGACCGGACAAGCCGGCAATGCAATGCATGCCATGGTCTGCGGCATCGCTATTTTGTTTTGCGTTGCAGAAGTGCAGCCACAACAGACGACGGTTGCACGCCATCGCTTGGGTAGTCTTGTGCGGCGCTTGGGCGCTGAGTGGGGGTCACCGTGATACATGGCAGCATGGCGCAGCATGCCTATTGAATGGGCCTATTGACTGTGCTGCCTGCAAATGCAGAGCAGCGATCTGAAGAGTGCCCTTTGCAAGTGGCTTGCACGAGAGTTTCGAGCTGACAGCTTTCCCTGCAAAAAAACAACTGGCATTCGAGGAAAGTTCGGAGCATTTCTGCAAGCGAATATGCAAGCAAACATGCACATGGCTGTAGAGCGCAGTTTTTCAGTGGCTTGAGAGCTTTGAGAGCTCACGTGTGCAGTGATCCTGTTGTGCGTGCATGTCGGGCCATGCACAGAGTCTCAGCTTGAATGATCCGCTATGCCATGCCTGCGAGATCTCAGACATGTCAAACTGTGCATGAAACCCAACAACAATGTGACCAGGTGCTCTGGACTTAGGGCTTTTGAAATTGAGTCAGCATCGTCATCCGAGGCCAGTGGGCGGCATGGAAGCTGCCCAAGCTCTTTTATGGGGGCAGCGATCGCTGAGTGAGCGCTTCGGCGCTTTGCAGGGTCGCGAGCTACAAGAGAGGGTTTTCCAGACGTACCAGGCGTGCCCTTGTGCATTGTCAAGACTTCGAATGATTCGCGGTTGGGCTAGCAGCATTCCGAGTGATGATTGGGCTTCAGGTTCCAGAATGCAACGAGGGGCTGGTGTCCGTTCCGTGGTTCAAGAATGGCAGCCGCAACATCGTCCGGCACAGCATCAACAGCCGTAAACAGGCGTCCGTCAAGGCCTTGTACATGAAGGGCATTCTGACCCACGGAATCATGACGGGCTGCAGAGGGGAGGCGTGGCTCGTGGCGAGCCTTGCTTTAGATATGAGGCCTTGCGTTTGGCAGTGGATGGAGGACGACTTTGAAAGCTGGGAATCATTCTAAGGCCAAGCAATGTCTCGCAGCCCTACCAAGCCATCACTTTTGGTACGCTGCTAAGCCCTCAGTTTGCCCGCGGGCCCTCAGCTGTGTTGCGCGCACCCTGCCGCCATGTGTGGGTTGCATGAGATACGTTGTCCTTGTGACGAGGAGTGAAGCCTTCTACGACGCCGTCGACCAAGCTCCAAACAATGCACAGGTGCTCGCCACCCTGAAATTCGGGCTGCAAGCCCGCGTGCTGTACGCAGACACGCCGGCAGACGTGCTCACGCATGATACTGAGTGTCCGCGTGCTGCGTCATGCGTCATGCGTAGACAGACAATTGTCGAGTGTGTATGTACGTGTGTGCAGACAGAGCTGATCAAGGTATTTGCGGGATGTCAACAATCGTTGGCATGGCGGTGCCAACATCTCCTTCCACGAGCTTGTCATGGGAGCCGATGACGTAGACCAGGCTAGGAGTGGGGGGACGGTGGGGGGGGGGTAGTGACGGGGTATAGTGGGTAAACGAGGGGAAGGGGCGGGTTAAAACAACGGCAATGTTCCTGGTATCCATGTACAATGCATCAGACTTAAGGTGTCCGCCCTCGGACACCTTAACAATTTGTGTGTGCAACGGCAACATATTCTCATGATGCTCGCTTGTGCTGGGGGCTGTTTGCTTAGAATCGGGGCAGGGGAGGGGAAGGAGGTGGCAGGAAGGGCCACATTTTGGACACGGCGTGTTTTCCATGCTTTACCGCCCTGAATCTTGATCGCAGTAGAGTAGACTGACATGAGGACGCTGTTTTCAAAAGGGTGCTTCCTCGGGCCGAGGAAGCACCCTTCCGCGGGACTATATAGTTATACTTCCTAGTCAGCCATTTCATACATATTGATGCACGCCATATTGGCAATGACATGCTGGCAGGCTTGGAGAAGCTATGCGGACAGGGCGTCCATAACCAGCAGGAATTCCAACTATCACGAGGAGATGATGTCCTGGCTCGCGTCCAGCGAGTTTAAGGACACTGTGGCATTGGAGATTAGAACGGTCTGCGTCAAGCTCGCTTAAGTTTCGCTTGCGCTGGCCCTGATCGTCCCGTGTAGTTACAACAGTTACACATGATGTTTCGCACATAATTTGGACAGACACTGCCGCAGGAAAAGTACTCTGCCCAGAGCTTCAAGACAGCGCGGGCTCTCCGCAACAAGCTCAAGTCGTTTGGCATCTTGAAAGACTGGGACGAATTCTTCGGCTCGGAGACGGACTTTCTGAATGAGAACCTAACCAAGCACGAACATGTGATGAGCAACATGAACAGTTTTGCCACACTACTGGATTCACGATTCAGCGGTCAGAGCAATTCTGACTTGGGACCCGTGTTGCTGGAAGCCTGTAAGTTTTGCGTCGGGGTTCCCAGCATGTTGCAACAAGCATATGTGCAATGATTTTGGAAGGGTTCAGCTGTAAGTCTACAGAAGGGCGATTGGGGTGACGCAGGTTCCATTGATGCAAGTCCAGCTCGGTGGCAAAAGCCGTCGTCACCCACCGTTCATCTTCGTGAAGGGCGCCGAGTCCCAGATGTTCCAAGAGTGCCAGGAGAGACTTTGCTGTCCGGTGGCTGGTGCATTGTTCATTCGGAAATTGAGCACAGCCGGTGCCGCTGCTCAAGCGGCTGGTAATCGGAAAAGAGCGTTGGTGCCAGACCTTTCCCCTGCAGTGCAGAAGCGTGCAAAGGCCAAAGCCAAAGGCCAACCGAAGTCGAAGGGCAAGGCTGCCAAGCAAGTTTTGGCGCCCGGGGAGTCAGCGCAAACTTTGGAGGCCGACGTGGAGTTCGCGCCGCTGGCCAACGCGAGTGAAGCAGAGGCACCGGGCCATCGCCAGCGGCTTTGGCTGGACGACCTCATCGCTGCTTTGAACCGCTGCAGCGGCGCTCCCTTCCAGGCTGCATACCAGAAGTTGATGCAGACCCCTGGCTCCAGCCACCTCATGGGCAACCTGATCTCCTATGCCCTGGAGTTTTGCTTTGTAGGGAAAGTCGTCGTTGGAAAGAAATGCATGAAGGATTGGAGCTCGCTCCGACCAGCATTGCAAGACATCCTGCATGCGGCCTTGCGGAAAGCCAATGCTGAGCTACCTGCAGGTGACTCCATGGAAGAAGTGCTGGCCAAGCTGGTGGACGAGCTGGCTCGCAGTGGCAAAGCGCCTCCGACGGCGGAAGCTGCAACAACCGAAACACCACTCGCAAGGAATAAGACCATCATCGCAGACAAGCAGAAGACGGCAGCGTGCAAGAAGTTCCTTACGCAGAACAACGACAAGAATTTCTTGAAGCATCCAGCCCTCGTCTCGACTATGAAGCATGTTCGCGAGGTTCACTGCCAATGCCCACAACCGGGCCAGTGGGATGCCCCAGCAGATGGCTTTTGTGATTTGCACGATCGCAAGATGCACAACACCTTGAGCAACTTGGTTTGGAGCGTGGCAAAGACGCTGGAGAGCGAAGACTTGATCCCGGCGGCAGTGTCCGATGTGGGCAATGCGGCACTCGCCCTGACCGTCTTTGTGGATGACGCGCAGAGAAAGGCCACCAACCAGGACTGAGAGTCCGTAGAGCAGAGTCTTTTGTTGCCAGAGTTCTGGTTGGATACGACCCCGTGGCGCTTGCAGTGGCGGGGTTTAGGAGTAGGGGGACGGGGGGGGGGGGTAGTGACGGGGTATAGTGGGTAAACGAGGGGAAGGGGCGGGTTAAAACAACGGCAATGTTCCTGGTATCCATGTACAATGCATCAGACTTAAGGTGTCCGCCCTCGGACACCTTAACAATTTGTGTGTGCAACGGCAACATATGCTCATGATGCTCGCTTGTGCTGGGGGCTGTTTGCTTAGAATCGGGGCAGGGGAGGGGAAGGAGGTGGCATGAAGGGCCACATTTTGGACACTGCGTGTTTTCCATGCTTTACCGCCCTAAATCCTGATCGCAGTAGAGTAGACTGACATGAGGACGAGGCACCCGCCCTGTATGACATGCTGGGAAAGGACGCCAAATTTCTGTTGGTATCGATGGAAGCCACTGAAGCCGCCACCAGCGACGAAAGCGATCAACCCTTGTTGCAGAGTTCTACGGACAAGCAGACAATAGCGTCAGGCTCGACGAAGCCAGCCGCCATGGCGGTTGTGGCTGAGAAGGAGCCTGAGGCTGTTGAGATGCAGAAGGTTGCGGAGGCTTCGGATGCTCCTCGCACGAATGTTGCCGCTGCCTCTTCCACTCCAGAGACTGCGGTGGAGGAAGCGAAGATTGTCCAGTCCGAGGAGGCCGTGGCTGCGGTGAAGGAAGCGAAGACCGTCCAGTCCGATGAGGTCGCGGAGGCGAAGCACCCCCAGGAGCCTGCCGATTCCGCGGAAGCGAAGAAGCCGAAGACTGCGAAGAAGCCCGAGATGTGTCTCAATGAGAAGGCCGTGCAGATGTGCATCCTCAGTCGACCCAGATATTTGTTCAAGTGCATCCACATGCTGATCCAGATGCCGGCGTCGCATAAAGAGGCTGCTGTGAGAAAATTTGCGAAGATGGACGACCTCTCAATGAAATGCGCGCAATCATTGCTCCGCGTGCTCGACTTCCTCTGCGACGAGGCTTCGGATGACTACATCCTGGAGCTCGAGTCCTGCTTGAACCGCCGTGTGACAGAATGCCTCCATGACTTTGAGCAGGCGACGCATTGCTGGTCAACATCATGGGCCAAAGTGTTGTCCGTAACGGTGTCCCGCTTGCAGAATATCACAAGAAGCTTTGCCCCCCTCCCCTGAACCCCCCCCCCCCATTAAATAAAAGTGGCTGGGATGGGTGCATAACATAACTAATCCCTGATAGTGGCTAATAGGGACTGATAGCGGCTATTAGTCCTTATTAGTGATTATTTTGGAAGGGTTGCGAGAAAGGACCACCGGACGAAAATTAGAAGGAAACAATGCTTATTAGTAGTTATTTTTACACAGCTTTCGCCCGGAAATAAGAAGAGAATAGTCGCGAAATAATGAGGGAATAAGCATCAAATCATGATGGAATTCCGAAGGAGATGTTCAGAAGTTTCCATGCCGGCAGCTGTGATTTATTGAGGCCCAGGATCCAGCGATTCATACCTCAAGCCTTGGATGGTTTGCCGAATGTCAGTCATATCTGTGTTCATATGGGGATATCCTTGCGCCCTAAAAGTTAACCCTCGCCTGGCGGAGTTCGAGTGTGAGAGCGTAAAAGTGAACCGTGCTTACGTAGACGTAGACGTTGATCGAATGTTTCTCGGGCCATTGTGGGCCATGGCTGGAGTACAACTGACAAGTATACTTCTTCCGGGCACGCCTGCGGTCCCGGTCGTGGTGGCGGAGGGCCATGCAGATTTGCAATCACAGTGGTCTGTGCCGGACCTCATGCTGAACCTTTTTACCACCCAAAAAGTCACGACAGCGATGTCACGTTTCCGGGAGGTCGAAAAGGTTGCGCAGGTTTCTGACATGCATCGAGAGATTTATCCAGGGCAACCAGTGCCCACATTGCTCAAGACCAAGCATGAGGCTGAAGCTTCGGGTGCAAAAAAACAGCCGTTCTACCTCAAGGGACGCACGGTGCCAACGAGCCTGGCTGTTTCTTGGATGGGCTGGGCGATCTCGCACTACAAACGGCAAGGTCCAGAAGTCGAACGTGCGCGCAACTTTTGCAGGCAACTGATCGGTCACATTCTTGAACACTCTGGTGCAGTACCCATGCGCGTTCAGGCATTGGGCGCCGCATTTTTGGTTGAGGTCGAAGCGCGACACCCCGGCGGCCACTTTCCGCCCGACATTCTCTGGCGAAGAATTTTCCAGTCGAGGCTTAGGCCGGCGTGGCAGATGCTGCGACGTGAAGGGATCGTCTTTTCGGACCTTCAGAGGCCTACGCTGGCTGATGTTGTGTTTTTTGGACTATGCTCGCCGAGCGGGGCGCATGAAGCGCATGCTGGTGAGCTTGCGCTAGTGCGGCCTTTGTCGCTGAGCCTGCTGCGCCAGCTGGCAACTTGGGTAGACGGCAAGATGTCAGAGCTATCTCTTGAGCAGCTCAGCTACCACTTGGGCATGGAGAAGAACCAAGCTAGGCAGCAGGTGGCACTGAGGGCGGCAGTCACCGTTGCTGCCATGCACTACCTGCAGGAGAATGAGCCTTGGTAGCGCTCCCATCCTAGATGTTGTTGCTGTAGCCGAGGCATCATTGAAACAACGCAGAAAAACTGTCCCTTGGCTTGAGAGTGTTGCTCGCCGCACGTCTCAGGAAGACCACGGCAGCACAATTCGGTCTATTCTGGACAAGCACCAGCTGTCGCATGTGACGCCATCTTCGTTTGCTTGGAAGCTTTGCGTACCTGGCTCAGTTCAAGATGTTCAAGCAAGTTAATGGAAAGATTCTGTTTCGGCATGAAATGAAGGTGACCTACTGGTCCAGATGTCGGGCCGAACTACAGGACCTCAAAGTGTTTCACGCAGGGTGCCCAGCGTCCGACTCGAGGTGTAGTCAGTGGGACGCGTGTGCGTGTGTGTATGTGTGTTGCGTTGCATGTGCTGCCAAGATGTACATGGACGGCAGCAGCGTGGCTAAGAAGCCGACAGAACTGGCTTACGTCAGGTGCCCGAATTTTGCTGTGGATGATACGGACTACACATCGAATGGCCCGCCTGCTCTCTCAGGTCTGGTGTCCAGAAATCAAACGTGGGTGTTACGCGCCTCCCATTGCCGTGCCCTGAGGCAGCAAAGGTTAGACGGTTTGTGCTGCTGTTGGATGGCTGTGCCTGATTGCAGTTCATGTTCGTGTGAGCCTGCCGTTCTCAATGAGCTGGGAAGCATGGAGTTTAGATGACAAGACTCATTCATGTCAAAATGCAACTACCCGGCGTGGCATCTGTCATGAGATGGCGTGCGGAGTGCTTATGCACATTAGTGAGAACTATCGGCCTGCTGGCACTCAGAGTGATCAGCCATGCCGGTCGTCCCCGACGTGGAGAAGCTGACGTGTGCGGAGGCTGAGACGGAAGAGGGGCTTCCGTGGACGCAGAACAGTTCTGCAAGTTCTATATCGCATCTAGCACCTAGGCAAGCGATCTTGACCTGCCATCCCCATGTCTATTGCTTCATCATCTTAGAACCATTCCCGAGAGCGGTGCATCCCCCAAACATCAATCCGGTTCAAGGACCTGCCCAGAGATACCTCGATGCTTGCCAGAGCAGCGAGAGGACTTTCGATTGCATGGTCTGTAGCCCTCGAAGAAGTTTCAGCTGCGAGAATACAGGACAGCAGATTTCAAATTTTAGGGTCGTGTTTTTGTGGCATCAGTTCCAGGTTTTTGTTTAATTACATAATTTATGGTTTACAGTCCTGTTCTAGCTAGTGCTGACCGTAGATCTGAGATGCAAGCCTGAAGCAGGAGTCCTTTTTGGTCAAAGGCCACAGAAGCTCGTCCAGCTGCACAGGCGCTTTCACGGCTGAGCTATCTTTGGCAGCGCTGTCCAATATTATCAACAGTTCCTATGCACTCACGCTGCCTGTCCACTTTCGGCCAGTGTCCTGCCACGAAGCTGGGCAACATAACTATGGGAGGGAGAGAGGGAGGGGAAGCTTCTTTGACACCCATCTGCGTCCTTAACCTGCATCCCGTACATAACCTTGCTGTGCTTCGGGCCTGAGGAGACTGATGACAGCTGTCGACAGCTGATCGTTGACCACTTCGCATGGGTGCGCAGGGCAACTGGTGCCGCCTGCCGAAGCCCCTGCATATTTGGTGACTTGGAAGACTGTGTTGCCAGGGACACGTACAGTGCCGATGACTCATTTCTCGAGAAACTGAGAAAGGTTGACGCAGCCAGATTTTTCAAGAAGCAGTACTGCTACACGCACAATGCCTTCTGCGACCTGCTCGGGCCCTCTGCCCAGGCAGATCTCGAGGTAGCTGGCCTGCCGTGCTGGGACATGAGTGTGTCAGGCAAGAGACTGCAGGAGAACGGAAGGACCGCAGGAGTGTTTCTCTGCCACGCGAAGCGGCAAGTGGAGCAGCAGACGCCGTTGATTCTGATAGAGAACACAAAGGCGGGACGGATCCCACGTCTGTCTTGTCTTAGGGCTCTTGCTGCAAACAAACCAACTGAGTAACTGCTGAAAACCACCTGCTGCGGCGCACTTTCCCTGGCAGTACCTCCGCGTGCAGATGTTGCGGGCCATGTACGGGGAACACTACAACCTGCACATCCTGCACTGCAAAGCAGACCATGTGGGTCACTCCGGAACCACTCGTGACAGGATGTATGTCATATTGGCACACAAAAGGCGCACCGTCATGCTGACTTGTCCGAAAACCCTGTACGCAAACATAGCAGCTGTGATCTCGCAACATGTTTCTACACGTCCAAAAGACTACTTCATAGCCAGCCCACTCGATGTCTGCCTGGAAGCAAACATGCTTTCTCGGAAGCGCAAGCGATCGCCGTGCGAGGCCACCTGGTGTATTGAATTGTTGAGCTTGCTCTTCTTGCTTGTCTAGTCGTAAATAAATTTCAGCCTTAAGCGGGGTGCGAACTTTCGATACCAAGGCTTCAAAAGCGACGGAGGTGTCCTGGGCCCTGACGGCAAGGGAGGCAGAAGTGGCTGCTGCCCTGGATAAGAAGTATCGTAAGCGCTATGGCCGGGAACCTGCCAAGGACCCGAATCTGATCTATCATCTGGGAGACAGCGCTAGGTACTGTAACTGGAGCGGATGCTCGGGACGCTTGCCCACCCTCCGAAAATCTTCGGGCATCATGTGGTCCCCGTGTTTGGGGAGAGCTATGACAAGTCGTGAAAAGCTGGCCTCCCTGGGCTTCCCCGTGACGCCAGAAACAGCAGCCGCCATGCAGGTTCCGGAAATCCCGGTCTTGGATGTAGCCCGTGCCTCGCAAGTGGTCGGGAATTGCATGCATTGGACTGCCGTAGGCGTCGCTCAGTTAGTAGCTCTCTGCTGTTTTGCTCCGAAGAGACAGTGACAGTACAGACGACAGCAGATGTCTGGATTGAGGGTTCCGCTCGATCTTTCCTTCATCTCAAAACCTTGGACCCTGATTGCAAGTCGCACTTGAACCCAGGATGGTCAAAAGAATCAGTTGTTGCTTTGGTGCTTGCTGTGCCCTTCCGAATGTGGAGCACCTTATCATATTATTGTTCCTGCGGTGCTGCAGCCCTTTCGATTCACGCAGGCGAAGCTTATAAGTGCAGGCGTCCCTCCACCAGGGGAGCTCATGGCGCCCAGCGGTAGCAAGCACGTACCCCGTGCACCATCAATGATGTCGGTGCGTGGGCCAAAACGTGCGGCGGTGCCGGAGCCAGCCGAGTCTGTTGCTCCTTCCTCACGCATGCGTGCCAAGAGCTCTTCCACGTGACTCTTCTGATCTAGTCTGTCGCAATTGACAAGTACTTTGAAAACACAAAACAAACATGATGCGCGGAGGGGAAGAGCGGGGGGGGGGGGCGCGCGCGCGCGCGCGCGCGCGCACCTGCTGTTTTTTGACCAGTTGTGTGCAGCTCAGGGCAGGCATCAAGTGGCCCGGCGGCGCAGAGCCCGATTTGGAACCAGAAGACGAGGACGACCAGTTCAAGGCCGAACCCAAGAGGAAGCCAAAAGCTTCTTCTTCTGGAAAGAAAGGACTGGAACAGCCTTAACGTGTTTCACACGCACAATCATTCCGTTCATTTCGACCCCCAGATTCATAAACCCGTAGCCATCCATAGCCATGACTGTCATTGGCAGGAGCCAAGCGCCCCAAGGAGGATGAGGATGAGGATGAGAGTGACGACGAGGACGCTGGCAAGTCCAGAAAGCCCAAGAAGGCACCAGCCAAAAAGGCCAAGGCAACCCCGTCTGGCAAAGGCCCAGTTAGCAGCCAGGGTCGCAACATTGTCACTGATCATTACAAGCACCCCACGCTCAGCAAGATGCCAGCCCCGACCTCAGTGACTTGCTGGGCTCAGAGATTGTTGCTGCAACCCGTGGCTTGATCTCAATCTTGCTGCACTCGCGCACTAAGAACTGTCACTTTGCTGACTGGCTGGCTCACGTTGAGCCCATCATGTTGAACAAAAGCGTCTGCAAGAAATTGGACCGGGACTCCCACTTCCTGCTGTTAGCGTTTTGTGCCTCATCCCTGTTAACTATATTGACTTGGTGGTTGTGTTGCGTCATTGAATCATCATGAACACGCGGAGCTTGAGCAATTCAGGTTTTGGGTTTCAGCCCAGAGATGAGCCTTGCGAGTCGCTGGGCTTGATTCCTGTCCAGTCCGGAAAAGAGGTTGGGGGCATGGGATTCCAGCAAGCTGCTGCTAAGGAGGGTCAAATCTGAGATGCTGCGTGCCTGTTCCAACGAGTACAAACGCCGGGGCTCACCGTTGGCACACACGGGCTGGAGACTGGGCTGCCAATAATGCAGGATGTGTTTTCAGAACATCTCCTGGACGTTAGTTTGCTGTGGTACCCGTTATTCAGCTGTCGCGTCACTCAGACTAAGGCGCCCGGCTGAAATCTGCAAATACATGGCGGCACGATTTGCGACGCTGGATGACAACGCGGATCCGGGCCCATTCGCTCACGAGCTGCCTCGGTGCTCTGCCGTTGGAGCGCCGGCAAAGCTTCCAAAGTTCGTGCTGGACTTCCACAGCCAGGAAGCCGAGGCCTGATTTTTTTGATCACAGACGCTAACCCCCCCCGTAACAAAGCTTGCAGATGATGACAGTGCAGAGAGGATTTCGTTTCATCTAATGTCCAATGATTGCAGGCTGAGTCTGGGGAGAGCGACGACGATGGCACTGGGACTCATGAGCATGTGGAGGACGAGGAGGAGCTGCCGGACGACGGCTACAGCATCGAGACAAGGAGGATGAAAGGCAAGGGCGTCCAGCACATGTTGGTGCACGAGGAACTCGGCAGACAGGTGTTTTTGGGTCCTCCAGACAAGGGTGGCCAGTGGGAGATCTATTCCGATGGCTCCGGCATGGACTACCTCTGGCAAGGCGAGGCTCTGAAAGACGTGCATGAGCCCGAGTTGTGCGTGAACATCTTCAACGAGATAGAGGATGCCGAGGCGTCGGCCAAGATTGGCCAGTCGCTCCCCGCGAGGGCCGTGAAGCCCACACTCGCCGGCGATCAGAATCCAGGAGTTTGGGTGCTGTGTTTCTATCAGCGCCGTAGAATGAAGCATGTAGAGCCTAGCTGCTTAGCTTGTCAGCCGCATGGTATCAAACATGGTGTCCACAGGAGGCTCTGCAGCGCCCGGTGCAAAGTCCAAGCCCAAAACGCCCAAGGGGCCACAGTCCACTGTGGCCGACGACGAGTTTGGGGGGTCTGACAGCGGGCCTGAGGCCTGTGCGAAGCATTGAAGCCTCATGTAGTCCGCTCGCTGCTAACTTTGATTGGGCAGGACGATGATGAGACGAGCGTGCCGCCGATGAAGCCCTTGGCACCCCTGGTTTGGACCCCTCATGGTGGAATTGGAAAGCAGTGGTTGTTGCATCCCAGCGAGCTCCGTGAGCTGGCTTTGCCTGGCCCGGACAAGCCGCCAGAAGGCTCTGCTCACTGGAGCATCTTTGAGGACATCGACGCCGAGACGGGTGCTGTTCTCTATATGCTCCAGGCCGCGGAGCCTCATTTGAAGATGCGAAGCTGCGATGTCCTGCTGGCAAGCCGCAAAAGCAAGCCCATCGTCGACAAGGACCGGAAGGAGGCGTGTCAAGTGGCAAAGGCAGAATATGAGGCGGAGCTGAAGCGACGAGCCGAGCTGGAGCAGAAGATTCAGCAGAAGAGGGCAGCCAAGGAAGCAGAAGCACGTCTGGCCCAAGAGCGAGAGGAGGAGGAGCGCATCAGGCAAAACCCAGCGGCTATGGCAGCAGCTCGTGCTGTGGCAGAGTCCATGTTGCAGGAGATGATCCAAAAGAAGATGCAGGAGGAAGCAGAATCAGTCAAGCAAGCCGACGAGGCGCGTGCGCTACGTGAGGCCAAGAAGAGAGAAGCGGAGGCAGCGGCACGCAAGCGTGCGGAAGCCGAGGAGCAAGCCAAGGAGAAGGAGGAGGCAAGCAAGCTAGCCGCGCCTGAAGCCGAGGAGCAAGCCAAGGAGAAGGAGGAGGCTGAGGAGGCAAGCAAGCGAGCCGCGGCGGAAGCCGAGAAGCAAGCCAAGGAGAAGGAGGAGGCAGCCAAGCGAGCCGCGGCGGAAATCGCCGATACCAAGAAGACCGTGGGCGATGGCAAGCCCAAGCGCAAGGAGGACGAAGATGGCAAGGTCAACGAGGGCAAGCGCGGAGCAGAGAACACCGGTGCAGGGAGTGCTAGCGACAAGCGCGGGAAGAAGACGGCGTTGTCTCCAGAATTGGCGCGGGATGCGTGTGATCTCACCAGTGATGACGAGAGCCATGTCAAGCAAAGCTGATTTGGCTGGGTCTCCATGGCATGACACCTCCAGCTACGTTTCGTGGTTTGTGTTACTGTAAAGGAGTCGCGGAGCAAGCTGAATGTCGTACTCTTTCTTTTCTTTAGTTCCTGTTTGCTTCCTTCGTGTTCTATTTCCTTATTTCTTATGCTTATTTCACCACCCTTCCTCCTTTTTTATTTCCTTAATACTTCATCCTTATTTCCCCTTTATTTCCTCCTTGCTTCACCTTTATTCCTCCTTATCCTTTCCCTTATTTCCTCCTTATTCCCCTTATTTGTTGCTTATTTCCTCCTTATTCCTCCTTATTTCCTCCTTATTTCCCTTATTTCCTCCTTATTCCTCCTTATTCCTCCTTATTTCCTCCTTATTTCCTCCTTATTTCCTCCTTATTTTCCTCATTTCCTCCTTATTTCCTCCTTATTTCCTCCTTATTTCCTCCTTATTTCCTCCTTATTTCCTCCTTATTTCCTCCTTATTTCCTCCTTATTTCCTCCTTATTTCCCCCTTATTTCCTTATCCCCTCCCCTCCCTCCCTCCCCTCCTCTCCCTCCCCGCCTCTCTCCCCGCCCCTCTCCCCTCTCCTCCCCTCCTCCCCTCCCCTCCCCTCCCCTCCCCTCCCCTCCCCCTCCCCCCCTCCCCTCCCCTCCCCCCTCCCCCCCCTCCCTCCCCTCCCCTCCCTCCCCTCCCCTCCCCTCCCCTCCCCTTCTCAACCCCACCACCACGACCACTTGATGAGTGCCCTGCTGTTTCATCATGAGCGTCAGCTGCGAATTCAAAGAAGCGAGCATGGAGCATCAGTTGCCAACAGGCAAAACCCTCCCACCCAACCCCCCCTTAGAAGCTCTTGTGGGGGGGTTGGATTTCTTGTTCTTGGGGCATTTATGGTTTTAAAGGATGAGCGTGTCTTACCTTGTAACAACTCATTGTGCCCTTGACCACGTGCGTGCACATAAACTTTCCTGGCCCGTCCTTGTCTGTTTCAGCTCCTCCTCTCACCTCCGCCCCTCCTTGTCCGTTATCCTCCTCAGTCAGAAAGACTCAGAAAAGTTTCTTGTGTATCTTTTCGACATGTTTCCTACGTCTGAGGTAGACTTAGCGTAGAGACAAAGCTGCGTTGGTGCTCAGCCGGAGTCTTTTGTAAGTTCTGGCACATGTGTTGCCGCCGAAGTGCAGCCTGGGACTAGCTGTAGTCGCTCTGGGTTAGGTGTTGGTTTTGCTGTGAGATGTTAAAGCTAAGCGAGAGAATGCTTCAACGCAGAGAATCGGCTGCCCTCTTTCTGCGGCACTTGTGCTTTCAGATCGCAACTGAAGCAGTGGCAAGGGCTGGCGCGAGGCACAGACCCTATTGTGTGTGTGTGTGTGTGCTCACGTTACGAAAAGTTTTCAGGGTTTCCCATTGCTCCTGAGCTGTGAAGCAACCTAGAACCAACGAGTGCCACAGCCCGCCTCTGACCACTGCAAGCAGCACCGAGTCTCCCGTTGCGTCGCAGCGGAGATGGAGAAATGAGCAGTTGTCCTGTGCCAGTGCTTTCAGCTTTAAATTAAAGTGATTCAAAGACTGACTGTGTCTCCGAGGTGATCAAAAAAGTGTTTGCGGAAGAGCTCAACGGCTCCAGCCCTTGGAGGCAAGGGGTTAAGGGCATCCTTGAATCATCGGTTTCTAGGGATGGCGGTGTGCCTTACATTGCGCGGCACAGGCCGCTCCTGACTTCAAAGGAGTGCAACCTCTTCTTCGCCGGGCCCTCATGACATCAGAACAGTGTGCCAGCAAAGACACAACCTTGATCTGCTTCAACCAGGTAACCGGTGACCAGTATCATCCAAACTTTCTTAGATTCTTGTGCCGTGAACCGCTTGATTTTAATGGTACAGCACAAGAAGAAGCAGAACAACGGAGGGAGAGAGAGAGAGAGAGAGAGAGAGAGGTAGAGAGATAGAGCGAGACACAGGAAGGGAGCGAGGGAGAGCAAAGAGAGACAGCGACAGAGAGAGAGAGAGAGAGAGAGAGAGAGTCAGTCAGAGAGAGAGAGGGAGAGAGGGAGAGGGAGAGGGAGAGAAAGAGTGAGAGAGCGCGGCAGAGAGTGGCACGGTGGCACGTCCTCCACAAGTCTCGGAAGCCTCCAAAATGAAACCTCCCAGGTGATCCTCAAGGTGGTGAACCACATACTGCTGATGATGACTGGGAAAGACTTGGCCAGCTTCGCGGTCCCGAAACGGGAGCTCTTGGTGCCGGGAAAGCAAGACCTCTCGACGGCCTGCGTCAAGCCAGTCGAGGAGCTGTTGATTGATTGCAGCAAATAATCGTTCTTGTTGTAACATGTGTCACAAAGACTTATGATCTTGTGAGACTGCAGGAGATGCGAATTCTGAAACTCGTGGGTGATGATGAAGGGGTACAGCACAAGGCTTTCAACTACGCTTGGGAGCGGCTGCACCTGAGAGGATTTTCAGAGTCCGAGGCATCGCATCCTGCTTGGAACGCCTTTAAGAAGGCGATGACGGCCAGCAACCTCACCATGCCGATCATGAAGCTTTCGTTGATTTGACCTTTGGTTTCGACTTGTGAAACACTCTCGGGGCGTGATTTTGGGGTTATCGTGCTTGTACAAGGACGGACTAAAACTAATTACCTAGCCTTAGCCGCACCCAGCCTTGCCTTCCAGATCCAGACAGGTAACTTCGATCACGGAGCCTGGAAAAGCGGAGACAAGCTAGAGGCAAAAAAGGATGCTTTTCAGGCATACTTGGAGGACCAGTTGCTCATCAGCGCGGCTTTAAGATTGACAAGACGACAGCGCGCAATAATTTAGCACTTAGAAGCCCTGTGTGTCTGTGCCATCTCCCACGGACCAGATCAAACCCCGTAACCCTGAGAGTATGCTTTTAAACCCTCTGTGATTCCCTGGAATTCTGGAGGATCAATGTGAAGACTATTACGAAGCTTTTGCGGAAAGGGTTGCCGCTGATCGGGGTGAAGCTTTCGACGAGCAGCTAGACGCTGCCGAGTGCATGGCTGAGTGGCTGAGCACTCGCGCCCTGCGGAATCGCGGGCTCTACGTGTCCTGCTGCGATCAATTCATTCGTTGGTTGGGGCCAGTCCCACGTTGACTCAGAGTGTAGGTTATGGGGCTTTAATTAGAGGGTCCGATTCAGGGTCAAGTTCCAGGACATGACATGACGTAGGTGTGACCTTCAGTCAGAGATCACTCGAGGAACCTTGACTGTTGAACCCTTAGATGCAGCTTACATCTCCGAAGCCGCGAACCCAGAACCCGAAAGTTTCAAAGAACCCGAAACCATCATCCCCCCGACCTGAAACTTTGCAAAGGTAAACCCTGAGTCTGCTGCGGCCCAGGTGAAACAGAAAGCTTGGTTCGGACTACATGCGGCATTGAGGGACCTGCTTTACGACTGGTCCATCCAGGAGGAGGCAATTCACGCGCTGCGTCGCCATCTGGCAACCTGGCCGCGCTCTGGGCTTACTTGGAGGGTCGGGGGACTTAGTAAGTAGGTAAGAAGTAGACTTACAAGTACCCTGACAGGGATTTTAATTGGGGTTGTGATACTTACAACTTTATAAAATAACTACTTGCTCAGTCCCCCGACCCTCCAAGTATAGGGTCCCGAATTCAAGGGTTTTTAAATTTTAGGGTTGTTAGCACAGCAACCAGAAAGGGGTGGGCTGCAGAAGAAGAGGAGGGCAACGCCTTCACCAGGACATGTCGGGTTTTACAATAGGCTCAATATCATGAAGACGAAGACTTCGAAGCAGAACGCATTGTTTAGACGCCGGTCTGGTTTAGAGTTTCGGGTCCGAAGGTGTTTGAATCAAGGTTTATTTCCTACAATTTGCAAAGAAAGACATCACGCAATCAAAAGAGGGTTCGGGGCTGCAGCTTGTTGCTTGTTTGCTTTGTCAGACAATCAGGAGAACAAGGGGGATCCAGCAGAGCAGCGGGAGCAGGTAGAGGAGACGGAGGACGAGGCTGAGGAAGGAGACAAGGAACCCCAGCCAGAACCAAAGAACAAGACGGAGCTGTACCAGATCTTTAACAAAGATGGGCCAACCAGCATGATCGCGGGCTTCATGTCAGATGCCTACCTACAGCAGGTGGCCCGCCTGATTGTTGTGATCTCCTCTCCGCTAGAGAATGCCTACTACAAAGCCTTGGAAGCAGCTGCCGAGGGGTGGCACGCTCAGGCGTCCTTTGCAGCATCACGCTCACTGGGGCAGTATGTTGACACTGTCCATGACATTCTTGCCACGCTGGGTGGGCAGAAACTGCATGATGCACTGCAGGTGACGAAGCCCTCCCGGCGACCTCGGCCTGAGGAGATGCCAGCATGGGCACTGAAGGAGCTGGAGCTGTTGTCGACGTGCAGCAGCTTCGCTTCCTCTCTGGCAAGCAACGTTTTCTGGTCCAACGCTCACTTCTGGATGTCGATGCCCGCGCTCTTATCAACAGTGCTCAGCAAAGACAGTGCAAGGCGGGCAGAGGCAATGCATCATGCAAAGCTCCTGGTGACTGCCGTCGTGGAGGCGGAGCGGCATGACTGCAGCGATGTTGCCTGGTCGGCCATGCTCGCTGACCTGGGCTGGCACAGACAACAGTTTGCGCGAGAGACAATGGCCCTTTTCCTGCAATCTGGTTTCAACTGCAGAGACACCTCCCTTCGGAAACTCGCCAAACGCCTTTACCTCGGGTCTTTCACTACAAAAGACTTGCTAGAAAGCTGTTTTGCGTTTCTGCATCGCAAAGCCGCCACGCACTCGACAAACTTCAAAATGAGCGACTCCTGCAAATGGCTTTACGCGATCGTTTCGCCATATGCCGAAGCCGGCGGCTGCCCCCAGGTTCTCCCCGAGAAGAGCGACTTCGATACCGTTCTGGGGCCCACTGGCCAGTGTGACCGGGAGTACGCGAACCAGAATATGTTCTCCATCAAGAAGACCGAGCTGCCGAACCCCGAAACCATGCATCGCCCGAAGCAGATGAAAGAAAGCAAGTGGAAGAACAGCGGACCGCTCGCGCAACAGAGGTCTTCCGCAGCGGCCGCATACCTCATGCGTGATCGTGAAAGCCGGTGGTCCCACATAGATCTTTGTTGGGTGGGCGACTTTGCTGTTATGCTGTAACATCGCTACTGCTGCAATGTTTTACAATCCTAGCAGCCTAGCGCAACAGGACGACCTAGGTCGTTCTGACCTTCACTACTACTGTGACAAAAACCCGATCGCTCTGGACACTCTAATCGTACGGGCACCAGATAGATCCCCCTCGTGCATTGTGAGTGTCTGAGCCCTCTGCAACTCAGGCGCGTTCTTCAAGCAGGGAGCTGTCTTCAAGCGCAGTGACGGTGGCAACGAAGAGTATGTCCTCAGCATGGGGTTTCGCAAGTGGGCTGCTGCGGGATTTCCGCTGGAGCGTGTCACGATCCAGAATCAGGCTAGGTGACTAGAAAGTTGATAGTGCTTTTGCTTGCGTTTGGGGCGAGGGTTCGTGTACCAACTTAGGCCAGGTAAGGGCGCAAGACTAAGACTAAAGCTTACGGGGTTGCATCCGAACTCGGGCTGCGGGTCTAAGTTCTGAGCGCTCTGCCCTACACGTATAAACCTTAAGCCCCTGACCCGAAAGCCTTAAGCAATGATACTCTAAATACGGAAGCTGGAGCCCCGAAACCATCGAAACTCAGTGTTCTTGCAGGGCTTCCTTGTGCTTCGACCCCCTCGCGGATCTTCGCAGGCCATCGTGTGGATGACCTGCTTTCAGTTGCGAGACGGTCCCTGGAAATTGATTCCAACAGAGCTTGCACTACGTGCATTCGCGCCGCCGGAGCTGCTGAGCAAAGGACTCTGCTCAGCATGGAGGATTGTCGATGAGGAGGGCATGCCGCTGCTGGAAGGTGGTCTGCGAGCGGGTGTGTTTTTGACAGTCCCGGACCTCAAGCAGCTGTGTGCTGCACTTGGCATTGACATGCCAACGAAAGGCAGCGGCAAAAAGGGTAGAGTCCTCAAGGCTGACATTGCTCACAAAATGTGTTCAGAATTGTTCCCGGACGACGACGCAGAGACTCGGAACAAGATGGTCGGTGCCATTTGCTTCAGGTCTGGAAAACATTTGACTGAGGATGAGCAGTCCGTGCTGGACTGCGTGGCACAGCTTGCAGAGGAGGACCGTGAATGCCCCGAGTTCAAGAAGCTTGCGCATCTGGCAAAGAATACGCTGCATGAGCGGATTCGCAAACGTGCTGTCAAAGAGTCGAAGGAATCCAGGTTTGTTCGTAGCGTGCAAGTTTTCCGATTTGATTAATTCCAAATATAGTAGACCCGATCATGAAGTAAAGTTTGGTGAGTTCTGGCGACCGAGGAGCAGGAGCAGCTACGTGGACCCGCAGATGCAGCGACACAGGCAGCTGAAGCAGATGCGGCAGCGGCAGCTGCCGTGGGTCGTCGTGATGGGGCGGCGCCAGCAGCAGGAGCTGCGGCAGCAGAACCTGCAGCTTCACGGCAGCGCTCAGGGGCAGCACGTGCGGAGCCACAAACACCGGCTTCCCTAATGCAGATGTTGCGCTCGGACAAGCTCAAAGCGGAATGTACGCTTCTGCGCTTGCCTGGTTCGTATGGCTACAAGGCGAACTACCCCAGACACTGAGCGATTGTTGGAACTCAATTGTATTTTCTTTCAATACTCTAAACCACTGACTGTCTGACTGCCCGTCAAACTTTTCCTCAGCTGAGCCCCAAATTAAAGCCACAATTTATTGCTGCCCCTATCAGACAAATCTGTTCTCTCAGCCCAAACCTTGACTGACTAAATGACCCGCCTTAATCCCTCTAAGCAAGTTCATAGTTCATAGCTGCATAGTTAAACTAAATTCAGGCGACGACATCCTGGAGCAACAAACCTTCCAAAGAAAGTGGAACACCCCCCGGAATCCCCACGAGCCCGACGCCCTTCACACCGTGCTGGAGTTCGTCTACACGAGGCACAATAGCAAGTACCCTGACGAGCCCCTGGAACGGCTGCTTGGCTGTTTCTGTGGGTTCAATCGGTGTCGTCGTATGAGGGGATTTAGGGCTTACTTCGGGGTTTAAGGGTTTGGGGGTTTAGGGCAAAGTTTAGGGCGTAGGATGGTTTAAAGTTTAGGGGTTTGGAGGGTTTAGTGGTTTCGGGTTTAGGGTTGTATCTATCTGTGTCTCCCGTTTTAGAGTTCTGCACAGGCCTACTTTGCAAGAATGTCGTGACTTCGTGGCCTTGATGTCTGCTGACAGCGCTGCTTGAGGGACCATGGCCGTCCCGTTCTGACTGGGTCTGCTCAGTCCTAGTGACCTAGTGCATTTCCGTCGGCCCAAGAATAAGTCCTGTGCCTGAAACTTGAGCACACTTCCGTTACGCCCCTGCAACACAAATATTTACAAAAGTACTGTCTAGGCTCAGGCTTCTGAGGGTCGTGACGTTCGACCACTTTGTCCGAATCCTATGTGTCCGCGTGATGGAAAACATTCTCTCAGTGTCGCTCCAGTTCGATGCAAAGCAAAGCCCATATCCAAACCACGAAACCCTAGACCCCGCAATGTCTTTTCGCACCCTGCTTCGGCAGTTGAACAGAAACCCGTCCTAATTAAAACTAGTAAACCAGGTTGTTACTAAGGCTCGCTGCTGCTGCTACTAGCGGTGCTGCTGCCAGCTGCCCCTGCTGCTGCCTCTACTGCTACTAAACTCTTACACATTCTTACTTCCTGGACTCCTTAAGGAACCAGCGTCCCTTGCTTATTCTCCCACTTTGAAACACGTTCTTCAGATCTCAAACCAATCACATGAGGGGCAGTTTCGTTACACTCTTCAGCTTGCGAGTTTGGGTCAGTTCTCAAGCTGTGTGGTTTTGTGTCACAAGTCCTAGTGTGAAGCGGGTTTGGGCTTGTTGGAGTCAACACACGGATTGGAAAATAAGACCAAAATAAGAAGGAAATAAGAACCAAATAAACATGAAACAAGCTCAATCGAGCAGTAAGCATGATCCAAAAAATAGAAACTAATAAGGACTAATTGGGTTTACTTTTTTGGGGGGGGGGGTTCATGGGGGGAGGGGTTTGGCATCTGTGAGAATAAGGCCGACGCGGACTACGATGCTGAATCCATGATGAAGGTGCTCCCTGCTATCAAAGCTGTGCTCAAGGCCACCGTGCCCTTGCCTGATAGGGGAGCAGACGGCAAAGAAGGTCAGGAAGCGGCTTCTAGCAACGTTGACCCCGCGACTGGTGGTGCAACCGCAACCGACCAACCGCCCAGCTTGCAGAGCATCTACGACATCGATGCTGTGGGGTCCAGCGGGACAACCGTCCTGGATATCATGTCCATCCAATCGCAGGTGGAAGCCCATCTGATGCTTTGGGCAGGGTGTCTGCCCCAGCTCAAACATGGGGTTTTGCAGAAGTGCGCAAGCTGTTGTTACTGCATGTCGTTGCAGTGAACCTGTGATATTTGATGGCGGAGGCAGAAGTCCTCTGCGGAGCTGCTGCGCATCATGGTCGCGGATCAGAAGAGCAACGTCATGATCAAGATGCAGAACCTGGAGCCCACACTGGGTGGGGCGAAAATCTTCGCCTTCGGACGTGTGAGCACGGAGCGAAGTGTGAAGTCCGTGAAGGCATCGAGGACCGAGTGGAGTTTGTTTCAATGTCATGCTTGTGCGAGTCCAGTCCCCCGCCGCACAAACCAAGGTCGCATCGGCGACTTTCGGAACGCTAGACATCGACTTTTGGATGAGCGGAGACGGATATAACCGAGCCACATCTTTGTGCCCGTGCGCGGTGTGGCTTGTCAAACCGGGCTACGACTTGAAACGAGCGATGTTTGATTGCATCTACGATGAAGATGTCATCGAGTTTCCGGACTCGCCGGAAGCCCAGACTTTAGACCTTACTCACGTAGCTCTGGTTTTACGTGCTTGAGTTCTAAGTTGCCGAGTGACAATCAAGGCATGGACGGACCCAACAGGTTCACATGCGCTATCATTACATTGAGCTGCGCACGCAGGCAGGTACGGTCACGCATGTGAGTGTCGTGATTCATTTATCTGCGGTGGTGGGGGTGGGCTGACAGGGCTGACAGTGCTGACGTGTCCCGCCAGGCGATTGAGACGCTAGTGCAGAAGGGCACGGACCCAGACACCTCGCTTCTTTGCACACGTGCCTGGATGGCTCATGAGAAGGATCCCAAGCACAAAATCGGGGGTGGCTCGAACCCCCCGTGGAAGAAGGTGGCTTCTCCGGATGAGCCGATGAAAGCAGAGCCATCAGCTGATGAAAAGCTGTTGATGGACATCAATGCTCCACGCCATTGTGCCCATTTGCTGAAGTGAGCCGGTGAAAGCCGTGATTTTGTGCTCACAGATGCAGTGTTTTCCAGAGCAAACCGGTTTGCAGGCTTGTCTTTGGCTTTCTGTTGAACGTTGCTGTTTGGGATGAAGGATGAAAGCTTCAATGAGATTTACCGAAGTTGCTCAAGTCGCACTCGCGCCTCCTTTTGCAGCCTTTTCGTTCGCTGGTTGTCGGAAAGAGCCCTTCAATGAAGGGTTCCACTGTTCCACGGAGCCAGACTGGTTCACCAACCGGCGGACCAAGCAACGAAGCGAAATCTTAGCCAGATGCGGAAAAAGACTGAAATTGGACAGCGACATAACCTCGAGCATGAAGATTACTGGAGTGATTCTCAATTCTCTGTCAGACTGTCAGATGTGCGCAACAATTCGCAATGGTGTGGCAGGTCTTCGTTGCGACCGACGACCGGCTCTTTCCAATCTTGCGGGCATAGACTGGGCATAGATCCCAGCCATGCGCGAATGAAAAAAAGTGAGTGAAGATACGTAGTTGGAGTCCAAATCCCACCGGCGAGTGATGTTCTCTTGGACTTTGTACTCCTAGGTTTGCGCAGTGATGCTACCACTGTCCAGGTGATCGGTAGAGCAGTTGAGTTTAGTGCAGTTGGTGAGGCCGCATTCATGCGGCGGCGTCCGGGATAACCCAGGGCATGCGTGAAGAGATCCCAGCCGAACCCCATCCACAGCCCTGCTCTCTAAGCTTTTCCACCAGTGGACCTTTGAAGGTTTAGGATGCTGCAGATAGTGGCTGAGGCACTGAAAGTTTCGAGCCCTCAAGGTCAATAGCAAGGCCCAGAGTTTTAGGGGTTAAGGTTTAGGGTTTAAGGTTTAGGGTTTATAGGGTTTAAGGTTGCGGGTTTAGGGTTTAAGGTTGAGGGTTCAGGGCTTAATGCTTAAGGTTGAGGGTTTAGGGTTTTGGGGTTCATGTCATTGGGCCAAACGATCTGAAAATTTCAGTCCCTAGAGCCTGACCTAGGAGGGAATACCTTACCCCTTTTCTTCAGGGAACCTAGGTTTTTCTCCATAACCGTAAAGCCAGGTACAACAAAAGGGGTTAGGGTATGAACCTCTAGGTAGAGCTATAAATCCTGAGCTTTCCGGTTTGTGCTTCCGTGAGCTGACGGATCTTTGTTCCTCGGCTGAGCATGGATGGAGCTGTGGTTCAGGGTTTACGGCTCAGGGCTTGTGGATGAGGGGTCTTAGGGGTTTAGTGTTTCACCCCTACACCCCAAACTCGAAGCCATAAGCCCCCATAAACCCTAAACCTTATCTCAGAGGGTCCATACACACTACCACTATGGAATTGAGTCCCTCGACACCATAGTAGGGCTGGTCTTTCGGTACCTAATTCCATAGTGGTGGTGTATATGGACTGTCTGGGTATACAGGTTCTACAGGCCTAAAGGCCTGCGGCCCGAACCGTGCTCCAGAGACACCCTCGTAGGCACAGTTTCTTTTTTTGGAGCCCCACCTAGACGAGATCCTAATCACAAAACTACTTATCCTAAAAAAGGAGTAGGGTATGAGCCTCTAGGCAGTGAGTTCGGGGCTTCAAGGGGAAGTTCTACCTTGAGACCTACCTGGAGGATCATGCGACGTGGTAAGTAAGGTCATATGTCCCTGCATAGTTGCCGTATCTATAGCCATAGTTACTAAGTCCCAAGATCCTTTAAATACCCCCAGACCCTTATAGAACCCTCATGATAAACCATATAGACACCCTTCAAAGGATCCCTTGGACGAAGCCCTGTTACTAGGTCCCATGATCCTTTAAGTAGACTTCGGCACGGTAAGCAACACCCTGCCTTCTCAGACCTGCAAACACCCTCAGAAGTGTTGATGCTGATGTTTCTTGGAGGTTCAGGGGTAGTTATCAGTGGGGTTATAGGAATGGCAAAGAAAAGTATAACCCAGATACGGTTTACAAGTGGGGTTATAAGTAAGGCAGCTATAAGTATAACGCATATTAGGGGACTTCTAACTCCACTTATCACCACCCATCAACCTCATGGGGGGGGGGGGAACCTCCGCTTAAACTTTCCCATTCGAGGCAAGAGGGACTCCGTGCGGATACAGACCAACAAGGCAGCGCATGGTGTTTGTGCTTCGGCTCTGCTTGAACATGGGAGTTTCCGAAAAACCAGGAGTTCCTGTTAATTATGCTGCCTCGATTCATGGAGTTATTGGTTTTGTGCGGGCCTCATTCCATAATTCGCATGGGCACGCCGAGTACTCTGAGAAGGAGCGGTTTGTGCGGAACAGATGATCAGGGATGAGTGATTTTGCTGCGTTGTTGCGAAACCCCAAACCCTAAACCCTGGCCCTAAACTCTATGTGGGGGGGGGGAGGGGGAGCTTGGGTCCACACGTTATCATTTTCGGCAGGCGCCGGGGGCCTCAGCATCAAAGGTCCCAGAAAGCATGAAGGTACGAGACGCGCCCCCGCTGGCAACATAGAGCCTGAAGAAGTAGAATAGGCTTTGCGGATGCATCATATTGTACTGGATTATTGATAAGGAATCCCCCCACAGAATGTAATTATTCAGGCGCCCATCTATAGTAGGCCTTGGTCCCTGCATATGGGTAGCTCCAAACGCGGTCCCCTTGTTGACTCTGACGACAGCACGGACCCTGATTCAGAGACGGTGCCCGGCACGATTCGTGCTACTTGGTATAGGGAAACAAGCCTCACTAACCAGTATAACCATTCCCTAGACTCCTTATTGTCACTGTTGTATAGTATATAATGTCTGCAATAACCCTAAAGCCCCTAAACCATAAGCCTGAACCCTATTCGAATCATGAAGGCCCCCATATGACAGGCAGCTGGATCAAGTCTCCCAATCGAAGCCACAATTCCGTAAAGACTTTGTCGTCGCGATGCTTCAGATAGTTAGCACTTCTGCAAACAGCTCATTGCTCTTACAGATATAGAAGGGACCCTGGGCCCGCGAAAATCCAACAACAACTCGCGACTGAAGGCTTGGAATCCGCATGAAGGCTTCCTGGTGGCGATGAAGTATCGCCATGTGCCGTATGGGGCCGGAGTGTGCCGCAGCTAGAAGCATGGTTTAGGGTTTACTGTAGGAGCCAATTTTTTGTACCAATATTATTCCTCAGGGTTCCTTATTATAGCTGACTATGCTATACAGGAGCCCCAAAACCTATTCTAATTCCCTAAGGGTCCATGTACTCATATTGTAGATACATTGGCCTTAATGTAGTCCCTATATAGGTACTTTGAGACCCATGTATCTCTACATGGGTACATGAACCTTTAGGGATTATTAAACCCTAAACCCTAAAGCCCCTACATTACTTGGAAGGGCAGGGGACTTAGTAAGTAGGTTATAAGTAGGGCTGTAATTGGGGGTAACTCCATTTAGGGTACTTATAACTCTACTTATAAACTACTTACTAAGTCCCTAAACCCTAAACCCCATAGATCCCTTTAATTCAGGAACCCTATAGATCCCTTTAAGGAGCCCTTTAAGAGCCCTTACGAAGTCGCCTGCCCTTCCAAGTAGGGTTTTGGGGCCTCTGCCGTCCAGGGAGTCTCCCAACTCCAAGCAGACCCGAGTCTGCTTAGGGCACCCGAAAAGGCACAGAAGCAACGGTTTAGGGTTTAGGGTTTAGGGTATAAGGATATCCCATATACCCCCTCCTTATAAGATGAAGCCCAATAAGACAGGGATATCCCCCATAAGTGCTTCCCTATGGAATGCTTGTGCTTATGTTCTTTTGGGGTCCCCCAATTGCTCTCCCGGCCGGGAACACTTCGGATCCCAAACCCCAGTACCTACACCCAAAGGCTCCATGTACCCATGGCCCATATAGTAGGTACTTAGGCCTCAAAGGTGTCCGTACATAGGTACTTTCAGTCCTGAGTTCCTACTATATGGGTACATGGAGCCTTTGGGACAGTAGCAGCCCAAAAGTTGTAAACTTGATAGCCTCAATCCTTAAGGGTCATGTATAGGGAATCCCAGCATTACTTGCTCCGGTTTCCAACTTTATGGGGTTTACTGTGACTGCTGGGTTTTTGGGACCCTCGTCTCTTAACCCCGAACCCTTACTTAAAGGATCATGGGACTTAGTAACTAGGGTTATAATTATGGTAGCTATACTTATACTTACAAGTACATATATCTCTTACTAGGTCCCATGATCCTCCAAGAAGGGTTTAGGGCTCAAGCTTCAGGAGCCCGGTTCCCAACGAACTGTTTAAGTCCTGCTTAGGGAGTTTTCTGCTTGTTTGGAAGGTTGGAAACCTTTGCCTGTTGTTGGTTCAGTAAGTGTAGGGTTCATGGTTTAAGGTTGGGTTTTTTAGGGTTTAAGGTTTAAGGTTTAGGTGTTTAGGGTTATTGTGGGTGTTGTCGGTTTAACTATGATAGGTGTGGAGGGCCACCATTTGGCAGCAAGGCCCGGTACACCCGGAACTGGAGCTGTAAGATCCTACTAGGAGGGTCTTAGTGAGTAAGGTTATGAGTACCGTACCGTAATTGGGGGAGTACTCTTAATGGGTGTACATGTTGTTGTAAGTTTTCAATGTAGCTCCCCCTTGTTTATGACATTTGATTACCCAACTTGCTAAGTCACATGATCCTTGAATTACCCAAAGCCCTACAGTAACCTACACAAACCTTTATCCTAGCAAAAGGCTGAACTACATCCCCAAGGCCAAAACCCCCGACCAACCTCAACGCACAAGCTTCCAGGGCCCCCGAGCCCTGAGCCGTAAACCTTAAACTAGTCTAAGCTTTTCCTTCGTCACCCTAAGCCCTAAAGTACTGCTTCGGCGCAGTGAAAGGCCCAACACACTTAATACAAAGGAACTACCCAGACCTTCCAAAATCCCTTAATTAAGGAATATACCTTAAATCATATTAGGGATCCTACTATTATTTAAGGTATACTCCTTAATTAAGGGATTTTGGAAGGTCTGGGTAGTCTACATGGTAGACGTTACCGGGCTCGGATCTGAGGTGGCCAGCGTTTTGGACCATGTGCAGCGACTACGTTTGGCCCAAGGACGCTGTGGCAGCGGAGTATACGTCTAGATAGGGGTCCAGCGTATTTAAGGTTCAAAATATTTGAACTTATATAACTATACATATATAGTCAGTACAGATGTAGAAATTCATAACTAGATAGTGATATATATATATATATATATATGTATATATATATATATATATATATATACACACACACACCTACCCGTCTATCTATCTAGCTAGCTGTCTAGCTCTCTTTCTCTCTGTCTGAACTGGTCCGGTCTTGGTCTTCTCTGGTCTGGGCTGGGTGGTCTGGGCTGGGCTGGGCCTAAACCCTAAACTCCGAAGATTTCTTTAAGGAAACCTCGTAGAATCCTTGTAGATGCCATTGAACCCTACAAAACATTATCAGACATCAATCCCCCAGACGACCCTAAACACTAAACCCCAAAGCTAAGGAGCTCACAACTTCACAACATCATCCAACACCCTCGGTGTTCTTGGAAATTGTCTTCTAGGTTTATACAAAACTCCAAGGTGTTTTTGTGCATGATGATTTCATTTATGATTTCTTGTAAGGGCGATTACATAAGCTGGTTCTAGATGGGAACCTTCAAGCGCGAGCCGAACTTTAAACCGCAAAAAAACAGAAAAAGAAAGCTGGACCCCCTACGATGGCCAAGCATCCCCGCCAAATCCGAGACCCTCAAGCCTAAACCATAAATCCGACCCGGCACCCTCACCCGTGCTCTACTTGAAGGTTCATGGGTAGTTATGAGTGGAACTATAAGTCCCCTCATATGGGGTATAAGTATAGTTGCCTTACTGGTATAACTACCCCTGGACCTCCAAGTAACCTAGCCCTGAACTCTATGGATAATCTAAGCTGTCAAACCCAACGGAAACCCTGGCCTAAACATGAACATTCCTAACCCCAAATCCTGCAACCCATGTGGAGCCCTTGCAATCCTTCAAGAATCCTTTAAGGAATCGTAGGGCCGACGGCTCCTTTAAACTAAACCCCTAAACCCTAATCCCTAAGCCCCTAAACCCTAAAACCCTAAACCCCTAAACCCTAAACCCTAACCTCTAACCCCTAAACCCTAAACCCTAAACCCCAAGACGGAGCTCCCAACCAAAGGGGGGTGAATTGGATATCCTCGAGTTCGCCAACGACCAGCCAAATCTCGCCCTTCGGCGCTGGGTTTTAGGGCTTCAGGGTTTTAGGGTTTAGGGTTTAGGGTTTTAGGCTTTAGGGTTTTAGGGTTTTTGGGTTTTAGGCTTTAGGGTGTCGGGCCTTGGGGTTTAGGTTTTACCTATAGTCTCCATTGTAGTACTTTTTTTTGGTTAACCAAAATCTCTACTATAGGGTCCTACCCATAACACTGGCTAACCAAAAAAGGAACTACAATGGAGACTCTAGGTACATTATTATAGTACCCTTATAGATCCCCTTATACTAGCCCTTATAGACCCCTTTAAAGGAACCCTAAAAAAAGGCCCAGGGTTCTGTTGCACGCTGTCTTGGTTTTTGTGGGTCGGTCCATTGGTTTGTGTAGCTCTCTATCTTTACATTAACCTGTTCGTGTGTCTATCCATCTATGTACCTATCTGTCAGCTCTCTACCTATTGTGTGTGTGTCTCTGCTGCTACAACTTGTCAATTGTCTAAGAAGAGGGATTGCCAGCAGCACGTGGATGTATTTTGTTGCAGGCCGGGCCCAGGGCTCAACAGTAAAGCCCATTGGGTTCTTGAAGGTTTGAGGTTTGAGATCTCAGAAAGCATGAGAGGGTCGATATTTTTTTTTGTCGCAGCTTGTTCATCAAGTTTTGAGGTCTCTGCGTGACCAGTTTTGAGGGTGTCCGTAGATGATCGGTTTTATCAAATCAGAGTGGCAAGGTCCGGTTAGAAGACTGTAGGCAGTAGGGGTCTTGATAATTACCTATACTCCTTGGTGGGTCCGTATTATACTAATAGTAATGCAGTATAAGCCAGCCCGGCCCCAAACCCTATTCTTCTAATTTCGGCTTTCGGTCCTTAGATTAGGTACCTTGCATTGAAACTGGGGAAGTCTGCGCACTGAAACCGAGATGACCTTCCACACGCTCGGAGACTGCGCAGTGAGCTCGCCTAAACTGCAGCAGTGCACTCCGCCATACTATGCCTTGCAGCTTGGATCGTTTAGGGTTTAGGGGTTAAGGGTTTAAGGGTTTGGGGGTTTAGGGGTTGGGGGCTTAGGGTTTGGGTTTCATTTTTTCTGGAGTTGCGTGGGGTTTATATGCCGTGCAGATCGTGACGGCGTCAGGAAGGGCTTTTGCTTTAGGAGTTTAAGGGGTGTCTTAGGGTTTGTTGAAAGATGTCAGAGGGGTTGTTTTCATGAGCTCATGGGGTTGTATGTGCCCTGCGAATCGGGGTTGCATGTGGTTCCTGTCAGGATTCCTTCAAGCTAAGGAGACCTTCATAAAATTAAATGGGGTTTGGGGCTTGGGGTTTGGAATGAAACCAGGTCGCGTGGACTTCTACGTTTCTCGGCAGACCATCAAGGTTCCTTGTTAATGGAGGAACCTGATTAAGAAACCTTGGGCCTTTATTAGGGCTCCTTATATGAATCCCACTATTTTGGATTTACAGGACAAGCGTTTCTTAATCAGATTCCTTTTGGTGAAACAAGTGCCAGGTAGGATCACTACAGGGTTTCTACTCCGTTTGTGACGAGGTCTTTTTGGGGACAGTAGTAGATGCAGCTGCATGTGACAGCACCTTAGTGACAAGAGTAACTTGTACTGTTCCATGAATCCTAAACCGGGTCACATTACCCAGAGGGTCCATATACACTACTATTATGGAATTAGGCCCTAAAAGACCATGCCCATTATGGTTTTGGGGACCTCATTCCATAATCGTAGTGTATATGGACCCTCTGGGTTAACCTTGGATCAAGTATTGAGCGAGTGAGCATCGGAGCATATCGGGAGTTTCCGAAAATAGGGGACCCTAGTATAGTACCTTAAATAGTAGGATCCTTATTATAAGGACCCCAAAATATGCACCCCTTGTTTTCGGAAACTCCCATATCGGGAGTGCTCATGCGCAAGCTTTGCGACAAACTCAGAGCCATGATTGGGAGCTGGAGCACATGCCCGCGTCAGGCCCCTGCATACTATAGGGGCTTAAGTAATTGTCAATACTAGTTAGTTTGGGGGCTCCTTATTACCTGGACCACAAAAGTAATTATGTAAAATAATGGCCTTTTATAGGCCTTGGGCCATTATTTTACCTACTTTGGGGGGCTCCTTATTATGAATATAGCATGCTTGAAGTGTCATTCAGCGGGAAAACACCCGACTAAGCAGAGCTTCAGAGCAGAAAACGTTTAAGCACGTTCCCAAGGAGCGTACTTGGCAGGAACTGCATTTCCGGTATGCACTGCTGTCCTGCATTCTACGGCCTACGCCATTTCTGGATGTCAGCATCGACAGGCCAGGTTCAAGGTCGGGTCGACAGATATCCACCACTTCATCATACTCCGTCCCCTAGGGCTCCAAGTATGCAAATAGTGGCTACTTTGGGGTCTAAAGTCTACAAATAGTGCCTGCTTTGGGCTATTTGGGGGTCGCATCATGCTCTCCCCTCACGATCCAGACAAAGGCTATGTGATTGCGGCAGTGGGATTTGGCTATGGCATTACGCGATCCTTGCTCTCTGCAGTAGTCACAACAAACGAGCAAGCAACTCTGATAGACGAGGGTACTCAAGGTAGAATACTACGGTGAGGTACCAAAGCCAATGCAATGTACAGTCGCTGGGGCCGACAGTTGGAGCATCTAGCATTAGATACTGTAGAGTCCCCATAACACAGATGCCTGAAAAGGTCCCGAGATTGTTCCTTAGGGTTCCTTGCTACTTTGTACTAGAATTAGAATGAGAACATACCCGCGCAAATCCTGTGTAGGCATCCGTAGCAGCATCAGTGGCCCAGCAGTTGGCATTTGGCCGTCAAGCAGGAGCTTCAATTAAGAACTTCGAACGACACGCCCACCAGAATATAGGTTCCCTGATACATACCCTTTTAGCACTAACTACAGAGTCCCCATTCTAGAAGCCTCTCCGGGAAGCCTTTACAAGGCACCGTCTTTTTCAGGGCCAAGGGTTGAGAAACCCTAAACCCTAAACTACCCCTAAACCCCTAAACCTTGAGATAGCTCCCCTTTGCTTCGCCATGCGCGGCCGAAGAGGAGGTCGAAGCCGCAGCCGCGACAGACTCAGCGACTTGGGCCGCGACAAAGAGTACTTCTCTTACCCAGATTAGGGTTTAGGGTTTGGGGCTTAGGGTTTACGGTTTAGGGTTTAAGGTTTAGGGTTTAGGGTTTGCCAAATGCTGAACCTTCCCTTAGCCCGAAAGCCTAGAACCTATAGTTGAACCCCAAGCCCTTTAACCCCAAGCCCGAAATCCTCAACCCTGAAGCTCTAAACGAAACCCTTACAGGAACCCTTAAACCTTAAACCTGAAGCTCTAAAGTCCCTAAAAGGAACCTTGATAGAACTCCTTAAATAAGGCGCCCATATTGACCCCTTTAAGAAGTACTCAGTACCCTTTGAGCCCTAAACCCTCAACCCCGACACCCCCAAACCCAGACGAATCCGTGCGAACTCGCCTCAATGCCAATTGACCCCTACATGTAGAATGTAGAACCCTCAGGGATCCATTTAAAGGAACCCCAAACTGAATCTTAAGCTCTCAACCCTAATTAGCCCCAAATACCTCAAAACCCAGATGAATCCGCGCGGACTCGCCTCCTTAAGGAACCCTTGCAGGAGCCCTGATGATCCCTTTAAGGAATTACTAATCCCCAATTTCAGCCCAGATGAATCCGCGCGGACTCGCTGGATCTCGAAGATGCTGGCGTCCTTCGGCCGCTACGCGTCCAAGCGACCCAGAGGACTTCCCGTGTGCGAGCGAGGCGGCTTGGGGAGTTTTTTGGGCCTTACTTGGAGGACCAGGGGACTCAGTAAGTAAGGTTAGAAGTACCTTAATTGGGGTTATAGGTAGTTATAAGTTACCCAAATCTAACCCCAGTTACTAAGTCCCATGATCCTTCATGTATTTGGCATTTAAAGGGATCTATAAGGGTTCTAGAAGGGATCTACGGCGGCCTAGGAATTTGCTGGTTTAGGGCTTGGGGATTTGGGGTTAAGGGGCTTAGGGGTTTTGTGCTTTCGGGATCAGGTTCAAGGGGTTTCGGGTTCAGGCTTTGCGGGTTTAGGGTTCTAGCACCTAGAGTAGGCCCTTATTCCCTTTTTTTTGGGTTCAGGTTCCCTTATAGGCCCCTTTAAACCAAAAAGGGCACCCTTTTTATTCCTAGGTTACTCTTAGGTCTGGGGTTTAGGTTGCTTATAGGGTTCAGATTTGTTAGGATGTCAGGAACGCTTCGGGTGTCTACAAGGGTTTCTGTGTGGTTTCTGTACGGGCTAAAGCTACTACGCCGGATAGCTGAAATCACTTGAAGTGTAAACCCTATCTGGTTTGTCGGTGTTAGGATGCTCACATGTATAGGGGTCATAAATGTATCGGAATCCCGAACCAACTATCTTAAGGATGCCTTTCCGTTTCCAATTAAAGGCTCTTTCTCGCTGACGGACTTGATGGAGACATGGGGTCATCGCGAAGGAGTATCGCGGCGAGAAATTCTCCATGCGCTGAGGGTCCACATGTTCCACGAAGACCAGGTGCAGTTGCGATTCGAGCTCCAGCAGACGCGCTCCTTTTATGCATGAGACAGATAGATGGTTACATAGGTAGATAGATGGATGGATGTTTGGATAGATAGAGAGATACATAGAGACACGGGTAGGTTGTCTTCCATATTTATTCAATCAGTTATGCAGTTATGCATGGAATTGTTATTGTCTTTGCTTATCTGTATCTATCTATAGGTATTTTATGTTACTATGTAGGATATTTCTGAAGTATGTGTGCCTTTTAACAACCCCTTGCCTTAGCAGGTGGGGACACGATCATCCGCGTCATGCCGAAGAGGGCACATCACTCCGAGCCTGCTAGGGGAGAGAGGTCGGACTCGAACAGGATGAGATCGGAGTGATCTGAAGCCTAACAACCACAATAAGATTAGGAAACCTTGGGCCTTTATTCAGGTTCCTTATATGAGTCCTATCACTTTGGGGTTATAGGCCCAGGGTTTTTTAATCAGGTTCCTACATCAGAACCATAGATATTCAAAAGCGCTGCTGCCAGAAACTACAGAGCCAGAACAATATCTTGAAAAGCCATCAGAATCTTAGAGCCCTTGCTAGACGTGCCGTAATCGGGGTTTAGGCATTGGGTCTAGCGTAAATATCAGTTACTGATTTAACTGAGTAAAGATACCTCGTTCAGAGTTCGACTTACTGAACCCTTACAGCTACCTTAGGGGTACTTAGAAATATATTTTTACTTTTGGTTATTTTAATCCCTAAGAAACAGCTGAAATTATAATTTTTGCTAGGGTTCTAAGTTCAGTATAGCAAAGGGCTCCTACTTGAAGGTTCATGGGCACTTATAAGTGGAGTTATAAGCCCCTGATTTGGGTTATAATTACAGTTGCCTTACTTCTAACCCCACTTATAACACCCCTGAACCTCCAAGTAGGGTAGGATTCAGGACGAAGGTAGCTGGTATAATCCCCGATACGGGTCCCAATAGAAGGGATGCTTCATCCTACCTGCCTTCATCCCACCTTTTCAGGCCTAAGTGAACTGACAAAACCTTCACAACATTCTCAAAGTAAGCCATATAGAGACGATAAGCCCATCCCGTTCTAAATCTCTCTGTTAGAGCCCATCATTTGAGTGATTTTCAGGCCTCATGTACCTGCAAGACCCCAAAAGCCTTCATATGACAGACCTGTTTTTGAAAAAGAAAACAAACAATCGAATAACCTAAACCTTAAAGCCCGAATCCCGAGAGCCCTCAATCCTAAAATCCTGAACCCTAAACCCCAAACTAAACCCAAATCCTTAAACCCCGAAGCCCTATAGATCCCTTATAGAACCCTTGCTTATGGATCCGTTTCGACCCTAAAGCCCTAAACCCTCTTGATCCCTTACAGAACCCTTGCTTATGGATCCGTTTCGACCCTAAAGCTTACACCCTGGGAGGTCTGAGAGATCGGCGAGATCGGACCAATTTTCCAGGAGGTCTCCCCCTCGAAAGACGGAGTCGGAAGAGAGGATGTCAACTCCAGGTGGGGCATGTAGGGCTTTGTAGCTTTAGGGTTTAAGGTTTAGCGTTTAGGGTGTAAGGCTCATGGTTTAGGGTTTAAGGTTTAGGGTTCAGCGTTTAGGATTTAAGGGAGGTGTAGAACTTTGTAGTTTTTGGATGTCAGGCTTAGCTTATTCAGGGATCCTGGGAGCACGGATGCTGTCACTTGGGGTTTAGATTTGGGCCTGCATTTGCTCAATCTCAGTTCGGTTTTCGAATCATGCCGCTGGACTGTTGTTTAGGTTTTAGGGTTGTCCTTAAGCTTTCTTGGGGTGGAAACATCGTGCCTAAATATTTCCGTTAGCTGAGCCACTCACGCACCGAGCCCTTGACTCTGAGCCCCCTTAAGCCCAATGCCCAAAAGCCAAGCACCGAGGCGAGCCCTTGGAGCCCCATGTAACACAAAGCGAAGCCATAACCTAAGGGACCAAGAACACCAATGTCACTTATGCTCGTATCTTCCCCATTATATCTAGGATGCCCAGTAGTACCCTTATTCCCTTTTTGTAGTCCTAGGTTCCTTATATCCTAGATATTCCCTTTCAGGTACTGTTCGAGAGCCAAGCACCTTCAATACTAGGCACATGAACCCCGAATCCCTAAACTCAAGCCCTGACCCCATAACAGCTATATGGGAGTTTCCGAAAATAGGGGACCCTAATATAGTACCCTACGTAGTAGGATCCTTATTATAAGGACCCCAAATAAAATACCCCTAATTTATGGAAGCTCCTATATAATTCCTTTGCTCGAGATGCTTGGAACAGTTGCCCTGAACTCTGGACTCTGCACCTTCCAACCCCGCACTGAAGCCTATTCCGCCCTCGAAACCCCTAACCCGCCCCTACCCCCCGAAAAAGCTAACACGAAGTCCTGTTATCCTCAGCCTGACCTGAACCCGTCTTCCCTCCACACACCCGGTGACAAAGGCAAATACAGTTCCCTATTCCCTCAAACCTAGTCCCTTAAGCCCTAAAGCCCCTAAACCCTTGTATAAGTCCGAAAGCCGCTAAGCCCTAAACCCTTATATACCTACAGATCCCAAAAGTTTGTAAAGTAATGGTCCAAACCCTTTCAAAGGCTAGTATTCTACATACTTTGGGGGTCCAGGTAAGCCCTAAACCCTTAAGCCCCAAAGCCCAGAAGCCCCTAAACCCTTAAGCCCTAACTCCCCAAACCCTAAACCCTTAAGCCCTAAAGCCCCTGAACCCTAAACCCTAAAGCCCAAAAGCCCAGAAGCTTTCAACTTCCAGGTGCACCGGGCAGCTCCACCGAGACGTTCTACGCCCCAAGGCCCGTTGCTAAAAAGGCGCCGTTGCCTCCTCCCTCGTCCTTCAACGAGGCACCCGGGCACTGGTAGTTTTTTTACGTACTCGTTGCTATTGTTATTATTGTCATTATAGTCTTATGAGATATGCCTCTTGCAATATTATTTCTATTATTACTGTTGTTATTAGCAAGTTTACTGGTATTAATAGATGCGGTGGGTTTAGGGTTTACACCGCTTAGGGGTTTAGTTTGTGTTTTTTTAGAGTTTAGGGTTAAGGAGTTTCCCATTTGTAGCCGTTTTGTTTGTGTGTGCTGGAAATGTGTGTGGAATGGGGTACTGGGGGTGCCAGGAGGGTTAAGGATTAGGATGTCTTATAGGATCCTTAAGGGAGGGTGGTTCAAGGGGGGAGGGTATAAGGAATCCTTAGGGGACTGTAAGGGAACCTTAGGGAGTACTAGGGAGAATTAGGGACCACTAGGCTATATACCCCCCTTGGACCCCTCTCCCTTAAGGATACTACAAGATTAGGATGTCGGGGGTACGGTTGCGGCCTGTTTCGGGGCCGTCTCGGGGGCTCTTCTGAAAGGTGTTGAGGAAAGGCTTCTACCAAGAAGTTAAGGGGGAACCGCAGTATTTGGTATGAGGTTTGGGGGTTGTGTTTGTGGGTTTGGGGTGCTTGGTATAAGGAGCGGCGTATTGCTTCTCAAGCCTATGCGGTTGTACTCTTTGGTTGATGGAAACCCTCTAAACTGTTGGATCTGCATCATACTTGAAGAGTATTCTGTATTGGGATTCTGGGGTTGGGTTGAGGCGACTGGGCTGAGAGTCTAGTCTAGACTTCCGGGCCACGTTTGTGAGGTCCACGATTTAGGGTGAGTTTAAGGGTTTTAGGTTACAGCGATCGTGCATGGTATAGGTAGGTTAGGTGGTCGTGCGTTGCTTTTGGGATATACCTTTTATAGGGCATTCAGAATGCCAAGAAGCATCTACAGAACCTCGCAGGAGAAGCCTGAGGTGGCGAAGCCTATGCCCGTGACGAGGATATCCTTGAAAGTAAGGTTTTGCCGGTTGGGCGTTTTTTTGTTTAGTTTAGGGTGTAGGCGTTTGGGCAGTCGGTGGTTTTCAAGGCTACGGCATAGCCGGATCCTGTTTACAAATAGAGACGAGCCAGCTCAAGGACCGCAATCCTCATAAATGAAAGCCAAGTAGAAGCTTGTAAGAGGGATGAAGACTAAAACGTGTTCAATATGTGTTAGTACGCTATAGCCCGAAGACGCTCTTAGCTTCTTTGCTTCCAGACACTTCAACCCTAAATCCAGGACCCCACCCTAAACTCACAGACACTAATCCCAACGGTTTAAAACGCAAATGTACGTAACTTCGCAAGCCTGAAACCTACTAGACCTTTTCCAGCGAACCCAAAAAAAGAATCTGCAGTCTCCGGTTCCCCACGAACGTACCGTATATGAGTCCGAGACCAAGGCATGCTGTTGCGATAAACCCTCAAACCAAATCCTAAACCTAAATCCTCAACCTGCAGCTCAACCTGAGGCCTAGTCCTTAGCCCGATACCCTAAACCTAAACCCTAAACCCTAAACCTATACCCTAAACCTAAATCCTAAACCCTAAACCTTAAACCTATACCCTAGACCTAAAGCCTAGACCTAACCCGTTACCTCCTCAACAGCCCAGGTGAAGGCCGAACCAAGCCCTGACTACGGCGAGGAGCCGTCACCACCCGACCCGCCTCCTGGGGAGCACTGGGAAGCTTGGGAGAGAAAGAGGGTTTGGGATAGGAGTTCTTTTAAAGGGAACTCCAGAAAGTTGGAATATGGATTAATGGTAGGATCCCTATAATCTACCTTAAAGGGGTTACGATAATGATATTCCAACTTTCTGGCTTCTACTTTAAGGGATCTTTCAAGGGTTCTGTAAGGACCCTTTAAAGGGCCTCGCTACCGCTGCCAGTCCTTCCCTTACATACCCTAGACTTTAAGGTTTGGACATCCTTGGAATGTGGTGTGTAGGGTTGAAGATGTTGGGTTAAGGGCGCAGGTTGCTGGTCAAGTCCGTCCAACATGCCCCCAGAAGCTGGATGTGTACCTTACACTGCTATAACCTACTTTTTGCAGGTTCTTATTTTCGGGAGTAGGGTATACTTGAATGCAACCCCCGATGTTGCCAAGTTTTCTGCGGCCTTCAAGTAAGGAAGAGTACCAGGATGCGGACAACACGTGGTTCTACTACTCTGGTCCCAAAGGCCAGTGGTGTTCCCAAGGGCTCGGACATGAAGTACTTCCATATGAGGCGGTGAACTTGGAGTGAGGGCTTCGGTTGCCTGAGCAGTTTTAAAAGCTCGCGGAGAATCGGCGATCTCGGCCCGGTTGGAATCCCAAAGGGTCCAAAGTACTACATCGTAGAATGTAACGTAGGGTTTCTATCTTAGGAATTACTATCACGATTTGCGGAAGTATCCCCCATAACAGTTTCTAGGATCCTTTAAAAATGTCCGCGTTGGCCTTATTGCTCTATATTGGAGCCTCTCCACAGCTAAGCGTTAGCCACCAGGAATATCTAAATGGGCAGTGGTCTAAATACCATGTCGCGAAGTTTATGCACAAGGACCTATTTGCATAGTGGTTCGTTTTTGTATTTGGAAATGGTGGCGTCACGCAACTTGGGTTGTGTGTTCTGCTTCCTGGCGCTAGTATTGCGCTAGACTGGCGGTAGTAACGCACTTCAGGATATGTACTGTCATGAATATCCCCAGGTCTCCAGGTACCTAAATAGTAGGTTACTAACCATATATCATGTACCCCAACTGGAGCCCAAGGGTATGAAACTGCGTTGTAAAACAAACTATGGGTCTCCCGTTTTCACGATGAACTTGAGGTAGCACGCCTGAAGCAGCAACCCACTTTCCAAGTAGGGGGGTGTAACCCTAAATCCTAAAACGTAACCTAAACCCTAAACCCTGTATGCACCCTCAAAAGACCTAAACCCTATACCCAGTGTGCACCGTTTTATCCGCACGGACGCCGCGTGACTATGCTGTATGCAACCCCGCAGAGTTGGCATCTTGATTCCCAGAGGGTCCATATACACTAAAATTAGGGCCCCCGGAACCATAAGAGGCATGGTCGTTTGGTAGCTGACTCCATAATAGGAGCTTATGTCTGATTCCATTTGCTGCTACGACAAGCCACAATGTTATCATCTTCATCATCAGAATTTGTGTCGTCATCCGAAGTTGAAGCCAGACTTTAACGAGCCTTCCACATTCCGTTAAACCTGGCCTGCGCTAGCAACATTTCATATTTATGACATTCAGAACTTGAAACATGGCACTCTCCAACGGTATCGTTTATCTTTTCCAATCGAATCACACAACCATTACGGCATTTATATAGGTCCAATTCCGGGATCAGACGTGCCTGGGGGTCGGGATGCAGTAGGCTTCACCGGCTAAAGAGGCCCGCCGGTGAAGAGTTTCCACAGATTGCTTTCAGTAGATTGTTTCACAAACTTAGTGTTTTTAGCTTGCCGCTCTTCAACGTGAGTGCTTGAAATGGAAAAAGGGCCGAGCTGCTGCCTGCATGTAGGGATTGCTCTGGCTTCAAACTATCGGTGTAGAAGCGAGGAAGGATGTCCGAACTATCAGTGATTTCATGTCGTTCCAAGGCATTGGCGGATCAGAACCCTGCTCAAATTATCAAAGTACCCCTGCTGAGCCCTGACTGAGACACTCGACCTACATCCAGATAACCCTAAACCCAAGGTATGACAGCATATGGATGTCTTGCGACACCGACTATTCTCACCAGAAGAACGGCTGCAAGCCGCCGCAGAAGCGCCGGAGCCCTAAGCGAAGAATATGGTATTTCTTGCTTAGTAGCTGAGTGGATACACTTTACACTTTTTGGGATAATATCACCCACCATAAAACTGAAAGTGTACACCTTTTTGGTGCTTATGAACTCAGCAACTAAGGTTAACGTTGAGATGTAAGATGACCAGAACTAATTTTTGGGACATATTCCATGTACAGCCCCGGGTGCGGACCAGCGACTCGATTCCTTGAAATCATAAGGACGCTTAGGGCGGTAAGGGGGCCTCGGCCACCACGGCAGCCCAGTCCAGAGAGCCCAATACCCCTTAATTAAGGAATATGGCTTAAATTATGTCGGGCTTCAAATTATGATTTAAGCTATATTCCTTAATTAAGGGGTATTGGGCTCTCTGGCAATCAGCGAAGAACTTCAGGAGCCTTTGTCTCTCTGTGATCTCCAATGTCAACCAGCGGGGGCATCTCACTCGCTGACGCCGTGCTGAATACCATGGGGGTCCTTTAGTGCTGAGGCACTTCCATTCGGGAAGTTCACATCAACCGTTACTATCATAAATTTTACATTATAATATTAAATTAGTATACACTACTAAAACATAATATAATATAGTAGATGATATAACATAAGTGAGCCAGCTGCTTCGTATTTTCGTGATTGGAGGGCCAAGGGCTACGCTGCGCGTGCTTGCTCCACTCGGCCAAAGAAACCGGCACCGGCTGGCCGTGGTTTCTGTGCTCCTTTCGTTCCTCAGAAGGTTTAGGGCTTTCGGGTTTAGGCTTTAGGCTTTAGGGTTTATAGGGTCTAGGGCAATGATCATAGGAGGCCAAAAGGGGTTTTAGCCGACGGGGGTTTAGTAGGGATTAGGGTTCCCATAACAGGGTTCATAATGAGGAAACCCTACCACAAGAGTCTTAAACCCTCGCTTCGGCCTCCCATCGTGCCAAGGGTGACTTGTCTCGTCTTGCTGCTGGCCTGATTGCATGGCCCAATGACACTCACCATCATATGGAGTTTCCGAAAATTAGAGGTACCATATTTGGGGGTCCTTATAAGGATCCTACCATTTAGGGTACTATATTTGGATCCCCTATTGTCGGAAGCTCCCATATGTTGGGCTGGTGGCGTTTATAGGTTCAGGTCGCGTCTCCGATTTTTTGTTGGTACCCGAAACCCTACTATTTGGGCAGTTGGACTCTCTGGGTTCAGGAGGTCTGAGCAGTTAGTAGCGGTATCCCATCATAGTCTTTAGGGTTTTGGGCTTTGGATTTAGGGTTGAGGGTTCTAGTAGCAGTACCCCATTATAGTCCCTGCATACCAAAACCAAAGTATACCCCCAAACTCTCGTCAAATCTTCAAGGCTGCTGTACGATACTATAGCAGCCTCACGCAATAAATACCAATTCATACGATTCCTTATTGTTTCTGGCAGTATCATGATATAACACTCCGCAGGGCCTTATTCTAATCAGGGGTTACGGTTCCGGGTCTAGGCGGTTCTAATCATTAAGGCCCCTTCATGAAGATCTCTGGGTTTGGAGCTCAAGCTGAGAGGTCAGGCGTCGGGTCCGGCTTTGGGTGTCGGAGTCTCCGCTCCCACAGCCTAAGATCCGCAACCCGAAACCCCCAAACCGTGGGCTTTCCCTAGAACCCCGCAACTGCCCTTCCAGGAGCTAGAGTAGGCCCTTCTTCCCTTTTTAAGGGTTCAGGTTCCCTTATAACCCCCCTTAAACCAAAAAGGGCACCCTTTTTATTCCTAGGTTACTCTTGGGTCTAGCCTTTATTGTAGCCCCAATGGGCCTCTTAACCCTGTCAGGGGGGACTCTGGGGGTGCTGCCAGGGTTCGGGGCATGAGGATAGCTAGATTTTCTAGTGGCTCTGCTAAAATGGGGGGGGGGTGTAGGGTTTACCAAGCCCTGAACCATGAATTTCATGGTTAAGGGCTTGGTAGACCCTACACCCCCTGAAAAGTCGGCTTAGGCTGTTGGGTTTAGGAACTCAATTCCATCGGATGAGGCTACAATGGTGACATCTTCAATTCGCATCCCGGGACGATGGTGGCAGAGAGGGGCCCTCAGCCTTGCCACAGGGTCGGGTATAGTGTTAAAGGTTGAGGGCTTTAGGAGTTTAGAGTTAGGGTTTAGGGGTTAGTGTTTAGGGTTTGGGTTTAGGGTTTTTAGGTTTTAGGGTTTAAGGATAAGGGTTTAGGGTTTAGGTTGAGTGTCTTGGGTTGATAGTAATTGCTTTGAATTTCGGGGTGAGGGTTTCGGGCTTGGGCTGTGGGGTTGAGACTTTCACATGTCGCCAGCAGGGCAAGAGATCAGGTGCAACGGTCTCTAAGTAACATTAGCCCGCACGCCCACAAGGCGGCATCATGAGTGCGGCTTACATCCATGTACACATACATACAGGATTACATACATACATGCCTACATAAATATAAATATCGGTATACACATGTGTGAGCGAACTATGTACATCTATGTGTTTCCGGAAACAAACAAGTCAGTTGATCACACATACTCGTAGGCCAGTAAATAGATATTCAAACACAAATCCATATGACAGGTCATAAAACAATACTAAATTGAGCAGTGAATCAGCCTTAACAAGCAAACAAATGAGCCTGTATGTGCATGCATACATACATACATGCATACATACACACATACATGCACACATACATGCACACATACATGCACACATACATGCATGCATACACGTATACAGGTATACATGCAGACATTGGCAGCATTGGCGTGCATGCATGCGTGCCTACCTACCTACCTCCTACCTACTTACGTACATACATACATACATACATACACACACACACCCTGTCTTTTGTCCCGCCGTTCTTTGAGGTTCAACTCATATTTCAGAGGCGAGGATCCTACTTGTGACCCCAAACCCGGTAAGCCCTGAACTCGATGCTTGAATTTCCACACATACTTAAAGGATCATGGGACTTAGTAACTAGGGTTATAATTAGGGTAACTATATTTATAACTACTTATAACCTTACTTACTAAGTCCCATGATCCTCCAAGTACCCACCTCTCCTGAACCAATGGCCCAGGTGGAACGACCAGAACATCAAGGCAGCAAGTCGCCTTTCGAACGGGAGCGACGGGGGCACGGGGATGTTGCAGGGCTCTAAATGAGGTTTCACAGTCCTTGGTACGTGCCTCTTGGGTTCTAGAGCTGCAGGGGTTCATGGTTAGGTTTTCCAGCTTGAGGTTTGCATGGGGTTTGAGGTTCATTAGAGGCTTCGGAGCTACGATTGGACGATTGGAGATGAGTTTACTAGTTGAAGTAACTTCCAAGTGCTGAATCAACGAAGCTTTTGGCTCTAATTACTAATGCTGAATGTTCAGAACTAGCTTTCGGGGCACATCATCGTACGATGGTATAGCACAACTGTATTATGATAAAGAGGCTGTAAGCGGATACGATTGCGAATATTCACAGCCCTTTGTTCTTTGAGTGCATGGAACCTTTGGGTGGTGTCAGCGTCCTCATAGTTCAGCCACCTAACCCTAACCCTAAACCCTACCTGGACCCCAACGGTGTGTGGAAAAATTGCTGTTTTTAGGTGTCCATTATTTTACCTACTCTTAGCGGTTTAGGTAAGCCTTAAGAAACCCTAAAGCAGAAACCCCTAAACCTCAAAGCCCAAACCCTGAACCTGACCTAACCCCAAAAGCTGAAACACGCCAGATTTGGCATTTCCCTGCCGGCACCGAGCCCGCGGATCTTCTCACTGGAGATCCCAGGCCGTTGGGTTCTGGGTTGAGCCAGGTTTACGGTTTGGTGTCTAGGGTTTAGGGTTCCTTGAAAGGGGTCTATAAGGGTTCTATAAGGGTTTCATGGGCCTTCAGGGTTTACGGTTTATAGGGCTTTAGGATTTAAGGGTGTTGGATTTAGGGTTTCGGGTTGCGGGTTTAGGGTTCAGGATTTAGGGTTTCGGGTTTAGGCTTCAGGATTTAGGGGTTAGGGTTTATGAGTACCATAGGCTGGGTTCCTCAGTAGCACCCTTTTGCTCTACATGTTGGTGTCTCCTGGTTAAGACCGAATACCAGGAAAACAGGGTACCCGTGCTATTGCGGGGGGTGCTACTGGAAAAACCAGGGGTGTAGGGTAAGATGCGAAATTTATCGTTTAGAATGGTTGCTTTTTTATGTTGGGGTAGAGGATGACAGTATTCCCCTCTAAACTATGCGAGAATGCCTCTCAACCTTGTTGTAAACGGGGGTGTGCGCTGTTGATGTGGTCTTTCGTCCATTGCTTAAATTCCCAATACCCTTAAGTTGCCATCGTTGAAGCATTCTGTCTTGGGTCTTTCTTTCATTCACTTCACAAGATTCCCTATAATGTGGGTGTCGGTTTAATAGTAGGGTACCCCCCCCCCTCCCTGACCAAAAAAAAGAAATCTATCTAATATGGAGCCGGCGACGCCGGACAGGGGTCAGGGGTCTGAGTGGCAGGCAGGGAATTGGGAGGTGCCGAGGTTTGGGGGCTGGCTTGGGTGCAGGGTCTGCGGTTCTGCGCGGTCGGGGGTCGGGGGGGTCTGGGGATCACCAAATGCTGGAAACCAAGCCCCGATCACTCCAAGATTACTACCAATACTAAAAACCCTTCATTTTGAACACTTTTGCCTCCGTAACCTACACTCCCACACTCCCACCCACAATCGACCACGTCTGAAGCTTTGTGCGGTACAATAACAGTACAGTAGTACAATAGTAGTACAGTAGAAATAATACAGTAGTAGTACAATAGTAGTACAATAATAGTGCAGTAGTACAATAGTAATACAACAGTAGTACAGTGGTAGTACAATAGTAGTACAGTAGTAGTACAATAATAGTACAGTAGTACAATAGTAGCACAATAGTAGTACAGTAGCAGTACAGTAGTAGTACGATAATAGTACCGTGCTACAATAGTAGCACAGTAGTAGTACAGTAGTAGTGCAAGAATAGTGCAGTAGTACAGTAGTAATACAACAGTAGTACAGCGGTAGTACAATAGTAGTACAGTAGTAGTACAATAATAGTACAGTAGTACAATAGTAGCACAATAGTAGTACAGTAGTAGTACAGTAGTAGTACGATTATAGTACCGTAGTACAATAGTAGTACAGTAGTAGTACAGTAGTAGTACAATAATAGTGCGTAGTACAATAGTAATACAACAGTAGTACAGTGGTAGTACAATAGTAGTACAGTAGTAGTACGATAATAGTACAGTAGTACAATAGTAGTACAGTAACAGTACAGTAGTAGTACAATAGTAGTACAGTAGTACACTAGTAGTACAGTAGTAGTACAACAGTAGTACAGTAGTACAGTAGTAATACAGTAATGGTACAGAAATAGTACCAATAAGCAAAGCATAAAGCCAGTGAGCACATGCGGCAAATAAGCAAGGCATAAAGCCAGCGCCTGAAACCCTAAACTCCCTAAACCCTGAACCCTCAACCCTAACACACCCTAAACCCCAACGAACCCTAAACTCCAAAACCCTAACAAACCCTATAAACCCTAAGCCCTAAACCCTTCCCAAAGGGGGGTCGGTCCAGATTGGACCCAAGATTGAATTTTTTATACAAACTTTAGTACTGGAGAGGCCTTTGTCGAGCAAGGGTCCAATTCCCAATTCGGCGGTTCACCCTAGCAGCCCCCCAATAAGCAAGGCATACAATAGCAGTACAATAGTACAATAGTAGTACAGTAGTAGTACAGTAGTAGTACAGAGTCTCATTCCTGACGCCCCAATAAGCGAAACAATTCTGCAAGAGATTTTCGGGCTTCAGGGCCAGGGCTTTAGGGTTGGGTTGGGGTTTGGGTGGGGGTTTAGATCGTGGCTGCCTTAAGATTGACCACCAGCAAATAGCACAGCCCCGCCACCAGAAAATCACCCCAGCCAGAAAAAAATGCATTAATTAGTACCCCCAAATTTTTGGTCAGATTCGGAATTAGCCCCCGAGCCGACGCATTAAAGGAGCCTATATTCCAAAACCGACACCCACATTACCCCTAAGCCGCAATCCTTGAATTGAAGCATTCTGACATGTTGTCCGCTTGAACATGTCGATAACAGGCAGTCTACCCCGATCTTGATACACATAGGATGTGTTGGTTTGGACTTTAGGGTGCTTGTTGCACAGGCCTGCCACATGGGACCCCACGCATTTGCAAACATGGCGCCTTGGCAGACCCTTCTCAATGATGCATATATATATATATATATATATGGGTAGTTCTCAAAGTTAGGACCCCTTTTAACGGGTTTGTTGCTTGGGATCTCATTTTTTGTCGGTTGTTGATAGCATCATATCATGTAAGCAAGGTCGCAGACTCTTGGCCGTTGAGGAAGCCAAGCGGCCTAAGCCGTATTGGTGCCTGAAAGCCCCAAACCAGGACCCTCAACTGCAAGCAAACACGATTTTGTTCTCAACCCTAGCCCCTTAAATTCTATCTCTCTCTAAGCCTAAGCCCTATGAGCGGAACCCCATACCCCTAAATCCTAAAACCTGCCTGGAACCCCATAACCCTTAGAACCCCTCCTTAAAGCCCTGAACCAATGATTCTGGCTTTGGAGCGAGAAAAGTCCTTGCGCCGAGGGGACCCTTGACCACTCCTGGGAATGTACCCGGAGCTCGTCCCTGAATGTTCCTATCTCAAGAGTAGCAAGTAATAGCGATGATCATGGCAATAGCATTAAAAGTCAGAATAGTCATAACAGTAACAACAATAATAGTAATGATAGTGACAGTAATCGTAACAATAGCCATATCAGTACTATGACTCCGACTGCAGTGAACCCCAGAAAGTTGGAACTGGCATTACCTATACTTTACCTTCACAACATGAGATATTCGGGTTACAACTTTCTGGCTTGAATTGTAGTACAGTAAAAGGCTCTCACCATAAACCAGATTCTCCACGACGAACAGATGCTACAACCCACGGTCTAGAGACTAAGGTCCCAGAATGACCCAAGATTCCAACATTCACTTCCAAAACACGAAGCCAGCATGAGAGCCCTATCGTGCAAAGTTTACAAAGAGACAGTGCCACCACATAGTTGGTCAGTAGATCGGCGCAACGATGCTACGGGTATGCGTGGACGAAAATCCTGAACTTGCAGACGACATGCAAACCCTGCAGATACGAACCTGGCACTCTCGAATTGGCCCGGAAGTGTGAGACGACAGTCAGCCGAGGTTTCCGTTCGACACTTGGCTTGCCCTGGCAATCAAAGTAACTGTCCTCCTGTCAGACGACACAGCGGCGACGAGAGTTTGGGTTGGGGTTTGGAGTTAAACATGTAGGGTGGTGGAGTTAGTGTGCAGTAAACCCTAAATCCTAAATCCCTAAACCTTAAACCCCCCCAAAACCCCAAACCCCTGAACCCCTAAACCCCTGTACACCTATACCCCTAGACCCCTAAACCCCCAAACCAAACTGTCTCCACTCCTGGGCTGTGGTTCGAGCAGCGATCCCTTGAGCCCGAACCCGTTGAAGCCTGCCATCCTAAAATTAGCGGTGCCCTTTAAAGGGATCTATAGGGGTTCCTTTAAAGGCATCTATAGGGGTTCCTTTAACGGGATCTATAGGGGTTCCTTTGAAGGGATCTATAGGGGTTCCTTTAAAGGGATCTATAGGTTTTCCTTTAAAGGGATCTTCAGGGGTTCCTTGAAAGGGATCCATAAATAAGTTGTTATAGGGGATCTATAAGGTTTTGGGCTTGGACCCTATACAACCTTGCGTTTTCAGGTTCCCTATTCTGACTTCCTCATGTAAGTCCTTCAAACAGTGGCTATAAGGAGTCCAAGTAGGGCTTGTAGAAGCCTGAACAGTATTGACTGTGCCGTACAGTGTATGATTATTAGTACTTGTGCCCTCCGGGTAAAGCTCTAAACACAATAAAAGCCAAAACCCTTGTAGAACGGCTTTCGAAGCCTCATCGAACCCGTGTCAGGCCGTTCATCACTGTAAGCAGGCGCTGGGGTACAGAGACAGCATGCACCTGCACTTCAATTTTGCGTTTTTACATCTGTCCATTTATGGAGAGCGAGCGCCTGTCAGAGGAACAAGAAGCCGTACGGACGAGAGAGGGAGAGAGAGAGAGAGAGAGAGAGAAAGACAAAAATACAGAGAAAGAGAAAGTGTGAGAGGGAGAGAAAGCGAGTGAAAAAGAGAGACAGAAAGAGAGACAAAGAGACAGAGAGACAGAGAGACAGAGAGAGAGTGTGTGTGATAAAGAGACACAGAGAGACAAAGAGAAACAGTGAGACAGAGAGAGGCACAGGGAGACGGAGAGACAAAAAGACAGAGAGAGCAGAGAGAAAGAGAGAGGCAGAGAGAGGGAGCGAGAGACAGATAGTTCCCGAACAAGTTCTCTCTGCCAAGCATCACCCGCTTCTGTTGGGTGCAGGGTTTAGGATTAAAGGTTTTGGGTTCTGGATTTACGGTTTTGGATTGAGGGATTGCACTACTGCGCTCAGGAGGACCACAGCTGCAAAGGGCTTGCCTTCGGCAAGCAGGAGCCACGGTGCCAGATCAGGTCCTGTTGGTGTCACCACGATAATCTATTTTCGGATGCTTGAGTCACCAAGCAGGGCTAATTGGACGAGGTTGGGAATGGCTTGAGAACTTTGGTTGTTCAAGTCGCCGGCATCATTCTGACAGAGTGATCTATGCGGCTTGTCACTGCTATGCATGCGAAGAAGTTGTCTTCCAACGAAAGGGTTCAGGTTAGCGAAGGAAGAACCACTGGTCAGATCGCTGAGGCAGAGGGGTGTCTGATGACATGCAGTGTACTGAGGTTTCTCTTGCCACAGATAGATAAAACACATGTGTTCTCTCTGTGTGGATGGGGAGTTTGCGCATACTTCGAGTGTGCGAAACAGCCCGGGAATAGTACGCAGATTGATTTTGATAGTTCTCCGCAATGTCCAAGCCTACAGGAGCCTGCAAAGTTGTTGAATATTTGATTCCCCCGTGCCGTTGCCAAGAGGCTGACGCAACGCTCCGCACGTCAAAGCGATAGTGCTTGTCTGGTTGAAGATGTTGCCGCCATGTCTCTTGTAGTCGCGCTTGGCCTAGTTGTGCAGACGAAATTCCACACAAGCTTGCAAACATCGCCAACCGCAGCAGCCAGTCCAAAGAGCAAGTGTGAATGGTGAAGCCCCCTGCTGGATCATCGTTTCAGAATAAACTTAGGGGTACTTAGAATTGATTTAAATTTTTGGTTATTATAATCCCTAAGAAACAGCTAAAATTATAATTTTTTGCTAGGGTTCTAAGTTCAGTATAAAAGTCTGCAACCCATGTGCCCAGGAGCTCGTCATAAACACGGATCTTTGCGGCTCGGCAGTTGCGTGTTCCGGGCGCCGTTTGGGAATTGGAGCCGGCATCAGTTCTTCCCGATTTCGGTAGCTGAAGGCCGACTCCATTCCAGCCAACAGGAGATCTTCGTTTTCGCTTGATCACGATTTCTGATGTGCTTTTTTATTTATTATAGAATGAACATACATACATAGCTTTGTATGCATACATATGTATATGTATATAAACAAATAAATATATATATATATATATATGTATATATGTATATGCACATGTAAACAAACACATGAATCGATACTCTTTTGTGTATACGACGCTATGGTATGCTATAGTGCCTTATTTTGTTTCTATGTGTACAGCCACGCGCCCAAACCTGTGTCCACTACGCTCTGGCACAAGCATCATGCTCTCGAATCCTTGCATCGGCTGCGATCTTGACCCTACACTGTCTAGGATGCCCAGTAGTACCCTTATTCCCTTTTTGTAGTCCTAGGTTCCTTATAAAGTTACCCAATACCAAAAAGGGAGGCCTTTTTAATTCTTAGGTTACTGGGTATCCTAGCTGTAGTTTACAGGCCTTACAGCAGAACTTAAATGGTAAACCGAACCCAAACTCTAGTCTCGAAGCCCTCGACGGTTAAGCGTTTTGAGAACAAGAATCCTTGGTAGTATTAGGTAGACCCCTTGAAGGGGACCCTGCTTAACCCTGCTTATGGCTCTCTTGAAGGGGACCTTGTCCGGAGGGTCGAGATCCCCAAGCGTCCTCCTAATCCTAACTCCCAATCCTATAAGCCCCGCTATAGAACCCTTATAGCTCCCCGATCCCTTTCAGGATCCCTTCAAGGGAACCCTTTAAAGGAACCTTACTATATCCCCAAGGGTCCCCCTAATTCTACCTCCTAAAGAGCACGGTGAGGTGGCCAGTTCGCAGGAAACACCTGGGAGCTGTCGCCTTTGAGTTTTCTCACAGGCCCGGCTTATTGTTTGATATAGGGGCCTTAATATCTCTCAGGGGTTCCAAATTATCACTAAAATGTAATGGGCCCCGAAACCCTATTCAAACTATTTAGGCCCAGGGTTGCATGGCAGGGCACTCCAGCAATATCTCTTCATGAGAGAATCCTGTATGCTCTACTTCAAACTCTGAACCTGTAAGTGTTGATTTATCAAGGACGCCCAGGTAGTCCCCAGCCAGCTAAGTGGACACTGCTTCGAGCAACAGCGGACCTGGTAAGTGTACAAGCAAGTCGGACGGCAGCCCTAAACCTTAGGGTTTAGGGTTTAGGGTTTTGGGTTTTGGGTTTTGGGTTTTGGGTTTTGGGTTTTGGGTTTGGGGTTTAGGGTTTTGGGTTTAGGGTTTAGGGACTTGTAGCCGATCGACAAACTCCCCGAAATTGGGCGGGGGGGGGGGGGGGGGGTGTCACGGTTCAGCTTCAATGTAGAAACCTCAATAAGTTGCATTACGACGTTTTAAAGCTTCCTCGTTTGCTTTTCCCTATCCAAAACCCATTTTGGGGGCCACTAAACTGCAACCCCTTCGCACTATGTATATATATATATATATATATATATATATATCATGTCGGGATTGGGGTTCTATAATCGACAATCCTTGCAGTGGGGCTCGGAGGTTCTAACGCGCTAGGGCTCTAGGGCTTAGGTTCCAAAACGGGTTTTGGGCCTTCTGGGGGAGGGTTTCGGCTTTGGAAGCTAGGGTTTGGGATCTCACTACAAGGGTCCAGAGCCTTAGGGTAGGGCTTAGGTTCAGGGCTCAGGTTTAGGGTTTAGGCGTTCTGGTGTGGTCGGCCTATTTCGGAAGCATGGTTCAGGATCTCGAGTTTTGCGGTCAGGGGCTGGGGGTGTGGAGTTGTAGGTGAAAGTTGTGGTGTTTGCACACTTTGCGGGTTTGTGTTTACAAAATGTGTCGGACTGTAAAGAAGATAACCTATAACCTTTTGTTTGAAAAGGTTAACGGTTTGGGCTAGGATACTCAGCATCGACAGAGAGACTGCTGATGGACAAGATCCTCCATGACCCTAAGGACTCTAAACTATGGGAACTGTAGTGTATTCCTTATAATGGGTAAAGCAGGATTTTGTCCATCAGCAGGAGGGAGAGAGAGAGAGAGAGAGAGAGAGAGAGAGAGATAGGGACCCGAGATCAAGGCGAAACTCGACAGGTTGCAGACTTGTCGATCACAGGGTACCTCCCGAAACTCGAAAACTGCCAGGACCCCCCCCCCCCCATGGCCCTTCAATAGAGCCCTGATCGTCCTTAGTCGTGGGTATTTAGGGTATATTCGTGATTAGTTGGGGGGTCTAAGGAGACCTAAACCTCAGACTATGAAACCACTTAAGCCAGAACCCTGAAAGCCTGCAATTAGGGTTCGGGAAATCTCGAAATCTCGCCAGCTATGTAGTTGGTCTAGACAAGCACTGCAAGGCTATCGCACGTTCTATGGCAACTGCAAGAGTGGACAAGATGCTTGACTGCCCTAAACCTTGAACCCTAAACCCTAACCCCTAAACCCCTAGACCTTAACCCTACACCGTATTCTTGACTGCCAACTAGCACTTGGAGGAGACAGGTCTCTTCCAAAGTAGTCGGGTTTAGGGATTTAGGGTTCACGGCTTAGGGTCTAAGGTTTATGGTTTAGGGTTCAGGGTGAGGCTTTTGGGGGGCTAGGGTTGAGTGGTGTCAGAATGATCCGTTTCGCCAAGTTCGCATGATCTCATGACATGTCTGGTCATGAGACCACCCAGTATGTTGTCGGTACCTCGAGGAGGTGGAAGACAGGTCCTGTCCTGAATTGGAAAGCACCCCTTCATAAAGCTGTGGCAGAAGGGGACCTCCCAATACTGCAAGCTAGGGTTCTCCAATGTGGGCACTGAGGTTCTAATGTTTCAAGTTTCAAGGAAGCATATGACATATGGCCTGTGCGAATCCGAAAGTGTGTTGCCAGAGACGCATGTGCAGTATCTTGCAACCCAAATATCTCGCATTGCTGATGGCAGGGATTATCCCCGCTAAAATCTACACCCCTGAGGGCTCACCAAGTCCTAAAGGCCTTGTAAACCTAAACCCTCCCCACCCATCACAGATTCTATGCACCCAATACACATTAGTCCGAGATATCGGAAAACCCCTGCACCCCAACCCGGAAACATGATAGATGGCGATGTGGCCCCTTTAAAACCAAACGATCGCGCTTGTAGAAAATCTTAACCAGGATCAGAGCTCTTGATTTTATTTTTGGGTAAGGAGCGACATAGAACCGATGTGCTCCAAGTCACGGTCTATACTCGGCTCAGCCCCGCCATCGCCGTTTCAAGCCCTGATCCCGAAACCCATAGCCAAGCTGAGCCCTGATCCCAGAACTCCAAGGGTAAATGGAGGGACCCTTAATAAGGACCCCTAGGTATATATCATATATCCTTAATATATAGCAATAATATACCCATTATATAGCCCATTATAGGGTAGAGGTCCCCATTAAGGGTCCCTCCTTTTCCCCTTTGAAGAACGCGGAGCCCAATACTGAAGATGCACCCTTTTGGCATGGACACTTGTTCAACAAACTCCGTCCATCCCAACCGAACTGGAAGGATTGCTCGTCAAGCGAGCTTTTATCGCAGTCTAAACCCTAAACCTTCTGTTGCATCCCAGCCAGTCGCGAAGTCTGCTGAGGATTGCTGCGAGAAGTGGATTCAGGACTTCTGGTCTTCCTGCTCGCATTTTGAGGTGGCTCAGGATGTGGGGTTTTGGTTTCTGATTTAGTGCCTAGGATATCAGATATATCAGAGGTTTAGGGTTTCCCTTAAGGCTCTTGGACCTTCAGAGGGAGATCCCATGCAAACCTTGGCCCCAAAGGTCCGAACCCTCCCACAGAAAGCCCCAGGCCCCCTTTATGAGCCTTGGGGTAGGAATCAGGACTCGGGATTCAGGGCTTTGGCTTTACGGGGTGGAGCTTCGGGGTTGTTGGATGATGTACCTGGTATTTGTTTGTGTTCACAAGCTGTTTTTTTGCATACTGCACGGTGACTTCCGCAGCAGCGCCAGAAGCAGACTGTATGCAAGCTCGGGAAATTGCACCAGGCTCACGGTGTAGATCCGCTTGAACGCTTTGCCGACGACCCTGTCTTTGTTGACACTACATTTTAAGCTGCGGTTGGTTTGTCCAAGTTCTAACTGAGGTCGACGTGCACAGGTGAGGTGGTCGTTCAATGCTAAGCGCATACCAGGCAGCGGAAGCAAGACCCGACACAGAACCAGATGTGTTCATAGACTTACTTAGCCAATGGGAGAAATTTAAAATTGAATTTTACACAGCTTGGGCTTTTTTGGGCCCGGCTGCTGCAGAAGAGAGTACAAGTTTAGCAACCCGGCACCTCGTCTTCATTCATACTGCCGTTGCGAGATCCTTCCTGGACCCCCAAAGTATGTAGAATAATAGCCTTTTGCAGGTTTTGGGCCATTATTTGACCCACTTTGGGGGGTCATTATGATAAGGACCCACTATTTAGGGTATTACATTAGGGTCCCCTATTTTCGGAAACTCCCAAATCCTTTGAATCAAGCCCACGTCGCAGGACCCGCGATCCGCACAGTATCTCAGGGACTATGCCTTTTGGGACATAGACTGGATCAAGGTGCAACTTAGGGGTACTTAGAAACCCTAAACCCTAAACCCTAATACTTTTAATTGTTGGTTAGTATAATCCCTAAGAAACAGCTAAAATTCTAATTTTTGCTAGGGTTCTAAGTTCAGTATAGGCAAGCTGATGCGGTTCTTGGGTTGAATATGTAGGCCCGAATGATTAGTACGATTCTTTCCAAGTCTACGTGGAGGGGCAGGGAACTTAGTAAGTAGGATATAAGTAGAGTTATAAGTGCGCTAAATGGAGTTACCCCAATTTTAACCATACTTATAAACGACTTACTAAGTCCCCTGCCCCTCCAAGTAATCTTCAAGACCCGAAGTTACGGTTTGAACGTCCAAGTCTTTAGTAGGGCTTTGGTTTTCAGGGTCTGGGGTTCACGGGATCAGGGCTTCAGGCATTCCCCAACCTAACCTCAATGATCCAAATGGCCTGGAAAGATTCTTCCCCTGCATGTTCAATCGCGACTCCCAGAGACTCCCATATCCCCCAATTAAGGAATAGACCTTAAATCATATTAGGGATCCTACCATAATTAAGGAATATTCAAGGATATTGGAGTCTCTGGGCATGTACATATATACATACATGGGGCCCAAAGTACCTATATAGGGACTACATTAAGGCCAATGTATATACTATATGGGTACATGGACCCTTAGGGGACTAGTAGAACACCCCATGGTGAACTCCCCCAAATCTGTCCTGGGCCATGCCGATTGTGAACCCTAAACCCTAGGCTCGAAGCCCTAAAGCCTAAACCGTGGTCACGTATTGGCAATTAATGCCTCAAGTTCATGGAGCTCAGTCTGAAGGAATAAGCAGGTGGAGCCGGGCGAGCTGCTATCGTCGCACTACTGTTGATTGACAAAATCCTGCATGACCCTAAGGACTCTAAGCTATGGGAGCTATGGTATATTCCTCATTCTGGGCAATGCAGGATTATTTTGTCCATCAGCAGTGTCACATCCCTGTTTAGTGTCCTTCTGGTTTAAGGCTGAAGTGCTGTTTTCGGGGACCGAAAAAGGGACCTTAGTTCAGAGAACTAACCATGTGGCCTCCATTGCCACCTACGATAGAGCCCTTATAGAACCCTTATAGTAACCCTTAAAGGAACCCTTAAAGGAACCCTTAAAGGAACCCTTAAAGGAACCCTTAAAGGAACCCCTATTTGGGTACATGGCTCTAACAGGTTCTTGATTTCCCCCCCCCACCCCCGGAGCATGAGCCACTGCAAAGGCATTCGGAATCAACGAAATCAATCTTGTATTGGTTTGGGAACCCTAAACCCGAAAGCCCCAAACCCTGGGCCTTAAAAAAGAACCACCTGGACCCCCAGAGTATGTAGAATAACAGCCTTTAATATGTTTTGGGCCATTATTTTACGTACTTTCGGGGGTCTAGGTAGGGTTATAATTTTAGGGTAACTATACTTATAACTACTTATAAGCCCAATGAAGGTACTAAGAAGAACTAGAAAACTAGAACCCTGTCTCGTCCGACTGCCAGGTCTTCACTCCCGGGGGTGACAAAACGTATGCGCAGGCCGGTGCGGTCATATAGGGGCCTTAATAATTACCGTAAAGGGATACTATAAGGGTTTAATAAGGGATTTAGGGATAGAGGGCCTTAATATAATTACCTATACTATTTTGGGGGTTCCTTGTTATTTTTGTATAATGGTTCCCAAGTTTCTGTTCTTTTCTTGTAAGGCCCCTATAGTAGGGTTTAGGGCTTCGAGATCAGGATGTAGTGTTGGGCCTGTAAAAATCCGGACGTGGGGTTTAGATGTCGGTTTAGGACGTGTATGCTTTTGAACCCCTGCGGCTGGCGAATTAAAGGCTGGAGCGGGCTCAAACTCCTGCTAAGCTGTTGGCATCGCCGATCGTTGCCTGTTACGTAGATGATCTTAGGGTTTAGGGTTTAGGGAAGGGACTTTCTACGCGGGGCTCTAATCCAGGAAGCTAGTGCTGAGCCTTTTGAAAGCCCCAATTAAGGCGATCATAACCCTACTTGCCAAGTCCGCCCTGATCCTCCAGGTAAACTACAATTACCTATCATGCACCCTAAGGGTCCATGTACCCAAATAGTATATACATTGGCCTTAATGTAGTCCCTCTATAGGTATATTGGGCCCAAAGTATATACTTGTGCATGTGGGTACATGGACCCCTAGGGGCAGGGGAGCCGTACAAGGAACGCGCTTTTTACCTGATATGTGTCCGACACACCGCAGCCCGAACCTCTCCATCCCCAACCTGCCCAAAGCCACCCGTTCTAAAAGGTACCAGTATATAACAAGTATGCGCTACACGCCAGATCCTCAACCCTGAACCCTTCACACAACGCTGTGGACTACTTGGAGGATCATGGGACTCAGTAAAGTGAGGTTTTAGGTACTTTAACTGGGGCTTATAACTATAGTCATTGATAAGTATAGCTACCTTATTTCTATGCCTAGTTACATAATCTCATGATCCTTTTAGCAGCCCTCGAGCTAACACTTATAGAACCCTTATGGTCACCCTTATAGCAACCCGTAAAGGAACCCTTCAAGGAGCCCCGGCTACTAAGTCCCATGATCCTTTACCCAAAGGGTCCTATGTACCGATATAGTAGAATGTAGGGTTTTCATACTAGGAAGTACTATTATGACTTAGGGAAGTATCCCCCATAACAGTACATAGAGCCCTTGGGGTCCTTTAAGCAGACCAGACCGAAGTCTCAGGCCTCCGGAACTTCCCTGCGACATGGAAGAGAGATCCCTGAGTACGCGCGGATGTGAGGTTCAGGGTGAAGCTTTTGGGAGCTGTTTTTACAAAAGCATTGTTTTATAAAACAATTCACAGGCAGCCAACATTGTTTCTATAAGCAAAACGGTTCAGGGTGAAGTTGCTGGGAGCAAGCCGGTGGTTTTGTGTGTTTTGGTTGTTTAGCAGTTCTGGGCTTCAGGATCACTGTTGTGTTTGATTTATGGAGATGGTATCGTACTAAATCAAATTAGGCTCAGGGAGGAAACCTTATACCCGGATCTTGGTCGTTGCATTACAACACCCAACACCCAACTCTACATTACCATGAACCCTAAACATCCAAACCCGCCTATGCCCTAAGGGTCCATGTACCGAAATAGTACATACATTGGCCTTAAAGTACTCCCTATATGGGTGCATTGGGCCCAAAGTATATACTATTTGTGTACATGGACCCTTAGGGAGAGCGGCCGGCTTTTGAATCCTAGAAGCTGCATGCGGCCGAGTGGACGCTGAGGGGCGCAAAGACGCCACAGGAGCCTGAAAGGGGGACACAAAAGAGGGGCTCTCAAGGCAACTCCTGAATGTTTGGTTTAGGGTTTAGGGTTCTAAATCCTAAGCCTGTCAGCATCCTAATTCTCCTCTCAGAATGCCAAATCCCCGCGGGATGCACATGCTACACATGCGATAATGAGAGAGGCTACGTTATGTTTATCTCAGTTGAACCCTAAACCCTAGACGGCTTTAGGCAACTCTCAGTTGAACTCGATGCGACCCAGAGAGTATTGACGGGTACTAGCAGAACATAAGGAGTCGCAGAGAATGGAGCACAACCACCCTGTTACTCTTTGGTACGATCTTGTTGTGGTGCTGCGTATGCTTACTGCCTCTCATTCTCTCTCATTCTCTCTCTCTCTCTCTCTCTCTCTCTCTCTCTCTCTTTCTCTTTCTCTCTCTCTCTCTGCTTTTCTCGCCCTCATTGTTTGTGAGATGTCACTGTTTGTGCGTGTGGGTTTGTGTATATAAATATTTACGCATGTAGATGCCCTCTATTTTTTACCTACAGGCGTTTCTTACACTTCAATACATACACATGTAAAAGCAGTCAACAAGTCACGACAAACACTGCACTGCTGTGAAACCTAACCTTACATACATCGGCTTCAAAGTACTCCCTATATGGGTACAGTGGGCCCAAAGTATATACTGTTTGGGCACATGGACCCCGAGGGTAAGCCCTCATGATCCCTTCTGTTGATGGACAAAATCCTGCATTACCCACTATAAGGAATAAACTTCCAAATAAACTACCATAGTTCCCATGGTTTCGGGTCCTTAAGGTAATGCAGGGTTTATATCATCAACCCTAAACCCTAAAACCCTATAGATCCCTTAAAGGAGTCCCTCAACGGTTACAAAGAGCGAAGCCTTGGAAGTCCGAGGCCCTGTGGGCAGCCTCCCGCTGTGGAATTTGCGAGCTCCACTGCTGCCTGTCATGGGCAGGACTGTCGGTTGAGGCATTACCTATGGTCTCCATTGTAGTTCCTTTGTTTGGTTAACCAGTTTTATGGTTAGGACCCTATAATAGAGATTTTGGTTAACCAAAAAAAGGAACTACCATGGAGACTATAGGTAGGGTCTGGGTTCAGGGGCTTTAGGGCTTAGGGTTTAGGGTTTGGGGGGTTAGGGCTTAAGGGTTTAGGGGCTTCTGGGCTTTGGGGCATAAGGGTTTGGGGCTTACCTGGACCCCAAGAGTATGTAGAATAATAGCCGTTTATAGATTTTGGGCCATTATTTTACCTACTTTTGGGGGGTCTAGGTAGGGTGTAGCTTCCAGAGACCCCAACACCCAACAATTCAGGAACGATCCTCCAAAGATTCAAGTCGAACACTAGAATCGGGCTCTTTGGGCTGCTAAACCCTAGACCCTAACCATTTTGCGCAGGATTAAAGTAAAAACCAGAAAGTTGGAATATGGTTATCCTAAACCCTTTATGGTAAATTATAAGGTATCCTACCCTGAAACCATATTCCAACTTGCTGGAGTTCCCTTTAAGGGGGTATTCGGGCTCCATGGTTCGGTCCTGGGCTTCAGGGCAGAAGCACAGACATACTCAGAACCCCCAAAGACACCCAAGAAGCAGATCCCCAACGGGCCCCTAAACACTGAACCCGTACACCCTGAACCCTAAACCGCCCTGCAAACAGGACCACGGATCCCTTTGCCTCCTCTTCTGCCGGACTCTCATATGAAAGGGTCTCGGGTGTACGTAGGATGTTACAGTATCCCTGAGGGTCCAAGTAGTCCTTCTTTCTGGGTTTTTGGCACCCAGAACGGACCCAAAGTCTTAAAACAGGGAGTACTTGGACCCTTAGGGTATTTGATGACCAGCGAATCTGGTTGGTGTTTCGCAGCCTCCAGAATGTTGCTATGGAATCGCCTTGCAGCGGCCATGTACACCACGCTGGAATCGTCACATTCTGTAGGGGTCGGAATCATTGGCCAGAATGTCCCCGTATCATCGTCCCCACCGAAACATATAGTGTAATGCACACCCAGAATCAGTTCTCATGATTGAAGCCCTGTATTACGGGGTGTCGTGTTTTGGGTAAGCTTTCTGAGTCATATTGAAAGTTGATGTCACTTTTTCGGATTGAATGTGGGAGTTTCCTTTCAGTAGTGAGAAACCCTCGCACACAATGGGATGCTTGTGTGGTTTGACGTTTAGAGTTTCTGATTTGTCTGGCTTGATGACTCCGAGAGCTTAGAGTGTATATAGTAGCGTTTATTCACGAGGATTACATAACGCCCCAAAATGCTAAACCACCTCAGCCCTAGACCCTGTTTGTTTGGAGACATACTTCAGTCATATGCTGCACGAGAGCCTAAAGCGCTGAAATCTTCATCCCCAAATCCTTAGCATTGAAGTCAATCGAAAGCCGAAGCCATATCCTAAACGCTTTGCCTTTGACCCCGTATTTCCCAAATCATAATACGAAGACCGAAACCTTGCAGCCACAAACCGAAAACCCAGACCCCGAAACCAGGTCGTAGCGGCTTCTCTCCAGGTGGTTTGTCTGGAGCTCAGATGCCGGGCTACAGTAGAAGCCAGAAGGTTGGAACATCAATATCCTAAGGTCTAGGACCCAGAGTAGGCCCTTATTCCCTTTTTTAGGGTTCAGGTTCCCTTACAAGTCCCTTTAAAGCAAAAAGGGCATCCCTTTGAGTCCTGGGTTACTCTTAGGGCTAGAGGTAGAGTATAGGAAGTCCTAGCACCAATCCTCCTAAACCCATGTTCCAGCTTTCTGGGGCTCACTGTAACGAGGGGTTCAGGATCCCGGGTATCAGACTCTCGGTTGAGGGGGGCTTACTTAAAGGATCATGGGACTTAGTAACTAGGGTTATAATTGCTGTAACTATACTTATAACTACTTATAACACCAATTAAGGTACTTATAACCTTACTCACTAAGTCCCATGATCCTCCAAGTAGGGTGCAGGGTTTTGGGTTTAGAGTTTAGGGTTGAGGGGTTACGTGTTTTAGTGTCCACAGCCCGAGCCCTAAACCCCAAATGTAGGACCTAAATCGTAGAGCAAAAATTCCTAATCCGCACCGCGAGCCCTAAACCTCAAATTTTGGCCCTAAATCGTAGAGCTTATATTCCCAAATCCGCAAATGCTCAATGCTTATAAAGTCAAAGCACCCAGCCCCGACCCGCCCCAAGCTACCGACGTATAGTAGCCCTTGTAGGAGACCTGTAATATCCTCATGGGTAGTTGTCAAAATTATGGTTCCCTGTTGGGGGTACCCCAAGTATTAGGTGCCGTATTATACTAAGGACCCAAAAAGGGACCCTAATTTTGACAGCCACCCTCATGGTATCCTGATAGAACCGCTATGATTGGAACACTGTTTCGGGTGCTGCTTTGCACTTCCGCGTGGGTTCAGCCCATGGGGTCGGGATGAAAGCTTTTAGGGACACCAGAGAATTCTGGAAGGACTTATATAAGCAGTTCGTTCTAGGGAGCCCGAACAAGGAAGTAAGATCCCCGCACACACACTGACAGCTGGTGGTGAGGGCGTATCAGCTTGAAGGAGTTGGGAACCTGTTTTTGGGCGGTTGTCAAAGTTATTGTCCTTCTTGGGTACTTGGAGGATCATGGGACTTAGTAAGTAAGGTTATAAGTGCCTTGATTGGGGTGATAAGTAGTTATAGTATAGCTACCCTAATCATAACCCTAGTTGCTAAGTCCCATGATCCTCTAAGTACCCACAGTTTTCGGTGCCGTCTTTTATTAAGGACCCAAAAATTGGCCGTAACTTTGACAACCACCCAAGTTGGTCTGGGGGAAATGACCCGAGATTTGGGAGGATGTCTTATAGAGTTCATGCTCTAAACCATTCTAAACCCGAATCCCCCTACCCTAAACCCCTAAACCCTAAACCCTAAACCCTAAGTCTTACACATCCACCAAGTCTCCAGGCCACAACTCATCCCCGGTGACATCCGTCCGGTCCTGATTCCCGTGCAGGCTTAGGATTTGAGCCTAAGCTTTGTCTCTCGGTTTAGGATTTGCAAGTGCACTTGCACGTAGTTCATATCTTCTTTGCTCAATAGCTACCGAGGTCCATCCGGCACACTCTCACTTCATGAACGTGTTCTAGTGTACTCTGCTTGACTTGTAGCTTCGCACACTGAATCGTTACCACCTTCTGTCAACCCTAGCGATTTCCGATTGAACCCGTTGCCCTGAACCTGAACTCGCAAACCTCAAACCCTGTGCTCCTAAATTTGTGCGTACTCCTAAAACCCGCTAGTTGAACCCCTAAACCCTGAACCCCTGAACATAGCCACCCCGCTCAGCCTGAAGTTGTATCAGACTCCACTCCTCAGCAATTAGCCCTCTTTCTCCGAAAGACGTCCAGGGAGCTCTTCTAAGGAATCAGGTTTTCCTCAAAGGCTTGGGGTCCAGCTTCAGGCGTCATCAACACAACAAGACGCTATTTTGGCGTGCTGCTGTGGTGATGGTTTCAGAGTCTGGAAAGCTTACACTCTGGAAGAGAGCCGATAGAGTATGCAAAGGCAGAACCGTCATCTGAAGGAATATTGCGGGGTAGTTGCATTAGTGCATATGCGGAACTTACCTTTTACCGCAAAAGGATACAAGTCGAGCAGCAGCACACGGGATCAAGACGACCATGCAGAAAAAGCGACGCCTCCGAAGGGCAGCGCGAAAGCTATCGCGAGACGGTTTGCTGGAAATCCTTCGTGTCGCTGGTCGCTGCATTATCTAAGCTCCAGGAGCTGGAAGACGGTGACGCCAGCGGGTTTGTGAGCGGACCGAAGAGGATCACGAACCCTTCTATGACTTCTATGTGCATGCGGGTGAGCGATACTCTCAGGCTCACTCGCAATCCATAAAATTCAGAGTGATCACTTAGTCTGAAGGATGCTAACATGATCTGTCAGATGCTTCGTGAGGAATAAGAAGGTGACCAATCTTTTGCCAGCAGACATCGAGCAAGGCAGCAAGACCATGGCTGGCATCAATGCAAGTAAGTGTCCTATAATCATTTGGGCGGATCCAAGCTAAAGCCCTGCTGCTTTGTGTGCATTTGATGGTCTGGTTTAGAAGGATGCAGTAGCAATAAAGCATGGAAGCTGTGTTGTGCTGTGCGGTAGTTGTGAAGTCAAAGGCTGCGAAACTCAACCCCTTCATCAGCGTTGCGAACTCCTACCCAGGCAGCCGCATACCTCAATGCCGGAATGGCCCCCCGCTCGTAGTGAGGAGTGCCCTAAGGGGTCCACTAGTTGGGCCAAAGTATATGGGTAGTTCTCTAAATCAGGGTCCCCTTGAGGGTCCTTTTCATAAGGGTGCCGTACTATTTTGGTGACCTAGAAAGGAATCCTGTTTTGCAAAACCCCACATATACTATTTGGGCACATGCACCCTCTGAGATTCCTTAAGCAAGATTAGGTAACCCTTAACCTTTTGGGGTTTGCATAATCCTACCATAATTTAATTGAAAAGTTTCACCTGGACCTCAAAAGTATGTAGAATAATAGCCTTTCATAGGTTTTGGGGCATTATTTTACCTGCTTTGGGGAGTCTAGGAACTAGTTCTGGGCTAGGGTACCCAGCTCCTAAGTTCATTAAGTTGCAGTGGGACCCTCCTTAAAGGATCATGGACTTAGTAAGTAAGGGTTCCTTAAAGGGCTCAAAGGGATCTATAGGGTTCCTTAAAGGGATCTATATGGTTTAGGGTTTAGGGTCTACTTAAAGGATCATAGGACTTAGTAACTAGGTAACTATACTTGTAACTACTTATAACCCCAAATAAGGTACTTATAACCTTACTTACTACCAAGTAGGTTACCCTGAGACAGAGCATTTTGTTCAGGCACGTTTTTGTCTGAACCTGAACCCCGGAACCCCAAACCGCAGACCCCAAACTTCGGTTTGCTGTTTAGGTTAGAGTTTAGAGTTTAGGGTGCTATAAAGCTTGCCTAGCTGTCTAGGGGCCCTATAAACCTCACCTAGCTCCTCCAGTTATCCCTTCGTTGATATAGCCCTTACACACCCCATAGAGTGAGATGAGACCCCTTTGCTGGTAAAACACAAAGCCTCTGCAACCCCGAATCGGACACCAGTTGTTACAAACCGAGGCAGCGGCAGCGAGCTTCGTGTGGACCTGAGCTTGGTTGACCTTATAAGGCTCCATGTATCGACATGGGTGGCTGTCAAAACTAGGCTCCCTTTGGTGTCTAAATTCGTATTTATTGGTGTGCAAGAATGGATCCGATGTCCTACGATCAGGAGTACTTGGACCCTAAACCTACCTTAAACTACCAAACCCTACCTTCTTGTAGGTTCTTATTATAAACCCTAATATGGAATTTGTAGGGACCCTACATAAAATTAGTTTTTGTAGGTTAAGGTATTGTCATAAACCCCATAGGACCTCCGGTAGCAAAGAGCACTTGGACCCAATTAGGGCAATATCGGTTTAGCAGCAGTCACAGGCCTTCGAAGTCCATGTATTAGTCGGGCAAGTTAGACATGCGGGTATACTGCGATTATGTCATGAGGACAAAGACCATCGTCATTATCCTTATCATGGTTTCGGGGACTTATTTCCATAGTCATAGTAGTAGTCGTAGTAGTAGTCGTCGTCGTCGTAGTAGTAGTAGAAGATATGGACCCTCATGAAAGTGCGGTCAATTTCGAGCTCTACCTAAGGCTGCTTCCAAGTCTTGTGCTTAGCCTTTGCATTTGGCAGCAGCGCAGACTCAATCAACCTCGCCAGTGGTCATCGGCCCTGCAATGCGAGAGGGAAAAATCCTATGCCGCGAATCCTCGAGCAAGGTCATTGCCCGGGAAGATCACACAGCTTGGAGACTTGGTCCCGAACTTGCCGGAGAACCTCGCCCCTAAACCCTAAACCCTAAACTCTAAACCCTAAACCCTAAACCCTAAACCCTAAACCCTAAACCCTGAACCCTAAACCCTAAAACCCTAAACCGTGGGCCCAGTGGGGGCCAAGGCTGAGATTCGGGTTGCGTGTAGGGCCCTGCCAGGCGCTACGCGCCATTAGCGGACACCGACTCAGACTGAGAGCCACGGTTTAGGATTTAGGGTTTTAGGGTTTAGGGTGTAGGGTTTAGGGTTTAGGGTTTAGGGTTTAGGGTTTAGGGTTTAGGGTTTAGGGTTTTAGGGTTTAGGGTTGAGGGTTTAGGGTTTAGGGTTTAGGGTTTAGGGCACGGCTCGAAGCTGCAGGAAGCTGAGCTCAGAGGTGAGATTTGGTCACACTGCAGGGGTCTAGTAGTCTCGGGTTGAGGGGTTTAGGACGTAGCGTGGGCTTCTTGTATGCTGTGATTGAGTTACGAAGCCTACCTACTATTAAGCCTCTTCACGCGGGTGCCGTTTTCTCTGAAACTTGTGCCCTGTAGGACATGATGGGGTGGTAACAGAGAAGAAAGCCCAGGAAATAATACGAAAACCAAAGGCTGATCGACATCTCTGAATGCACTGCACAATATACATATTTAAGTAAATTAGTTATAGAAGCCATTCCAGATTCCAGGTTGTTGTGCTGTTGCCAAATCAGGTTTTATGCCTGGCTGTTTCCTTTGGTCCCCAGGCATGGCGAAGCTCCTTTCGGCCATGGCGGGTGGTCCGGCCGGCTTGACCAATTGCCATCCGAGGAGATATGGAGCCGGAAGTACGGACGTGAACGAGGCCATCGCTGCTTCGTTCAAGTGCGAGAGTTCCGCATGACGAAGGCTGATGATGACAAAATCGCAAAGAGCATCCACAGTGCGGCACACCCGGGATATGAACGTCCTGACCAAGATCGTGGGACTTCACCACCGAGGTCGCAATTCGCCATCACATGTGGCAAGGACGTTGCTTCGCACCAAACGCGACTGCAAGCGCCGATGCCAGCACTCACCATGCAAGCCCCATAGATCCATGCCCCTAAACATTTCAACCCAAACCCAAACTTCCCAAATCCTGAACCTTCCAAATGTAACCCATTCACCGGTAGTCAGGTTCGAAGCCCAATACGGATTAACTGTGGCCCACAACCCTACACTATAGTAGGTTCTGGCCCTTGAGTAATCGGGCATAAACATCTTGAAAAAGGTTTGCCTGGATTTCGAGGTAAACCAGGTAAAACCCTTAAACCCGAATCGACCATCCGCCTGGTGACCCCTTTAAAAACTCAATGAACCCACAACATCCCTCAACCCTGAGCCCTTCAAGGGAACCCTTGCAAACTCGAAGCCCTGAACCCTAAACTTCAAAAAAGCACAAACCCTCGACTTCCCTAATCCTAAACCTTAAGCCCCAAACCCTGAACTTGGTAACTTTAGAAGGGAAAATGCTTAAACCGTAATCCTAAACCTAATAAACCCTGAACTCTAAACTTCAAAAAGAAAAAAGCTTAAACTGGGGCCGAGAAGCCTCGCTGGCGCGTCGCAGCCTCCGATGCCACGCCGGGGAGTGGCAAAGCCCAGGTTGCCTCGAGGTGCCCTGCGGGTTTAAGGGGGGTCCTCTAAAAGGTTCTGTAAGGAGTACTATACAAGTTATAAGTAAGTCAGGTTATAAGTACCTTAATTGGGGTTATAAGTAGTTATAAGTGTAGTTACCCTAGTTATCACCCTAGTCACTAAGTCCCATGATCCTTTAAGTAAGCCTTTGGCCCTAAGCCGCGCTTGTGTTGCAGGTCCATCCTACAGGATTAGGGTCTATACTGAAAGGATCACGCGATGATGTCGTAAGCAGGTTCACACGTACACTAACCCGGCCTACCTAGTACTTGTAATACTTGTATGCCTGAGTCACAAACCGGCTTCGAAGCCTCTTGCCGCAGGCTGTTTGGCACACAAGCATCAACCTATGAGAGCTTATACTTGAAGCCTCTGAAACGCTACTCCGCAATTGCATGTTTACCTAACCCTAACCTAGGCCCTCAGTCCTTCCGTTTAGAACCCTTACAGATCCCTGTAAGGAACGAGGTACCCCTTCCAGATCCCTGAAAGGAGCCTTTCTAGAACCCACACAGGAACCTCCAAACATGTAGCCTACAGTGCATTGTTTTAGTCAAAAATAGCACCACGTGAGGCTCCCTGCAGCCAGCCTCCTGCCGTCCCGGGTGCAACGGCCGCTTCCCTTCGCGCATGCGCGCCAAGCTCGGAATCTCATGACTACTCTGATTCTTACACGAAGATTGTTAATGTGCTAACATTCTGATTTTTCTATTCTTATGACGGTTCCTTTCATGACAGTTATTCATATTACATAGTGTTAATGTTCTATATTACGGTTCCATTCATGACCATGAATACCTGGACCCCAAAGGTATGTAGAATAATAGTTTTTGTTTTTTATAGGTTTTGGGCCATGAATTACTTACTTTGGGGGGTCTAGGTTAGTAATACTGCTCCGATTACTACCGCCATGTTTCTGATTATTTATGTCATTGCAGTTGTTGCTCTCTGGCTGCCTTTGTCCTTTGATTCTTTTGAGGCTTCTGGGCGCTTTAGCGTTTAGCATTTAGGGTTTAAGGTTTAGGGTTTAAGATTTAGGGTTTAGGGTTTAGTTTAGGGCTTGCGGTTCGGGTATTGGGGTTTAGGGCCTATGTTTAGTGGTATAGGGCTTGGGGTCTCTCACCAGATTGAAGTTTGTAAGGCATGTTTTGATCTTCTTGCGGTTTCGGCTTTTGGGGGAGTTCGAGTTCTGGGTCCGTCACAGGAAGGCGGGTGTTTAGGTTCTGTGTTTTGGTTGAAAGACGATCCCATTAAAGTTGTTCTGTATACTAGTTGGCCTAGTGGTAGAGTAGGTAACCTTTAGCCATTTTTTGGGTAGTAGAGTCCCTCTAGAATCGCTTTATAACCAAAAAGGTTAACCTTTAGCTCCCCATGATACCCGACAAGTAGGTTGGCGATTGGTATCAGGCTTCAAGAGGTGCTTTTTCGGATGTTGATCTCGAGGTGTGGGTCGGGCGCAGAGCGGGAGATTTGTCTGTGGCAGGGTACTGCCTATAGTCTCCATTGTAGTTCCTTTTTGGGGTTACCTTATAGGATCCTCAATATATAAGTGGTTAAACCAAAAGGAACTACACTGCAGACTATAGGTGCGACTCTGCTAGAAGATGTCAGAAGCATCTGGTCGGTTCTTGACTCTTCCCCATTCTCAGCAATCCTCCGTGAGGGCCGTGATGCTACATAAACGCACCTGCCTGCTTGCTTACAGCAGGTATCTACTTAAAGGATCATGGGACTCAGTAACTAGGCAAATAATTAAGGAAGCTATACTTATATCTTCTTATAACTTATAACCCCAATTATGGGACTTATAACCTCGCTTACTAAGCCCCATGATCCTCCAAGTAGGCAGCCAAAACCATTCAGAGCACAGCATTGGAGCCTACGGCCCTGCTGTTTGGGTACTTGGACCCTTCAGGTTACTTGCCATCCCGGACATAGAGCATGAGTGTAAAGAACACTTACTTGCAATATCTTTACGTATTTGGCTCATTATACATATACCCTAAACCATGAACCCCCCGGCCCCACTTATCAGCACCTGGAGCAGAAGTGTAAACCAAGAGAGGCGGGAGGGTGCCTTCGGAGATGGAACCGAGTTTTGCCGTGTAGCTTTGCATGGTTGAGAGTTGAGAAGTCGTATGTAAGAGAATCTTAGTTTAGGGTTTGTTTGGTGGTGTAGGGTTTTGTGGAACGTCTCGGATTGTTTTTGGCGGAGGAGGTCGGGTTTAGCGTTTGGTGATCTCGGAGCAACTGTACCTTCGCCTCTCAATCTTCGGGCGGCCGGTATGGAGCCCCACACCAACACAACGCTGCCCTACATGTAAACCCCAGGACCTATAGACCATAGCTTGAGAGCCTGCCTTGGGAGCGCCTTGGGGGTGCTTGTGCATAGCCACTGTATGGTCAAGCTTTGCAGCAGAAGCTTTGGCGCATGTTTTGCAGAGATTGCTAGGTCCGAATTTTGTGCCGACCGCTGTCCACCTGTCGGCCCGATACTTCGCAGTGGACCCCCTGCTGCAGCCGACTTCAGCCCCCCAAGCGCCCCAAAGCAGTCCTCTAGGGAATGGCTGGGTCGGTGAAACCCTGAAGCCCCAGACCCTAGACCCGATAGCTGAAGCCTTGAGACCTAAACCCCAAATCCTACAGCCTGAACCCAGAACTTATCAACACTCTAAATCCCAACCCCCAAGTCCCAAACCGCTAAAGCCTAAAACTTGCATCCGGAGCCCAAAATATCCCTAAGACTAAGACCCTGTAGATCCCTTTAGAAAGGAGGCCTTCAACCCTAAACCCTAAAGCCGTCAATGTGCCATGAAGACCTCCTCCTCCTTTCCATGGCTACCCGGAAGAAAGCCAGGTGATGCACGGCAGCAACTTCGAGGGTTTGGGGCTCTAGAGTTTGCAGAACGGGGCGGGGGGTTGGGGGCTTAGGGGGATTAGGACTTGTAGGGGTTTGGCAGTTTGGGGGTTTCGGGGTCATGGGCAGGGTTTAGGGTCGGGGTTCACGTCAAGGGTTGTGTTTCAGGGTCTACGGTTTAGCATTCATGGGGGCCGGGATCTTAAGTTTAGGACGATGAAGACTTGACAATGGTTAATGATATAAACCCTGCATTACCCACAATAAGGAATATACCATCATTCCCATAGTTCCATCATTCCCATAGTTTAGGGTCTTTAAGGTATGCAGGTTTTTTTCATCAACAGCAAGCAACTGTCTCTATGCAGACCAGAAAACCTTAAACCGAAGGATCCGGACTACTAGGGCCATCAAAAACAGCCTTCATCATGCGACACCCCCCACTTGCGGTGGTGGCCTTGCCAAGACCCTAACTCCCAATCCCAAACCCTGATGCCCTCATCCTGTCTCTGCCGAGGACACGAACTCCAGGACGGAGCCTGAGGGGTGTGTGCGAGGGTCGCGTTTGTTCAGGGTTTGGGGTTAGGGTCTTTTTTCACCGCGGGTTTTTGTGGATTTGGGTTTTGATATAGAATAGGGTTTTCTATGGTATCTGCATGAGACAAAACCCCGTAAAGAACTCCAAAGAATGTTCTTCTTAATGGCTATAAGACCCCCTATATCAATAAGCTAAGCACAGCAGAGAACATGCAGCTGCCGAGAAGAGTTGGAGCCCCTGCCGAGTTACTAACCAAAGCCCCGAACCCTAAGCTCCCCAGAGGGTCCATATACTTAAGACGCGCAGTGTCCAGCTAGAGTCACAGATCCGTCACGTGAAATATTGGATATATTTAGGAAATCTGGTTCTTCAGGAATAGGATTTTAATAGGATTTCGATAGGATTTCCTGGGTTGCGATGCAAAAATCGACAAAATCATTGAAAATTGTCAGTTTTGGACACAATCCTATTATTTTCCTATTTATTTCATATTGTTCACTTGTTGTTCCCCTATTCTTGTCCTATAATCGGAGAAAAATAGAAGAACATTGTGATTTTAATCGGATTTCGACAGGATTTCCTGGGTTGCAATGCACAAATCGACAAAATCATGGAAAATTGTCAGCTTTGGACACAATCCTATTATCTTCCGTTTATTTCCTATTTGTTCACCTATTTTCTCCTATTTTTGTCCTATAATAAGATAAAAATAGTAGAAAATAGGAGTTCGATAGGATTTCCTGGATTGCGATGCAAAAATCGACAAAATCATGGACAATTGACCGTTTTGGACACAATCCTGTTATTTTCCTATTTTCCCTAAACTCAGATTTTCCAAATTCCTGAATGTTTCCTATTTGCCCCCTAAAAATATTTATTTCGAACCACCTCTTCTCAGGCCTCTACACACATCTTAACCATATACACTGCGATCATGGAATATGGAATTAGGTACCGAAAGACCAGCCCTACTACGGTTTCGGGGGGCTCTCTTGCAAGCTCAAACTTGCAGTCGCTACCCTTAAGGCTTAAGGCTCCAAAAGGGGTCATGGCCTTTCTGGATCTCACTATATACGAAGGTCCAGGAGCCTTGGGGTAAACACAGAAGCAGCTGCTTGGAGGGTCGGGGGACTTAGTAAGTAGGTAGTAAGTAGACTTATAAGTACACTAAAAGGGACCCTAATTGGGGTTATGGTACTTATAAGTCCTTAAAATAACCAGTTACTAAGTCCCCCGACCCTACAAGTGAGCCATGGAATCCGAAGCTGACGGTAAGTTCAAGGCTTCCTCTCGGCCAAAGCTCGTCGCTGCCTTTGTTGACGCTGCGCATCTCTGCTTGCATAGAAAGGTTTGGTCTCCGTTTAGTTGCTCGAACCTATCCCTTAACTCTAGCTGGACCCGACCTTTTCAGGGTTCCCTACTCTGATTTCTTTACAAGTACTAGATAAACTTTAAAATGGTAGGTCATTTGAGGTCCACCCTAAATCCTAGACCTGAACCCCAAGACCCGCATTCTAGCATCAACTCTCCTGGCCTAGAGCTTCGTGAGCGCGAAGCCACAGATCATGAGTCTCTACCCGCAGCTCTGCAGATACCGATTCCTAACAATCTCAAACCCCACACCCGGGTTTAGGGTGTGCCTTAACCCCGAAGAACCTCCATGTTTTAAGGACTTATATAAAGAACTCATAATTCGGATCCCTACAAAGGTAGGTTATTTCAGGGTTAAGGCAGGGCTTTGTGTTCAGGGGGTCAGGCCATGTGTTCTGCTCCTGGCTGGTCCCAGGCATCCTGTAAGCCCCACATGATCAACTGCCAACCCTAAACCTCAAACCCTATAAAACCAGACATGAAAAAGGAGCTTAAAAAATATAAGACCCTAAACCTCAAACCCTATAAAACCTACTTGGACCCCAAAAGTATGTAGAATAATAGCCTTTTATAGGCTTTGGGCCATTATTTTAACTACTTCTAGGGGTCTAGGTATAAACCCTAAACCTTCTACTGTTAGCTCCCCCCAAGGGTCCAAGTACCCCCAGTATAGGACTTTGGGGTCATTTGGGGTACCAGAAACCATATATAAGGACTACTTGGACCCTAAGGGTACACCTTCTAGCCCCTGAAACCCTATCCTGCGAAAGCTGACAAACCTAAGAGTAGAAAACTCTTAGAGGGAGCCCGGCTTAAAGGGTCATGGGACTTAGTAGCTACCCAGAGGCTCCATAGTAGTTCCTTTTTGGGATTACCTTATAGGCTTCTAAATATGAACCCCCAAAAGGAACTACTATTGGAGCCTCTGATATAATTAATAAGGCAACATACCTAGAGGCTCATACCCTATCCCCCCCTTTAAGGATACCATCGTTTTTTTGGTCAGGATCTGCTATCTTTGAAAGTAGGCGCCCTGAAAAAGGGGCAGGGTATGAGCCTCTAGGCATACTTTATAATTGCCTGTCCCATAGACGAAACCAGCCCGAGGACAGCAAGAAGCCAACAGTTTCCGAGCCATCCGGCCTAGCGCAGCAAGGACGTGCCCTGCTGTTTGGGTTGCAGGGGCTTTTTGGGCCTAAATATACCTTATACATGCATACAGACATACCTACGTACGTACATACATACGTGCATATAACTATATACACATATTCATAAAGCAGATACATACATATGTATATATTTATATGATGTAGACACATATGTGTTTGTGTGTACAGGGTTCTGAGCACCGAGAGTGGGAGGCGGGAACGGTGCCAAGGTACTCAAAAAAGGCTTTTCGGCATTTTAAAGTTCTGCATCTACAGGGATTTACTAAGTCTCATGACCCTTCAAGTATACTCCAGACTTAAATCCACATACTAATTATACCAAAGGGTCCAAAGTACCCATATGGTAGAATGTAGGTACTATTATGACTTGGGGATTTATCCCTCGTAACGGTACCTAGGACCCTTTGGGCATACCATGAAACCCCATACGCGAAGCCTTGAGGCCCACGGCAAATCGCTTAAAGCATGAATCAGCGCATAAGAAGGCCATCCATCTACACCCTGCACCCTGCAAGAAAAAGAAGTAGAACCATACCAGACACTGTAAGATATGCAGAATGCTTAGTGTTGTATGATATAGTGTAGTATAATATAGCATACTGTATTATGACATAATGTGGCATAGTCATGCTGAGAATAGCAGGGTAATCATCATAATCACACAATAAAACTTGTGTATATATATACATGTATACATATGTATGTCTGTATATACATATGTATAAATGTATATATATATATATACATACATATATATATATATATATATATATATACACATGCATATAATTGGGTTTCGGCAGGAATGCCGAAGGGACTTCGACCGTGTCCAAGCTGCCAGCCCTGCAGCGAGCAGCTCTGCAGTCGGGGCGCTCGGATCAGCTAAGATACGGTTGATGCTATTAAATTTGGGGCCAAAAGCGCACATAAGCATAAACATTTTATAGGGGTATACCTACCTTAATGGGCTTCGTTATAAGGGGGTTTATATGGGATATCCCTATCCTATTTTTTGCTTATTTGCTTTTTTGGGGCCCTATTAAACCTGCATAACCTTAAAGACCCTAAACTCTGGGAATTATGGTATATTCCATGTCATGGGTAATGCAGGATTTATATCATCAACCGTACGAGCCTGATTAAAAGGGTTCTATAAGGGATCTATAGGGTTTAGTAGCTCAGGGTTTATTGTTTAGGGTTTCTTAATATAGCAACCAGATTAAGAAACCTTTGGCCTTTATTAGGGTTCTACAAAAGAAGCTAGCTAACACGGCTGTTCAGTGGTACACTTGTTTACTTTCAGGTTTCTGGGTTCCTATTATTAAATATGAAGCCTAAAGAATTATATACTTTTTCCCAGTGGGTTACTGAAGAGCCTGGCTAATGTAGCACCTGATTAAGAAACCTTGAGCCGTTATTAGGGCTCTACAAAAGAATCCTAACATTTTGTAGTTATACGGCCAGGGTTTCTTAATCAGGTTCCTGCTTAAGTACAGACGCCGAGATCATCCCCAACATGATTCCTTAGGGTTCGTCAGTGCACTATATATATATATATATACAGATGTACATATGTACATACTAGCATATGCCTCAAAAACACGATTCTAGTTCTCAAGGCCCCTGCGCGAGCTCAATTGCGGCGTTAAAAGGTTTTGGGTTTCAGGGCTTCGCTGCTGCCCCCCCGAAATCTACCCTTTTTGAGGACTCGAGGTATATTTTTGAAACCTCTAGAAAGCATAATAAGGCGGCTACAGGACTCCAGGTAGAGTGTAGCGTCCTGGTTCACTCTACTCTTACCTTTGGTTAGTAGGGAATGGAAGAATGGTAGTAATAGTACTTATAATTGTACCCCATTCCTCCATTCCCAGCTAACCCAAGGTAAGTACTGTGGCTTCAGGGTTCAGAGTTTAGGGGTGGCGGGTTGCGGGGGCGACTCGGGAAATGCCTCAGAGCTACAGGAGTCTGAATAATTAGCTAGAGGATGTGGTGGGTGTCCTTCGCCAGTTACCCGAGGCATCTAAGGACTCATATATTAAGGCTTGGGCCCAGGGTTATACCATAGTATACACCGTCACTCTCAAGGCCACTCTACATGAATCCCATGGCCCCTCCCGGCACCAGCGCTGGCAAAGGCGTGACACGGTGGCTCGAGCGGCTCACCTCCGCCAGACGCACAGGGTACGGGAATGGAGGCCATGATGAGGGTTGAAACAGTTTAGAGTTGAGGATTTCAGGGTTTGGGGTTTATAGGATTTATGATTTTAAAGTTTGTGGTTCGGGGGTGGTTCTGATTTGATTTTCGGACAGCGGGCTGATAGTTTAGCGACATGTGTTGGTTCCAGCTGTACGAGAGCCTGTAGGCTTTGCGACGGCTGAGAGTTCAAATTCGAAGTCCAGGGTGACTCGATCTGAGCGACAGGGATGGAGGTGCAATGTGCCAATCTCAAGGCCGGAGGATAATAAATGAGAGCTGGAAGCTTTCAACCATTAATTTCGCAAGACGGCGGCTCTGCCGGGAACACTGTCAGTATGAGTACGGGTGGTATTTGCACCAGTGGAAGCAGGACTAGCAGCACAAAGTAGTAGGCAGAGCAGTAGTAGTAGTAGTAGTAGTAGTAGTAGTAGTAGTAGTAGTAGTAGTAGTAGTAGTCGTAGTCGTAGTCGTAGTCGTAGTCGTAGTCATAGTAGTCGTCGTAGTCGTAGTCGTAGTAGTAGTAGTCGTCGTCGTCGTAGTCGTAGTCGTAGTCGTAGTCGTAGTCGTAGTAGTAGTAGTAGCAGTAGCAGTAGCAGTAGCAGTAGCAGTAGTAGCAGTAGTAGCAGTAGTAGCAGTAGTAGCAGTAGTAGCAGCAGTAGCAGTAGAGCAGTAGCAGCAGTAGTAGCAGTAGTAGCAGTAGTAGCAGTAGTAGCAGTAGTAGCAGTAGCAGTAGCAGTAGCAGTAGTAGTAGTAGTAGTAGTAGTAGTAGTAGTAGTAGTAGTAGTAGTCGTAGTAGCAGTAGCAGCGGTCGTCGTCGTTGTCGTGGAGCAAACAACACTGGCAGTAAACATCAGCCCGGCACTTTCAGCAGGAGTGATACCTAGGAGGAGGAGGAGGAGGAGGAGGAGGAGGAGGAGGAGGAGGAGGAGGAGTATTGAGCATCACGGGTGCTGTTTGCGCCTAGCAGAACCCCTAACCCATAAACCCTACAAGCACACGGCGCAAACCCCAAACCCCAAAGCTGGATCTAAGCCTGCAGACAGCCATCCGTCAGGATGGACCCGAGACCGGGCGTTTACAACGTCCTTGAGCAGGCTCCCACTAAATTTAGTTCCCGGGTTTCCCGTAAGAGTTGGAGAAATTTCGGGGGGTTGAGGGTTTAGCGTTTAGCCGCCAGTTACGGAGTTCCCTTGCTTTGCAGGACCGAGGGCTGGCGAAACTTGTATGACATGCTCTCAAAGTTTAGACCCCTCAACTCCTCAACCCTAAACCCTGAACCAAAAATTCGATCTCACACGACTAACTGCATAAAGCCGGGTTCTTCGCTGACTGGATAAACCTGGCCTCTTCGCTGGAAAGCCTTAGGGCAGGGACACGCCCACTCCGACTCTACTTGCCGTCTCCATTGTAGTTACTTCTTGGGGTTACCTTACAGGATCCTTAATATATATATATATATATATATATATATTTTTATATTTATATTTATATTTATATTTATATTTATATTTATATTTATATTTATATATATATATATATATATATATATATATATATATATATTAATATATTAATATATATTTATATATATATAATATTAATAATAATAATAATAATAATAATAATAATAATAATAATAATAATAATAATAATAATAATCATAATAATCATAATAATAATTGGCTAAACCAACAAAAGGATGCCACAAACAAGCGGCACCTGAAACCTTTCTCCAAGCACCCTCATTCAGAATTCTACCCGCTCAAGGCCAAACCCTACCGAGAGGCCACACCCTAACCCCATTTCATCGGGGTACCTACTTATCTATGTAACAGTTGCTATCCACCATAGACGGAACATTCCGAATAGGAGGCATGATCCTCCATGGAATTATAGTATCCTTAAGGGAGGAGAGTCCAAGGGGGGTACATAGCCTAGTGATCCCTAATTCTCCCTAGTACTCCCTAAGGTTCCCTTAGAGTCCCCTAAGGATTCCTTGTACCCTCCCCCCTTGAACCACCCTCCCTTAAGGATCCTATAATGGAAAGCCAAACCCAAAACCCGGCTCCAAGACTCTATTTTCGTGCCAAAGAGTCGAGCTGAAAGTCCGCAAAGATGGGAGTTTCCGAAAATAGGGGACCCTAATATCGATCCCTTTAAAGCGGGCCCTTAACGGAACACTTATAACCACCCATGAACCTCCAAGTAGGCCCTACACCCTATACCCTTCTAGAATCCCTATAGATCCCTTTAAAGCGGCCCTTCAAGGAACACTTATCACAACCCATGAAGCTCCAAGTAGGAAAAGAAGGGGCCCCTTAATAATAAGGACCCTTAGGTATATACCCTTACTATAGCTATCCTATACCCATTATATAGCCCATTATAGGGTAGGGGTCCCCATTAAGGGTCCCTCCTTTGCCCCTTTGATTCAAGTAGGAAAAGAACTTGCCGCAAGGATTTGGCCGCTCAGACCTTCACCGAGAACCCAGCCTGGGTTTCGACTGTCGATATCGAGAAGATGGAGGTGCGGGCTTTAGGGATCTATAGGGTTTAGGGTATAGGGTTAAGTTGGGTTTTGGGGTTTTAGTCTTAGTAGTTCAGGTTTACATGTTTAGAGGTTTTAAACTTGGGGTCTGGGGGATAGGATTGAAGAGGGTATATGGTTGAATCGGCGGGGGTGCGTACTTCAGGAAGTAGCTGACTATGTGACTATGTGGTGGTATTTTCAATCAATCGCGTCAAAGTCATCAGAGAGGTCTCTGTGTTGCAATGAAAGACAGACAGTATATGCATGTATACGTAAGGCCGTCGCTTGATTCGTCAGGGCGTCCATCCATCCATCATCCATTCCATCATCGATCTGCTTATCCATTTGTCCACCTGTCCATCCATCCATGTCCATCCATCCATCCATCCATCCATCCATCCATCCCATCTGGCCGCGCGCTCAGTCTTCCATCGTCCGTGCATGCATACGGACAGACTTGGGAGTTTCCGACAATAGGGGACCACCCTAAATAGTAGGATCCTTATTATCAGGACCCCAAAATCAGGTACCCCTATTTTCGGAAACTCCCACTTAGTCTGAACTCGAGGCCGTAAGCCCGAAGCCGTCAACCCTGAACACCAATCCCTACACCCTAAACCATAAACCTAGAAAGAGCCACTGCACCTTAAAAACAATAAACTCCCAATAATTACCCAGACCCCCAGGAAGATCTGGAAAGTAGATCTCCTCATACTAATTTGGGGCCCTATACTACTAAGGGTACTGTGTAGGGACCCCCATTAAGGGATCTACTTTTTGGATCATCCCGGGTCTGGGTAATGATCCTTGAAAGAAGCCTACGCCTCAGGCGGCGGAGCTCAGGCGCCTGGAGGAAAAAAAGCGGCGAAGAGCCGTGCTCCACAGGCGCTACCACCGGGTTCACAGATCCCTACGGTTGATGATATAAATCCTGCATTACCTTAAGGACCCTAAACTATGGGAATTCTGGTACATTCCTTATTATAGGTAATGCAGGATTTATATCATCCACCGTAGGGCTCCAAGGTTTAGGATAGAGGGCTTGGGGCTTAGGGGTTTAGGGTTTAGGTGTGTAAATGTCTGTTTCAACCATGGTGTTTCGGGTTATTTTTAGGAGTGCTGTAGTGGTTTCTACATGGCGACCTACTATGTCATTTGGTTTGGGGTCTTGAGGTTCAGAGGTTGAGAGAGATTGGGCTTCAGGCTTCCCCAAGAATAGACCCCAAGAGGAGGCTTCGTGACGTTCCCCAGAGACAGCCGCTAGTTTGTAAGAACGCCCCGCTTAGGGCTAACAGTGTTTCCGGTGTAGGGTTTGTCTTCTTTGTGGTAGTTGGGGGTTTTAAACCCTATAATCCCGAAGCCCTTAAAGCCTAAACGCTAAACCCTAAACTTAGCGTCTTGGGCCTTAAGGTTTGTTTGGTTGCCTTGGTGGCAGGGCTCCAGGGCCTTGACACTTAAAGGATCATGGGACTTAGTAATTAGGGCTACCTGGACCCCAGAACTATGTAGAATAATGGCCTTTTATAGGATTTGGGCCATTACTTTACCTACTTTTGGGGGGTCCAGGTATAAGTAAAGTAACTAACTACAGGCCAAAAGCCAGAAAGAACTCATTACGACCAACAGGACCCAAACCAAAAAAGCCCCAAACTCTGAACCCTCAACCATTCATCCCTTTTCGAAGACCCTAACCCTAACCCCAAACCCTTAAAAGCCCCTGCAATCTAACCTCAAGCCTACATCGAGGATCATGGGACTTGGTAACTAGGGTCGTAAGGAAAGTAAGGAGAGGATCATGGGACGAATATAGCAAGGTTACAAGTTCCTTGGGCTATGAGAAACTATGAGTATACCTATGGCGTCCCTAATTTGTTGGCAAATCGGGGTCTGCGGTGTGTTTGCTTTTTGTTGTAAAGTGTTTCATGCTTTGCCGTTGTTGATCATGGTTTCGGCTGTTTCCTTTAAAGAGCCAGCCAAACGAACCCTCGCCACCGATCCTAAGCCCAGAAACCCACGCTTTCAAAACACGCTGCCAGCAGCCAAGCCGATTCAACAAACATCAGGCTACCCTGTAGAGCGGGCAGTCCCAGACGAGCGCTACATACACAGTAACACAGGGCCACCCGGCAGTAGAACACTCTCATAAGGTATTCTGTTTGACTAAAAGTAAAGTCACTGTGAAACTTCAAGCCTCCGCATGCCCAAAGAGCCTGAGCAAAAGTTATCCCTTCCCAGAAAAGTTCCTCAAACTTTAAACCCAAACCCTAAATCCTACACCCTAAACCCCAACTAAACTACCCAGTGATATTGGAGGAGATACGGAGCCAGGGATGATGAGAATCGCTATGAAATAAGGAGCTAAACAGCCGACGGAATCCCCAAACCACGGGTTAGTAAACCCTAAATCCCACACCCTAAACCCTGAATAAACCCTCAACCCCAACTAAACCCTAAACCCTAAATCCTACACCCTAAACCCCAACTAAACCCTCAATCCTAAGAGAAGTTCCTTTTTCAGATCCAGGCCTGCGCATGTCCACATCAGCTTCGGTGACCGAAAGAGCTACCAGCAATCGGCCCTACAGGGAGACAAGCTCTACGCACCTACGATGCAAGTTCATGTAGGGACCTGATCAGGGGATCCCCGGGCCTATAACCCCCAAAAGGTAGTAAGATTCATATAAAGAACCCTAATAAAGGCCCAAGGTTTCTTAATCAGGTTCCCGCATCAATTCGGGTTCGTCCCTTTAAGGGTTCCGGTAAGGCGAGTTCCGGAAAGATACCCTAGCCCCTAAGCCCCATATAAGCCTTACCTTTATATAACGCGAAATACTTAGTCGCCGGAGCCTCAGGCAACCATGGAGTTATAAAGGTTCCACAAGGGGTTGCTTTCGATACTTATGTTGAGCAATTGAGGAAGCCAAAGGAACATGCAATCACTGATGCTTCTGTAGTAAAGAGCAGAATTCGATAGCAAGTCAGCCTCCCAAACTGATGGCTTCCCCCTTGCAAAGCTCCACAGGCACTGGCCGGCCTGCAACCTATACCTTCACTAGAAACGAGTCATTTGATGGAGTTCTCGTTTCAAACTGAACAAAGACCCCACAACCCCCAAAATCCCAGAACCGCTAAACCTATAAACCCCAAAAGAGTTCATAGGCCGTAGCCGTGGCTTCTGATTGCTTCGCATGGCTCCGGAGGGCTGGCTCGGGAGGTGTCAGCCGAAATCGCCGTCGTTCCGACAGAAACAAATCTCGGAAGCTTCAGGGTACAGGGGGTTCGGGTTTTATAGGGGTTTAGTGTTTACCTGCACCCTAAATAATAGCGTTTTAGAGGTTTTGGGCCATCAATGTTCCTACTTTGGGGGTCTAGGTAGATTTTAGCGCATACTCTTGTTGTTCATGCCCCTGTATTGGCATACTACCCGGGAACCTTCGCTCAAGCCTGTATATCACGGCTGTTCAGTGGTACACTGTTACTTTCAGGTTTCTAGGTTCCTATAAAAAAATAGCCCGTGGACCCATAGACTGTTGCAAACCCCAACTTCTAAACGCTGAGCCTTGATAGCCCTAAACCCCCGTGACCGACTACCTGCAGGTAGCGCAACGCATGGGGGAAGCCAGCGCTTCTTGGCATTCGCTTGGTAGGGCATTGCCCACATGTTTAGGGTTTTGGGGTTTAGGGTTGAGTTCGCGGGCGTAGAATTAAGGGCTTCGCCCTGAACCCGTAAACCCGGGACCTTAAACCTAAACCCAAGACCGGTGTAAGTGTTGATTTCTAGGACCTAGAGTAGGCCCTTATTCCCTTTGTCTAGGGTTCAGGTTCCCTTATAAGCCCCTTAAAACCAAAAAGGGTGCCGTTTTTATTCCTAGGTCACTCTTGAGTTTAGATTTTATGTGTTCGGTTTGTCGTCATCCCGGTTTTGTGGTATTCTGATTTGAGCCTTGGGCCTAGCAGCTTTGACGAACTCTCCAGTGAACTCCTGCTGCTGATGGAGCCTTAGGGTTGAGGGTTTAGAGTTTAGGGGTGATCCATATTACAGAACATTACCTACCATACTTCCCATAGCTTTGGACACTTCAGAGAATTCCTAAACTGCGAACTCCTAAACCCCCCCGACACCTAGACCCGAGACCCGAGACTCAAGACCCTAACACCAAAAGCTGTTTAAAAGTTTTCCAGAACCCTCCCGAACCCCTAAACACTGTTGAACAGTTTGCCAGAAGCCCGATTACCCCAAGGCTCCTGGACCCTCCTAGTGAGATCCCAAACCTTAGCCCCCAAAGCCCAAACCCTCCCCCAGAAAGGCCATGACTCCTTTTGGAGCCTTACAGTAGAAGCCAGAAAGTTGGAATATCATTATCCTAACCCCTTTAAGGTAAATTATAGGGGATCCTACCATTAATCCATATTCCAACTTGCTGGAGTTCCCTTTAAAGCAACAGGAACTAAGTACCATACCCCCAATTAGGGTCCCTTTTAAGGGTACTTATAAGTCTACTTACTACCTGCTTACTAAGTCCCATGATCCTCCAAGTAAGGTAATCACGACATTCTACCCCTCCGCTCTTCTCAGGAGGACCTGGAATCGAAGCAGGCCCGGATGCAGGTCCTCAACGAGCATTGGCGACCTGGCTTCCTATACGCTGCACTGAGCCCTAAATGGCGCGAAACCCGCAACCCTGAGCCTTGTAGATCCCTTTTCAAAAATCGTATAACTCTTTTAGATCCCCTCAGAAGCCTAGAGCCTAAACACTCAGAAACAGTCTTCTTCTTCTCGCATCGGATGATATATAAGGAGTCCGGGTAGAAGCCTCCTAACCCCGAAAGCCGAAACCCTAAACCCGAAATCCTGAAGGGCCAAAGCCGTGTGGGTAAATAGGAAGAAGACGTGTCATATCATCATGTCTTTTAAACAGTTCGAGAATCTTAAAATTCTCGCTTATGTAGAAGCCTCATGGATCCCTTTAAAGGACCCAAGCACTAAGCCAAGGCTGGCGGCAGTTTTTGCACCGATTCCGAATCCAGGCGCGCTCTGGTCGCCACTTGTGGATGGGCCCTTCTTCTTCCGAAAAGCTGATGCTTCAGGATTTAGTTTACTTAGGGGTACTTAGATTTTTTTATTTTTGGTTATTATAACCCCTAAGAAACAGCTAAACTTATAATTGTTGCTAGAGTTCTAAGTTCAGTATAGTTTAGGGCTATAGGACTTCTTCTTTCGAAAAGCTGATGCTTTAGGATTCCGGGTTTACGGCTTAGAGTTTGGCATTGAGGGTTTAGGATTCAGGGTTTAGAGTTTGGCATTTGGAGTTCAGGATTTAGGGTCGAGAGTTTGGCACTGAGGGCTTAGGATTTATGGTAGAGGCCCAAAAGTTGGAAACCCCATAGCCTCAATCCTTATGTAAAGGGAATCCCAGCACTATTTGGCCTTAATCCGGTTTCCAACTTTATGGAGTTTACTGTAGGGTTTATGGCATCAGGGTCAGGAGTTAGTTGAAAGTTTCCCTGAACCAGCCCGACACCTGGAGGTCGATTCCCAATCCTTCGAACTTCAGGGTTTAGTCGTTTCGGGGTTTCGGTTTTGGGTTTACTTACCTAAGGTTAGTAGGGAATGGAGGAATGGGGTACAATTGTAACCCTAAACTACTAAGTCCCCCGACCCTCCAAGTATCTCACTGTCAGCCCCATGCTCTTTCTCATAGAAGCCCAATAATGGACCCGAAACCGGAAACTCGCAGGACAGACCCTGATGAAAGAGATCCTCCAAAGGCTGGAGAGGAAAGTGGAGGTGGAGAAGGCCCGTACATGGGTTTAGGGTGTAGAAGTTTAAGGGATTGTGTTGAAGGTGTTCACCCTGGGTGGCCATACCCTGCAGCGAAGCTCACGCAGAATGTTTTCTATGGCTGGGCGCAGAGGCGACTCACGATCTCAACGAAGCAACAAGAGAACCGACAAACCAACAAACGACCAGTACAGCTTTACAAGTTGTTGGTTACAGTACACATGGCTCAAGAGGCTTTCCTACGCAGCCTTCCCCTAAGCCAAAGGATACAGGAAACACACATGTACAAGCCTACCTGAAGGAAACTATACAAGTGCCGGCAATCCCTTCAAGCAGACTACACACCTGTCTAACCTGATACCTGGGCATGCAGTGAGAAGCATTTCAACACTCCTCCTTGCTAGAGCCGACAGGCAACTAGCACACGCTGCACTATTTACAGCATGCCCGTTCCTGGGACCTCTAGCCTTGAACCTTGGCTTGCCTTTAGAGACCTGTGCGGTGGCGGTCTCTGCAAACACGGCACAAGTTGCGGGTAGTTAAGGGTGTATTACGCCTTAAACCCCAACAATTAGAATCTAGATGAACACAATCCCCGTGCGCAGTGAAGTAAAAGGGACCTTGGGGAAGTTCATACTGCGTGCGGATTTCGATCCTGGCAGGCATCGGATCTGGTGGGACTCCTGTGACTGGTTGGAAAGCAGGCTCACGATCCGTTTGAGTAGACTGCTCACGCACTGCAGGGCGGCGACGAGACTGTGTGGCCTTGGGCCGTGGTGCAGCAGGCAACTCGTGGGAGGACTGCGAAGGCACAGGTGCCCTCTCGTTGTGAGCTGTGGACTCACCTGCTGGTGGTCTGGAAGACACGTCCTCAAGACTCATGCCCTGCAGTTGGGCAGCAAGCTCATCCTCAACAGCTCTCTGCATACGCCTCAAACGACGGGCTCGACGAGACGACGCATGCGAACCAGCCCACCACGCATCAAGCCGATCCCACAATCTCTTCAACCACTCCCACACAACAAGGACACAAACCAATGCCATGCCAAGAACGAAGTACAGCTCCAGGGATCCATCAAGCTGCAAGCCAGGATACTCGGATTCACGGCTTGAGCTTCGTGCAGGTTGGATCTGAAGCAAACACAACAAGGCACTCAACGCGACTGGGTCGACAGCTGCTGACGAGCTCGGCCTGACCTCTCGGTCGGCTGTATCACCCGCAAAGTCACGCATGCCCCATAACCTGACAAGCTCTTCAATCCTTGCAGACGGAAGAGGTTTGGTCAGTAGATCTGCAAGCTGTTCCACACCCGGGCAGAAGGCAAGCCTCAGCTTCCCAGAGCGAGTCTGCTCACGAAGGTACTCAGCTCTTACCCGTAGGTGTCGCGTTCTCCATGATCCATGACCGTCAGAAATCGCAAGTGACGCTTGGGAATCAACGTGCAAAACCCTTTCTTCCGCAACGTCAAAACCAACCGTGTGAAGCAACGCCTCAATTGATTCAAGCGCGATTGCACACTCAATCGAAGCAGTGAGTTCACTTTCAGCAGTAGAAAGTGTCACAAAAGCTTGACGCGCCGACCTCCAAGCAACTGGACATCCATGCACACACACGCACCAGCCTCCATGTGAGCGAAGGCCTTCTGGCGAGAAGCTTGCGTCACTCCAACCGTGAAGTTGGGTTCCGTCCGCCTCAAACACCAGCGACGCTGTCTTGGTTCGCTGCAAGTAAGCCAAGGCACGGTCAGCAATGCGTAGAGCACGACAAGGCGCCTTCGTAGACAAACTAGCAAGCAAGCTGGCAGTGAACGCCAGGTCCGGGCGAGTACGTTGAGACAACCACAGCAGTTCACCAGTCACCTGTTGCGCGCGGTGAACGGCCTCCCCGTCAGGGGGGCTGGAGTCTCCTTCGCCAACTTCAAACGACGCTAGCTCCCGAGGACAAGGGATTCTACCCCTCACGTGGCAAGGTACCTCATGAAGCCGCAAGACTTCTTCTGCGTACGACTGCTGTGAGAGAACAAACCCACGAGGAATGACAATGATGTCCACGCCAAGGAACTTGATCGGCTGCTCTGGGGTAGCTACCACAAACGGTGTTGTGGCCCACTTTTCTTGCAGAGCCTTTGCCAAACTTTGAAGGACACCTAGCGACCCACACAACAAGAAGTCATCAACGTACACCAACAATGCGCCCTCAACGCGACCACCTTCAACCCTGACGACTTTCCACCAGTTCGGGTCTAGGGTCGAAGGCTCAAGCCGGTAGGTCACGCCGTCAAGGTCCCACACCAACGCTGCCAAACAAGCATCTCGATACTGTCCCCACAAGCGCGGGGCCTCTCGAAGGCCGTAAACCGCGTGGGATAGTATCCACAGCTCATGTGCAACTGCAAGACCAAGCTTGACCAACAAGCGGGGCGGGGTCAACGCAAAGATGGGGAAACCTTCAAGACAAGGAATAGGCGTTTTGAGGAACGCGCTGGTGATATCCAACACTCCCAACAACCAACCAAAGAAGCTTGCCAGGGCAATCACTGTTCTCAAGCTCTCAGCCTGAGCACCTCCAGCATACACATCCAAGCCTGTATTTGGCGCCACATTTCCGCAAGCAACAAGTCTCGCTTTCCGACGGTACAAACTTTGGCCTTGCGACGAAGCCTTTGGAGCGCCCTGAAGGGCCTCTGTACTGTTGTCGGGCTGAGTGAGCGCAAGCTTCCCAGTGTCACCAACAGCTGCTGCCCCTTGGTCGGGCGGTTTCACTGTGAACACAAACTTGGAAGGTACCACCTGCAGTCGAGGATCACTCAAGTACTCGGCCTGCCTGGGGTCTGAAGGGCGCAGTCTGAGCACCGCATGCTCAATGGCCTTTACTTCTTTCTCAATGGACGGAATCCAAGGGATTGGATTGAGTGCGACTTCTGCGGGGTCTACAGTGTGAACGATTTGCAGAGGTGAGCTTAGATTGCTTAGAAGGTGTTCTATGTTCTTCGTGAACGTCGGTTCGGCTTTGCACAGGCGGTAGGGGATTACGGGTCTACCTTCGCTTACGAAACCCTCCTCCTCTAACGAGCTCCGCGAACCACTTTCTACAACCTTAAGCACCCTCAAACTGCAGTTGCTGGCGTTTGCGGCATCGCTCATGGGCTCCTGCGGAACATACATGTCCCAAGACACAGTAACCGGCCAGGCCTCATCAATCTCAACGGGTCTTTGGTTCTGCTCTGGTCCGGCCTCCTCTTTAGAGGGGCTGCATACAGGGGCAACTGGCCGATACGAACACGACCAGTTCACAGCGAAGTCTACAAACCCATCTGCAACTGGAAAGACCTCTTGCCAACCACCACCTTTGTTGACGGGTTGGCTCTCCGGGAAGCTAGGGTGTTGATGGATAGGGATCTCATGAGCCTCAGTGGCCTCCTCCTCCTCCTGTACTTGAGACAGACGCGGGGCCTGGAGATAGGCGGAGTCTGGGAGAGGAAATCCCAAATCTGCTAAGCCGTCAAGGTCATCTTTTTCGGCCTTTCCAAGCACGTCGGAAGTGTAGCCTATAACAACGACGCGGGTGCCCTTGAAGGGAGTTACGAAATGATGCCGCTTAGGATCAAACTCGAAAACTTCATCCTCTTCAAGTCTGTGCACCACACCGTGACGCTTGCGACCTCGTGCATCAGTGTGCTCTACAATAGACCCCCTAACAACATCCCCACTACCTAACTCAACCCAAAGATCGCCCCCACGCTTAGGAAGACACACTGGTAGGATGAGGTTTGTAGTTCCCGGAAGGTTGGAAGAATCAGTGTGAATGTCCTTTTGACACGAGTTGGACAAACACACCGACGTGAAGGTAGCATCAGGTGCGTGATGCTGCAACAGGCGCGCGCACAGTGAGGCAAGCCACGGCTTACTCCAAGTCGATCGCATACAGCCTACTATCCCTCCCCTACGGAACATTCCAGCTTGATACTGCTCTTCGGGGTAGGCTTGGCAAACTTGCATGAGGAGATTCTTGGCAGCCTCAGGATCCCATTCCTGCAGCAAAGTCTTTGCGCCAGCTTCAAGCTCAGACCACGTCCATGAGCCGAGCTGGGCAGCTCTCAGCTCTGCTTCTGGCGGGGACTTTCCTACAACGCGACGCCTTACAGGGACAGACTCGCCCTCAAACTGCTCAGGGCACTCAGGAGGCTCAACAACCTTAGTTCTCACGTGCAGCGACTGTGTGAACCCATTGCCTTTGCCATCATCCCTGTACACCAAATGACCTTCATTAACCGTTGGAGATAAACCCGCATACCGACCTGAAATCCACCGTTCGGCAATCTCGCCCTTAGCAGCTGCAACAGACGTGTAGGCCTTCACGCGCACCAGGCACTTAGCACCAAAAGGCGCTGCAAGCTTCGTGGCCATACCTAGTACCTCAGACCTCTGCTGTGCTGCAGCAGCTCGCATTGCACATGCCCACAGGGGCGGCGGGAAATCAGCAGCTCGCAGTAGAGTTCGTGCCCGAGTCTTAAGCCACCTGATGGTGCGCTCTGCTGAGCCGTTTTGGGCTGGCGCATCACCCTCAGTTGTGGTGACCCTCACGAGCTGATTTGCAAACCACTTGCGAGTGGCCTTATTCATGAACTCACGCGACCTATCGGTATGCAAACGCAAGACTGGAAGATTGAGTGCCCGCAAGTAGAGGTAAATTTCTTGAAGGGCTTCAAGGACGGAAGGCGACTTATTGTCAAACAGCGGAACGCAGAACATGAGCCTGTCAGACTGCACTGGCTCCTTGAGGTCTGAGTACTCAAACTCCCAATCCCCTTCTTGAGGACCGCGATTCGGGAGTGCCTCCTCCTCGTCGTCAGCTTCCTCCTCCTGAGCCTCTTCTCCATCTTCCTCCTCCTCTGCTTCTTGGCTCTCGGCCTCCTCTTTAGAGGGGCTGTAACTGTCGTCCGGAGCATGTGGTGGAGGCGGAAGAGGTGGGGCATCATCTTCACTAAGATTCTCTAAGATATCCCTCGCTTCTTCTTCAGTTAGCCCTGTACCTGCACCCTCAAGGAAATCGTCCAGCGGCTCCTCCTTGGAGAGATCTACCTCATCTAAGGGGTCTGGAATTTCGGGCATGCCGTGCAAACGAGGAAAGCGATACGAAGCAGCTAGAAAATACTTGAACTTCTTCGGCGCCTTTGACCTACCTTCCGGGTCAACAGCTGGCACCTTCAGAGGTCCACAGACATCCGCAGACAGAGTGAACTGCGAGGGGTGGGTCACACCAACGTGGCGGCGTCCTGAGGCGGCAGTTCTGATGCACACACTACAGTCCTTCCGAAACGGTTGGTGATTATTCTTCACATGATCCCTCCAAGCCTGTTCGTCTGCCTTTGTTTTAGCAATGCGGAACCACCTAGACCAGTTTTGGATGCTCATGCTCACGGCTTGGGCAAAACCAGGGGCCCATCGAGCTGACTCATGGGACTTGCGATGCAAATGAGGCATGCCACTGCTCTCACTCTCAGGCTCTGCAGCGGCTGCCTGCACAGTGACACCACGCAAACCCTTGTCAAGGCTTAGGGTCTCTAGGTACTGCAAATCACCATAGTTCGTGCCTAAGGTCGTAGGCCTACTTATCACATGCTCTAAATCCCCCTTGTAGACATGAACTTCAAACAACCCTGCTTCATCGGCATAGGAATTCCAAAGTCCAGTATTCCAAAAACTAGGGACCTGACCAAACAAGGCATGCGAAGGAGGCACGTAGCGATCAATAAGCATCGGGTGCTCAAGCAGAAAGCCAACCTCAAGCCTAGTAACTCCAGCTGGCGGCCTAACCTTGCGACCTGCCGTCGCCACAGCATGCAACCAAATCTGTCGGCAAAGCAAAGCCGTTTCACGATCAACCTTCGACCGTTGTGCTGCTGACAAATCTGGAAGGCCATATAAGTCCAATGGCCCGCGCACAGGTGGGACAACGCTACTCCCATGAGCATGTGTGTCAAACGTACCACGCGGTGGAGCACCAAGAAGATGCGACACTTTGCCATGCACGGCACCCCAAACTAGAGCGCGCCAAGCAGGAGTGCGTAGCACATCTTGGTCTGAGCCTCTGGTAATGTCCAATTCCAGGACAGCCACATTCTTGGACTCAAGGTGCGAAAAGGGTTTAGGGCCTGGGGCTCCAGCGTACAGATGAACAATCCACTCTGGGGCATTGAGCAATGCACGACGGCGACGCCGATTGAGATGCGTCAAACCCTTTAGGAGCTCCCATCCTGAAACCTGAGCAACATCCTCAACAAGTCCCTGCAAAGCTGCTTGGGGAACATCTGCCAAGAAAGGCGCGGCCTGCAACGCTAGTTGGGCTGAATTGGTAGATCCAAGGCTCACATAGTCCTGCATGTGATCCCACCAGCTCTTTGACATCAAGGCTTTGACAGCTCGGATGCGAGAGGTACCTTCGGCCACATTCGCCTCCAGAGACTTCAAGTCCTCTAGCCGCTTTTCTTCTAGCTTGCTGATTAGCACCAAGGCTTCTGATTCCATGATCTCTGGACACCCACCTTTAACCCTCAAGCGAAAGGCACGACCCGAAGGAGCAATCAAACGGCATCGCGAGGCAGTCCAATCCAAACGATACCCCAGCTGCTGGATGACAGAGAAATGATGCATGACAGAACCCAGCGGCACGATGGTTTGGGCACTGATGTGGGAGGCAACAGAAGAGTACCAGCAGCAGACAAACGCATAGCCGAAGTCTCCTTTCCAGCCAGTGACACGACAACGGGTTGCGCACTAGCCCATTCAGCTTCGGAACTTGCAGCGCGAAGGGCATGAGTGGCCCCACTGTCTACCAAAGCCAAAAAACTAGGACTACCATCTACTTCCAAAACCTGCCCAGGCTCAATGGCTGTGAGATGGATGGTCTTAATGCTCGGCTTAGGCTCCTCCTGCGCTGCAGGTTTGTCTTCAATCGCCGGAGGCTGCGCGGGAGCGGCTGGGGTGGATGCAGGAGGAAAGGCTTCGGAAGAACTGGCAGCTGCAAACATCATGCGCATAAACGCTGTGAAGTCCTCCGCTCGGCCTGGGCTCGCGCCCGGCTGGATTGCAGTAGACGCCTGATCAGCCGTTGTAGGCCTGTGGCCTGCAGCATTGTTGGTGTTTCCTCCACCTGGCTGTCCTTTCCCCTTTGGGCTTCCTCCAGCTACCGGGCAGTCCTTTTGGCGGTGTGCCTCAGAGCCACATGCTAAGCACTTTTTGCTGCGCTCCTGACGAGAAAGTCCTGACATGTCGTGGCTAAACGTGCACTTAGGACCCCGCCTACACCCCGAAGTACCCATGAAAAACTTGCAGGGCTTTGAAGCCTGCGGCTGCCCACTGGCCTTTGGAGATGTTCCCGGACTGGGCGTGCCTACAGCTCGAACCTTAGGGGCACTCACACCTGTGGCCTTAGAGACTGCAAGGGCTTCCATCTCTGCAAGCAAGTGCTTGTGGTACTCCAGGACTGCAGACGAAGTTGGTTGAGCATCCATTTTTAACATGGAACGAAGCATAAACGTTCGAAACTTCGCTTCTTCATGCTGCGCCAAAACTTGGCTAGTGATGGTAGTGAGGCTCTTGGACAAAATGGTCGAGTCCGGAGGTGACATGTTGCAACTTTCACAGCGATTGTACCAACGAATCCACTCACGCAAAGACTTCACGGCTGAGGAGGGATCAGATGCTGGAGTGGGCTGCATGAGATTCTTCTGAATAACCTCCTTTTCTGAACCTCCACCTGGTTGGTACGTGGTGTGCAAACGGAAAAGGATGGAAGGAGCTGATTGATTGCATTTGCGGGCCACAATGTCTGCTTTGATAGACTCTGGAACTGCCGCCATAAGCATACTACAGATCCTAAAGTTGACACGCGCCCATCGCCCTTGAAGCAACTCAGCCGGTACAACTGGCTCAACCTTTAGCCTATCCAAGGGTGATGACGAAATCCAAACCCCATAGGCCGTATCAACCACACCCAAAACCTGACGCCACCACTCTGCTGCTGTGTCCGAAACATCACCGACCAAACCCCCAATCACGACTAACCAATCTTGGTACAGAAGAGACCCTTCATCCGAAGTGAGCTCTGCCAAAGCTGGGAAACTCGAGATGCATGGCTTAACAGCTTCAGGGTTGGTGGGGGAATTGCCGCCATCGCGTTCGGCACGAGATCCCTTGAGCATCTCTGACATGGCATCTTGAAGTTGATGCATCCCAGCAATCAGTATCTCACGATCTGTGGGTCCTGATGCACTCGCGGCTCCTGCTGGCAGTGTGCCTCTGGGTTCTGCTTGTGGCCTCTGCGGTGCAGGGCTGGAAGACCGCGCACCGGAACCAAGGAGCCCTGAGAACAAACCAGCGAAGCCCTGAGGCTCGGGAGCGGAAGGAGGCGGAGGAGGAGGCGGTGAGGATGAAGAAGGGGCAAATCCAACCCCAGTGTTGGCGACAGGATGCGAACCGAACCCACTATCACCAAACCCACTAAAGCCAACCTCCCTAGTACCCACCTGCTGCAACGCCGTAGCCTCAACTTCACCAGCCTGCTGAGACCGAATCCTCGAGAGTTCGGCCTCAGCACGACCAGCTCTCTCTTGCTCAGCTCGCAGTTGCTGCTTCAACCCATCAAGCTGTCGCGCGACTTCTGCCTGAATCGCATCATGCGGAATAGATGAGGACTCGGTGTGCGGAGGCCTGTCCGGAGACCCGGACCCGTAGAGCAAGGGAGCTCTTTGCTCCATGGCAGCAAGCTGCTGCGCGTTGGCACCAGTGAACAACGGCATCGGCACTTGACACTCATCTTGCAGGACGCGGCCTCCTCTCTCGAGGGGCTGTAGTGGTCGCGACGGCCTTGGAGGAGAAGTCAGTGGACTGGGAGCCCACCCTTGCGGCAGTGGCTGTACGTTCGCCGCGCCACCAAACAGAGACTGCACTCTTCCTAGCAACTGACTAGCAAAAGCCTGAGCCCCAGTCTGCATGACCGCTGACGCCCCGTACGCCGTTGATCTGGTCGTTTCAAAGCCCTCAGCACTACTTCCAGGATTCGCTGCAGATGGGTTGTACCCTGAGACGCCTGCGGCAACATTGATCTGAGCGCTAGCCATTCCACTTTCGGTGGCCACACTGAAACCCTGAGTCACTGCAGTTGCATCTCCATGTACCCCACTCGCATCAGCGACCTCCGTAGTAGATACTGCTTCATACGTAACGCCAGCTGTGCCCAAGCCTCCAACCTGGCCTAGTGTTCCATCGCCTCCTGTCCTACCGACTGCTGAAACTCTCGGTTGGCCGGCTGTTCCAACAGTTTCTTGTGGCAGCTGAGGGGATGGCACTAGACCAGCTGTGGAAGTCGATGGCCCCGACGACGCATCCATCATAGTTTGCTGGATTCCATCCCCAATAGGCTGCGCAAGCCCAGAGGGCGATGGCCCTCCAACTCCGTTCACTGTAGTCTGCGGTGCATCCCCGCCTCCCCGCACTCCAGGCAGAGAGGCCGGAGAAGCCACCGCTCCGGTTGCTTCTGGCCCAGGCGTTGGGCTCATCACCTGTTGAAGGTGTTCACCCTGGGTGGCCATACCCTGCAGCGAAGCTCACGCAGAATGTTTTCTATGGCTGTGCGCAGAGGCGACTCACGATCTCAACGAAGCAACAAGAGAACCGACAAACCAACAAACGACCTGTACAGCTTTACAAGTTGTTGGTTACAGTACACATGGCTCAAGCGGCTTTCCTACGCAGCCTTCCCCTAAGCCAAAGGATACAGGAAACACACATGTACAAGCCTACCTGAAGGAAACTATACAAGTGCCGGCAATCCCTTCAAGCAGACTACACACCTGTCTAACCTGATACCTGGGCATGCAGTGAGAAGCATTTCAACAGATTTCCTAAACACCTAAACTCTTCAATCCCTTAACCTCAGACTTCGGCCATGCCTTGCTACAGGAACCTTCTGCGTCCGCAGTTTGCAGGCGCCTCGGCCCGGTGCTGGGCAGAAGCCCGAAATGATTCATTTCGGAGTTCCGGGCTCGAGGAAGAAAGGCTAAGGTTGTTGTGGTTCAGCGGTTCTTCATGCTGAAACTACCGGCATGAAAAGTTCAGGATTCTCCTGCATGCAGGCCGATATGCAGGTTAGATGTTCGACAGGCTTCAATACTAGTTATGTTACGCTTCCAGTGGGGTTGTTTGTTCAATTGGCACTGGGGCTTAGCATGTCGATTCGGGGACTGTTCGAACATGGCACGCGCCTTTGTCGAGAGTACCACAACAGGACACAGCGCCTTTACCCCGAACTGAACGTCAAACGCTGCCAAGTTCGGCCTTGTCCCTTCCCCAGTCCTGGTCCCCAAGCGATAAACTATGTACCAATGTGGGCACTTCTTCCTGAACGAATCAGAACCGCCAGGTGAGGCTTGGGAGAGAGCTTGAAGCCAAGGAAGGGGTATCGGTCCGGTTCGTAGGCCCAGGAATAGAAAAAGGCCCCAGACTTTGGTTGGGTTGCTGCTGCGTCTCATGTCATCTAAAAGCTTACCCATTTCGCGATGTCGGCGTTACACAAACGGCTCTATATCCGAGAAAAGTACAAGTCGACTTCAGCTACTAAGGATGGGGACCGGTTTCAATCGAACCCTGCAGAGTCAGTTGTCCAGAACAGCAACCACAAGAGAAACCCCGGAAATAGTAAGATGCCGCTTGCAGATTTTGGTCTGAAGGCTTTGGGGTGTCGAGTTCGGAGCCGTGACTTCGAGCTTTGAAGAGCAACAGTCTGCAGGAACGAAACAAACACATGGGGCTGTGAGGGTCGTGGTCATGGTCATGGTAGCTGGTCAAACTCCGGCCACTAAGGTTTCTTCTCTACGAATGCGTCTGCATTGGCTCATCACGTCGTATTGTTACTGTAGAATTTTCGCAAGCTATGGCCTCAGACCCTACACCCTGAATCTTGAACGCGACGTTAAAGCAGAAGCAAGTAGAAGCCCACCCTTGAAAGCCCCAAACCCAGACGAGGCTTGCGCAGAACCCCTCCTTGTTCTCCCGCAGGGTCACCTCAGTCGCTCGAGAGTCGTGTGCGGGTTTTGGCGCGGTGTCGGTTTGGGTTAAGGTCTTGGAGTCCAGAGCATCCCTGAAAGCTGTTCGCCAATGGTCGCTGGGAGGCACCGCCTCAGTATTCTGCGACTGAAAGGAGAACTCAGGAGGTCGAAGAGTTGAGGCTGAAAGAGTTTGGTGTGCGGAAACCAGCCGTAGTGATTCTCGAGGGCGTTCTTTGCGGCAAGGCGCGGGGTGTCTTAGCACAGTTTCCCTACCTGACGTCTCTGGCAGTGGTACATCCGCTGGCTCCATCACAACATGAGACATTTGTTTGCTTGGACCTCTCATCACGACCCGAAGCTCACGCATAGTCAAGCAAAAAACTTAACGAAACCAAGAGTAGCAAGTTCTAGCAAACAGGCACAGACAGCCCTTTGAGTCTGCAGGCAAAAGGATACCGAAAGGTACAATCATCGATGCCACGAGATGCCACCGAAAGCGGGTAACAGGATGTACTGTGTGCAGAGGACTTTGGATTTGTAGGCCTGAAGCTCATCCCGTAAAATAATTCAAGCCGGAGCCCTCTGGGAGCGCCACGTCCAGATACTTGACCCACACCTGCTCGCTTCGTATATCTTGGATCGTTTTGGGTGTGCCTCTGGATTTCAGGCTTGGGTTTGAGGGTTCCGGGCTCTTGAATTGCTTTTGGCTCCGAGCTTCGGGCCTGCGTCGCTTGCTGGGTCATGGATCTTGCGCCTTCGGTCTCCCGTTAGGTACTCAACCTTGGGGGTGCTGTTTTCCTTCTTGGAAAATGCATGCTCTGCTGAGCACATTGCACTTCAGCCTCACAAGACCTAGCAGTGCCGATCTCCATGCGACTTGTGGGGCTCACAGCAGCGGAATGGCCTGGAAAAGCACAGTTAGGATTCTGCGCAGTTTTCCGGTTACCTAGAGCATACGCCCCCAACCTGGTCTAGTGATTCTGATTTGCGGTTCAACACTAAATAAATCGAAACCGGCGCTTTGTTCATACTGCTTGAGGTGATTACTGCGTGAGGCTCCAAGATGGCAAGGCTCGTGATTCTATGTCATCTCTTTGAGGGGATTTACTGGCATTTGGGTCTAGGACCCTAGGAGTTTAGGGCCAATTCAGGTCACAGAGATTCGTGAGTTTGGGGTTTGAGTCCAATTTGGGGTTTCGAGCTCTAGTTCAAGCTGCTTCAATACCCGACTCGTTCATGAAAGCTGGGCAGAATCACAATCCTCAATCGTTACTGTATCCTGGGTCCACAACCCTAGCACGCCAACTGAACCTGTAAGGAAAACCACTGCACTGCGTGTAAAGACTACTACATAACCCTTGGAAGAACTTGTTCATTGAAGGCCCTTCACATCTAAACAAAGGTCACCCAACAGAAGAGAAGCTCCCCTTAGAAAAGGAGTCCATCCGATCCCACGATCCGGTTTCCGGTTTCCGGCCTCGAGGTCGCCATTGGCGGCACTGACGAAACGCGTGTGCGACTGACAGCAACCGTTCTGCCTTTGCGGAGCGAAGCTTTCAGCTCCTGAAGGGCTCTTGGCGCATATCTTCGTTGCCCTAAACCCCATTCCTGCTTCCGTTTCGTGTACTGTCACTTCCTGCTGACTACATAAGGAGACACTATGAGAAGCACTTGCTCAAGCTTCCTGAACCCTCTCCAACTCCAACGCGCTGAATTGCACAATTCCTCAGTTCCGAAACCCTACGCGATGTCTAGATCCTTGGGCACTTTGACAACTCTGATCCTGAGCCAGTCGAAGATGCACTAACAAAGTTACCACCCTACACGTCAGCCTCCATGAGCGAACCTGCAAACCCCGAAGGAACAACCCCTCCACATGTCTTCTCACTACAGCCAGTAATCAAACAGGGGTCTAAACAGAAATCTAGAAGTTTGTAGTATCAAGCACTTTGTCTGGGATCCCCAACGGCATGCAGCTGTAGGAGCCGCAATCTGGAGAGGCGTAGCGCGCAGGGCTTCAGTTGTAGAGCTTCGAATTTGGAGGCTTTGGGTGTGATTTTCGCAGCTTGTATTATGCACTATGCCTTTAAGAGTTAAGGTTGACCCAGCTGCTAGCTGCTAGCAACAGTTTACAGAGAACTGCCTTGGGCGATGATCGATTCTACACCCCCCGTTTTGGGCATAGGGCCGGCCGCTTACCGGCTCTCTGCGCAAAATGCTGTTCATCGCACCTATGAGGGCTCGTGTTTAACGATCAGGGGTTTTCAAAACTCCATCGCAGTCTAGTCCAGGGCTTGCGGCCCTGCAAGCTTGTCGACATTGGGATAGGAGGGTTTAGGATCAAAGGGACTTACTGAAAGTTCGCGGGTTTGGTGTTTATTGCAGCAGAGGGGACCCGGTGCGTGAGGCTTGCAACCTAAGCATAGCCAGGGGGATTTGGCCGGTCTCAGAATGTCAGACTCATAAATCAACTCATTGAGTCTTGGGTGGAGCTCGAGCCCAGTACACTGGCTGGATGCTTGCCCCGCCAACCAATCAGAAGCACGAACCCTACCGTAAGCCGTAAGCGAGTCCGTGCATCTCGGGTTTGTTGAGACGGGGAGGTTGGGTGATATCGTCTAGGCACTGCACTATTCCGATCCAATATCAAGTGGCGCTGCTACAGCCTACGTTCGTCCGGGCCGTGCCATCCGAGCGTCTCAACACTGGCAGGCCATGCCGGTACGAAGGACCGAAGGCCTCCAAGGATGGAGCACTGTCCCCCAACCCTCCCGCGAGCCCTTTGCTCCGAACATCTCCTAACGCTGAAGATGCCGAAAGCCACAAAGATTGAGAAGAGCAGCGCTGACTGCCGGAATCCACTTGGAGCAAGGGTCGGCATGGTCTACTTGTAACCAGGGGGGTCTCTTGAGTTTTCTACTGAGATAGCTATGGCAAGGTCTCCATCTCAGGCTTCAGGGTCTAGAAAACTTTTAAGTTTTGGGGCTTGGCTTTGCCAGCTCAGCTGAGACGATACACTGAAGGGTTCTGACGACAACGACAAGGCTCTCTCTGCATGTGCGTCTTTGGAAGCTATGTGGTACTTGACTTTTTGCGTCATTTTACAGAGGCTGCTTGCACTGTCTTTTGCAAGGTCTTATGTTTGGTCTGTAAGCATCTTTAAGTCAGACGACAACATGTAGATCCAGAAAGGCTCGGGACCCAAAACACTCCGAACCTGTCAGAACTCTCAAGAACCATACCTCAAACCAAAACCGATTGCAAACACGAGCACAACCCAACACGCTCGTGCTGAAGCCTCGTAACCCGAAAGCCCAAATGGCAGAACACGAAAAAAGGCTCTGGCGTTTCTGAAAAAGAGTCACAAAGGAATCAAAAACTATGTGGTCCTTTGCCCAAGCCGTCGGCTCCAAGCTCCTACGACGAAGACTTTGACCCTAAACCTGTAAACCCCTCCGACCCTAACCCGAAAATCCCAAATCTCCCCAAATCCATCTGCTGGCAAAAAAGGCTCTAGCACCTCTCCCTCGCGGCTGTCGCACACGATTCCCAGCCTTTGTGTAAGCGGCCGGATCTTGGATCCGTTAGTCCAGCTATTTGAGCTCTCGGGCTTGGGGAATAGGCTTTGAAGCTCACGGCACTTGACTATACTGCCAGGTCTGCGGTGTCCTGGCCTTGGCGCGAGGATTCCTCAAGCTTGGACATAGCTCTACGAGGCTCAAAACTCAACACCAAAGACGCTCAGAGGAACAGCTTGGGTCGAAATCAAAGTCGGTTTGGACTTCGGGCTAAATGTGAAAAATTGTGGCTTTGGGGCTTCAGTTTGCGGTTTGAAAGGCCCGAAAGCTTGTGCAAACCTTCCTCTGAACATGCAGCCCTATCCACGTTCCACAATCAAAAGGCTTAGTGGCGACGCAGGAGTCTAAGCACCCTTCAACCTCTGTTGCCTACTACGCACCCTAAGAGAGAAGCTAGAGAGGTCCTAGAACTTAGTGCCCGACACTGCAGTACTTCTGCCCCACTCCGGGTGCAAAGCGACGACGGTGCCAGGAATCACCTTCCAACCCCAGTGGCTTCAGATCACATGCCCCGGGCTCGCACGTACAAGCAGACGAGTCAGGATGCGCAAGGTGACTGGATTTCGGCTTCGGCCATTCCACTTGGAAATGGACCGGGGTGCTAAAGATTGAACTTTTAGCTAAAGCTGATCCAGCAACAAACACTCTGAACGGCCTCGGATTTGAGAAAACCCTTTACCGATGACTCGGGATGACTAGCCTGGGATGAGGGAACCATCGGCAGGACGCCTGCAGACCTATGTAACTACGAACCGAAGACCTTGAGCCGACATCGCTTTTCGAAGCGCCTGATACATATACCACTCATGAGCTTGACAAGCCTGCGCCCTCGGTCCAAACCCCAAAGCCCAGCACCTCCCACGTTACCGTGGTTGCTCCACGTTGGACGAAGGAACCCCGAACTTCAAAATATCAAACCAGGTGTACTGTAGGAGCCTCCTCCACGGTGGTAATTCGATGCCACCTTCCATGAGGAACCTCCACGGGCCTCCGAGGCACTGTTCAGAGTAAACACGCGTCACTTGCGCCAGAAATTCTCGTCTCGGCCTCAGGCTCGAAATCGTAAGTGGCAAAGACACCCAAATCCGCTGTCTCCACTACCACCGAAATGACCCTGACGATTCGGATTTGGGCATAAGTACTATTGATCCTGTGGGGGCGTCCCTTACTTTCACTTCGGGCCCTCCAGCCTTGAATCCTACGCTGAAACGCCATCAAAACCCGAAGTTTCGAGCTTTCGGTAGACCCTGCAGCTTATGAGGATTGGAATTTAGGAGCGGAGGGGCTTGCGGGCTTGAAGCTCATCTAGGGTAAAACACATGCAAGGTTGCAGGGCCAGTCGGGTTTAGGACCTAGTTTAGGACTCGCGGAAGCCTACCCAAACCCCTCTGCATCGAGCCATTACTCTGAAGCCATACTATCGGTCGGGGGGTTTAGGGCCTAAGTAGCCAGGCCTGGCGGTACCATCACGGCTGACGACGCAGTCTCTAAGAAGCCTGAAAGAACTCAGACATAAAGACATACAGACACACGGACATATAGACATACAGACAGGCAGACAGACAGACAGACACACATGCATACCTACATACATACATACATAGAGACAGATTGACTGACAGGCGGACAGACAGACATGCAGATACGCATGCATGCACACTTACATACATACAGCCAGACAGAAATACTGGCAGACATGCACGCAGATATGAATACAGACATACATACAAACATACAGACTTGCAGACCTACATACGGACAAACATACAGTCATACAGGCAGGATGGCAGCTTCAATTGCCAAAAATTGTGTGTGAGTTCTGGAGTGTCCACCCATGTATGTGCAAGATTGGCGCACTTGGTGTCCGCATTTCGTGAGTTGCACATTCTACCTTGTCCATGCAAAAATGCAGGCAGACATACATACAGCCATGCATACAGACATACACACAGACATACAGACATGCAGACAGACAGATATACAGGCATTCAGACGTACAAGCACAGGCACAGACAGACAGACAGACAGGACAGACCGACGGACAGACAGACAGAAAAACACGCATGTTACATGTACGCACATGTACGCGTGCGCGCTTACACAATAGACTATGTCCCGAAGGAGTTCAGGGCCTGAATGGCAGGAGGCTTGGCTTCAGGTATGTTTGAAGCTCCATAGTTCCAAGTCTACGAGTCGAATCATCTCGTGGTTTGGGGCTCTTCTGTTGGGAGTTTTGGGTCTAGGGCGCTGGGAGTTCAAGGCTCTTTGTGGCTGAAGCTTTTCGAGCTTGGTGGCACGGGGCTTTTTCTGGTTCAGGACTTGGAGTTGTTGGTGCTGCTTCTGGAAAACTCTCCGCAAACCATGAAGGCGCATAGGGCAATCTGCGAGAACGATTTAGGAATGATCGCGGGCGGGTTGAAGGTCCAAGCATTGGGCTTGCTTCAGATTGAAAGTTCAGGTCTCCTGGGCGGATTTCGGAGGAGTTGAGGGCAGCTACTGCACTGTCATAAGGGGACTATATTCACAATGGGGGGATTTTAGTACAGATGTTCAGAGCTCTGATTATCAGCTTTAGGGCTTGGGGCTCTCTTGGGCACCGGGCCAGTTGAGGAATGGCCGCACCGCTCGCACGGCAACCTTTGACAGACGATTTGGGCTCGGACGAGCTTCGGTTGTTCGGGCAGCTGAGGGCTGAGGGTGGAAGCTCCGCGTGGGCGCAAGAGTCATGCGGATTGGGTTGCGGAGGTCGAACA